>JARHVA010003143.1:1125000-1227500 GCA_037957365.1 Torreya grandis
TAAAAATAGGAAATGGGACCCTACACATTTAAAATTCAATATTTGCATCAAGAATAGAAAAACCTTGAGTATTAAATATCATCACAATCCTGAAGATGGAGACTAATTCTACATCGATGTAACTAAATACACCAAGGTGAAGCATTGATTCAAGGTTTTTAATATCTCACATGTAATAGAGAGGATAGATTATGAAAGTTTTTTTTAGGTTTTTGAACATCATGATACTCAAGTAAGAGCATTATAATTTATATTTCATGCTACTAGTACCAAGGAACAAAGACAAACTGACCCACAACTTAGTGAATATTATAGGTATTGTCTCCCACTTTAGAGAAAGGAGAAGTTGATGTAGGAAAGTAAATTAAGAAATCTTATATTTTAGGAGCCCCATTTAGTAACCCATCCCAAGTATAAATTACTACAATAGTACAAGTAACAAATTCAATGGGGTAAATATTTACAACTACTCTAACACCAATAGCCTTAATATTAGTGTTGTCTCTATTACATCTTACCATAGAGGAATCAAATACAATAGGTCAGGAGCATGTTTGTTTACCCCGTTATTTATTTTATAAATAACCCTTAAGCATATTTAGTGATACCCCAAATTTGGACCATGTAAAAATCTTTCCATACCATCCCATCACTAAACCTATCATTAGGCTTGTGATCATGGCATTGCCCACCATCAACTGATTTATCATATCATCCACTTTTAGGGTATTCATAATGTCAACTTTTCCTTTAGTTATACCTAGGCCTATGCCTAGACCTAGTCCACAACTACCTTAAAAAATTCACACTTTTATCATTCTCTAAGTTTCCCTATTCATAGCTACTACTTCAGCCAGCACAAGTTCCAGTTCACCTTTATGAATGTCACTTCCCTCTTCATCCCCTAGATCTTCATTTATATTGGTAACATCCACAGTGGCCTCCCACACATATACTTTCCAATGGTTGACACCAGCTCATCCATTTACTTCATCATCATATCCTCTATGTGGCTCTTTAAACAAATCATATATTAAACATATATAATTTGATATAATGGATAACCTATATTTGGTCATAATGGACCCTCTTTAGGTCACCTTAGGATTTGAAGAGAAGGTTGGGGAAATAAAGAGGGTGAATAAGAGGAAGGTCACCTATCCAAACCAAATAATTGTGTATGAGTCATATGAGACCTTATTTAAGCTGACTATGACAAAGAAAGCTAGGACAAGTCAACATCAATAGTATGAGGAGGACCCCCTCTTAGCTCTATAGGAATATGGTGATGTGGTTGTTGAATTGATAAAAGGAGCACAATAGAAGGCATCTAGCCTAGATAAGTAACACAATGACACATTATTAGAACCTATTATAACTAGGGTAGAAATGGGTATGGGGTAAATGTTTGACATATTGAACACCTTGGCCTAATACAAGGTAAAGGGAGATGAAATATACAATAGGGTCCTCAAGGCTGAAGCTGTGTATGGGGATTATTATTTTAAGATAATCAACTTGGTAAAGTTGATTAGGATGAATAATTTTTATGACTAAAATATGATCCCCTTAGAGGACTTGAGCATTGATCAATATTATGTAATTGGTTGAAGAAAATCTCTAAACTAGTGGATTAATGAAATGAGATCCCTAGGCCAGTCTCTTACCCAATAAGGTGACATGGTCATAACCTTGCTAATGGATGATTACATCATGCACTGTTCCAAAAAAGATGGTTCCATTATTATCAAATATCTCCTTAGGGCCCATCTAGACAAATTTATTGTAAACTTGATGAAGCATGCCATGGCAAGAGGAGTATCCTTCAAATAAGAGATGGTAGATTTGGTAGCCTCTAGCAATTAGAGGATAGAGAAGGTTGTATCAATTAATGAAGCTTTAGGACCTCCCCTAAGGAAGCATGATGAAATGATATGGCTTATATTCAAGATAATACATGAGGATATTATCATTCTAAAATTTATTGAATTTGATTATAATATATGCTCCAATTCATGGAGAGGGAAAATAGAAGTCAAAAAGCAAGTATTCAATAGGACACAAACTATCATAGCAAGAGCCTCTACCACCTCAGTCCCTCTTGGGATATCTTCTTATTTATCTAGTAATAACACTTCTTTAGTTTTTATTGGTTCAAATCCATCTTCTTATACGCCATGAGCTTCATCATCAATTACACCAGTGGGATCTCTAACTAACACTTCAAGAATGAGATAGCCACCTATTGGGATTTCTCTTGATATATCATGTCCTAATTCCTATCAATTGCATTGTAAACTAATCCCCTATTTTAATATGTAATATTCTATAGATTTAATACATTAGGGACCTTATTTTATGATAGGTTTCATATATTTGATTCTCTTGTAACCATCTTAGGCATTAAATAGGCTTATATATAGGGGGTTTATGCCTTTATTGTAATTTTGAATACAATGTTATGAGATTAATTCAAAGAGAAGGGAAATTCTTTAAATTTGCCCATCATTTTATTTACTTTTATGTGTTCTTATTTCTTGATATTTGTAAGTTACATATGATCTCATTTCTTCCATGGTTAAATATTATAGTAAGTGTTTTCAATGTATCTTGTTAGTTTGTGTTCTTAGCTATACTAGCAAAATCTATGTTGTATGATTTATTTTCCTTCTATTTTATAAATGAATGTGATGAGAGAAATTCATTGTAGGTATTTATCTAAAAAGCATAATTTTTAGACATATGCATTGTATTTAACCAATAATCCCCACTACATTTTTGATATTATAAGTTTGTAAATAGGGTTTCATGAATGTCAATTTGCACTATTATAAGGGGGAATTAAAGGAGATATGTTGGTATTTTTTGTTTTAAAGAGAACTTTATTTTTTGTTCTACCCTACTTCCCTTCTAAAAAAATTAACATGAATCACTTTAGATTAATGCTCACTTTAAATATCCAATTGTTTGTTTAAATTTTGGACATAAATTAACAAAATACAAAAGAAATTCTACATCATAACAATAAAACAATTTCAGATAGATTGTCTCACTACTGAGTTCCTATTTTCCCTAAAACATGGTCTACTTATAGAATAAAGGTGGGGGGACATAATCATCTAACAAAAATGAATTAAGTCCTCAGGCCTTCTATTACCTAGACTAAAAACTAAGAAGTATTATTCTACTATTCATATTATATCCATGACATAGATATTTAGCAACAAGTTTAATTTTGATATTTATTAAACTAATGTAAACATATTTATTTTTTAACCCGTGTTTCATATGGAACCTTTTGAGATAAATATATTTCAAATGGTGAACTACATACTAATTCTACATTAGCATGCATAAAGATTTTTTAATTTTTAAGATTAGATTTAAATGATGTGACATTTAGACAAAGTTTTATTTTGATGCTTTTACTCATATATTTAATGAGTCACAATAATAATTTAAAATGTATGATTGGTTGAAATATTAATATATTAATTCAATGGTTCTATGATATAACTAATGGTTTCATTAGTTACACTACTACTTATAGGTGTGGAATATTTAGATTTATAATTAAATCTCCCACACCTTTTATATCCAATAATCATACAAAATTTTATGGTAGTTAACACCATACCTTTTGAGATTTTATACATATTTATAGATATATTATTATAAAATCTATAATATTGATGTTGATCTATCATTAAAATACATGATTTTTGTGTACATATATGACTTTTTATGCACTGTTTCTCATCCATTCATCTATCTATGTGCCCAAAATTCCTAATTTGATATTTTCCACTTAAATTAATTTGATAGTCTATGCATAATATTATTATTATATTAATTATATTATATTATTACCATCTTATCATTTTTCTTATCCCTTAGATGACTCCAGTTACATTTAGATGAATCTAGACACCAGATTTGTTCATGTACCAGATATATTTATCCACATTGTAATAGTCATTTTCATTAATTTAAATATTTCTTCTCATTACACCAATACATTTCAATTTTATTTAGCATAATAGGTTACCCAATGAATCGAATATTTAAACATAATTGGCCTAAAGTTATTCCTATATAGCACTATAAGAATTTGTCTATTACTCTTAAAAATATGAATAATGGGAGGAACTATAATAATGTTTAAAAATATGAAAACCTAAAATGAGAATTCATTGAGCCACATATTAATACCATTAAAATTTATCAATCATAGTTTATCAAGTGTTAAAATATTAACTTGATATTTTGGAACATGTTAGTATTACATAGATTTCACACACATAACTAGGTGGGACAGATAAGTATGGTTTGATCCATCTTAATATTAATGAAATGTATTAAGTATTAAACCAATTAATATGGGGTGGTTGCATTGAGATAAACCAATTTTATCGAACCCTCTTTTATAGGAAAAAATAGTGTCAACATTGGAGATAGGGTTTGAAGGTAAAAGAGATAGAAATTTGGACATACACACAACAATAATAACAAGAATTTTATATTTTATAAAATAAATTATATGAAGGCACAATGATATATTATATATCAATCCAACACATCTCACATGTACATTTTTAGTAGAGATTACATGCATTTGTGTATAAAAGGAATCTAGCTATTACTTGATCCATTAAGGAAGGGTCATACAGTTAATTTGTTGATCAGAATGACACCATATTTATTTTTAGTCCTTGTTGATACTAGTAGACAATCTTTGATATGAACATAATAGTAAAAATATAAGTTCCCTAGTCTTATTAATCATTTTTATAAATAGTAAAGTAAAATTCACCTTCTCCTTTTACATTTACATTTTAATAATTTGACTATACTTTATGCAACGTAAATATTGATAGTATTATACTCAGATCATTAATACAAAATAAGCTAATTTTTTTTTGGTGAACCTAATGTGAATATAAAATAGAAAATTATAGTATATCATGGTCATTAAATTTTGTGCAAATATGTAGATATTCCATGATCTATATCATACATTTTCCTATATAGCTTATTATTTGATTCTTATATATGTGATTACTACCGGTGCATGCATAATTTATATATGTATATTAAAATGAAACTTATATGCCTTAGAATCATTTTTCATATATGTTTTTATGATCTAATCATGCCATTATGACATATTATCATCATTTTATCACATTATTTAACATAATTACATATTTATATAATAAAAGATTATGCATGTAGCACTTATATTTTGAGTTTATTAATATGTGTGCTACATACATCACATCAAAAAGGAGACATATTAATGTGATTCTCATAAAGGTTTAATCCTCCATACATATATAATTCATATTGTTTAATAGATTATATATTTAAAATGTGTCAAATTTTGTAAGATTATAAGATTAGTTTAGATGTGAGACACATATACATAAACTGAGACAAATGTATGGGCATATGCAATGCATATGAATAAATTTTACATTTACAAGGGGAAAAAGTTATAAATATCATATAAGAATAATAATTAAATAAAAACATTAGATAGAATACATGATTTCAAATTTATCATATTGAGGGTAGAGTGGCTTATATATTTGTGATTTTCTATATAAAATTATTATACTTGGATGATATTAAGTGGCATGGATGTTATTCATGCAACCATATCTATATGTAAATAATGATAAAAATAGTAAAATAAGTAGGATATTGAATATATAACTTGTTTATAGTGGTTTATCTAGTCTATTCATATTTAAACATGACTATTATTGGGTTGAACATTTAAATACTATCATAGTATAAGAATCAAAATTTACATGCAAACTTATAATTGGGTTGTAAATTTTACATACAAACATAGTATAAGGTTCCACATTTTGTATATTGAAGCTATTTTAGGTTATTGATAATTTTTTTATTAAATTAGGTAAATAAGGATGGATTTAAAAAGACTAAAAACCATCTAATTAAACAAAAATTAGGACTTGAATTCAAGAAAATAAGCCACTACAAGATGTAAAATATAAAACTCCATTGATAATATAATAGAAAACTACAAATAGTGATAGACCAACATCAAACAGAGTAAAAAAACTAAATACAAATAGATAGATCTCAAGAGCTCACCTTGTCTTTTGCCTTCATCACTTTCCATTCCTTCCTTATACGAGTTATCTTGCTTGTACCTTTAGGAGGGGCCTATTTGGTCTTCATATGAGAGGTTTTTATAGCCTTTGGTAGTGTAAGAAGTTCTTTAGTAACTTATAGTTCATTTCATGTTTATTATCCTTCTCAATTATGGTAATTTTAGTTTCCTTTCCCTTATCCAAATCCTACATGATTTGGTCAATATCATGTTTAAAATCATTCCATTATTTGATAAGATTCAAAATATTCCTTCCAATAACCACCAATTTCACTTATAAGGATTCAAGATTTATTTTGCAGTCGCAATCTAGATCCTCAATATTGAAGACCTTTTTTCTCTTGTTTCCTTCTTCCTCCTACTAGAAGATGCCCATAATTATAAATTGTTTGTTCATAGAGGATGGTTTTAAGGTTCCAAAACATTTAATTGGGGATTTACTGGTGGTTTTAGTTGATAAAGAGATGGGAAGGTAAATACCAGAGGCTAGGAGTCCTTCCTCCATTTTTGAAATACTAAAATACTTAGAAGGGTCTTTTAATGGTTGGTTAAGGATGATTTTTCCATGAAAGGGTTTCCTAAATGGAAAAGTAAGAAGATAAATCCATGATGGATTATATCATTTTTAGAACTAATATGATAGGTTAGGATTGTACTTTATAGAATTTGAGAAGCTAGTAAGGTAAACTTATTTTATGCCCTTGAAAGTGATTAATAAATAAAAATGGTGGGTGAATATGAGGGTAAACCTACCTTCAAGTGATAAATACTTCATGATTTTCAAGAAAAAATTATATCCATCGTTAAGGGAGATTACCTGAAGAAACCCTTCTTCTCAATCTTGTGAATTTCATTGGTGAATTTTTTTACATCAAATATAATTTGTGTTTTTTATCCTTTAATTTTTTTATCCATCACATTTCATTCTAGTAATCTCCCATACTTATTATTTAGTCACAATAATCTTGATGCCTCTGATTTAGACCATCCTTTGGTTCCATGTCATCATAAATTCCTTTAATAAATATTCTTCTTTCCCTAAAATTCATTGCATATACTCTGTAATTCAATTATTGCATAGTTTTTGCCATACCCTTTTATTTTCTTAGACCTCTATGTAAGAGGGTGGTTTTAATAGATCTCAGTCTCTTCCCATTTGCTTTTTGGATGAGTTTTTTCTATTATGTTTAATAATTTCTACCTTCTTCTCCTTCAACTTAGGCTTTTGAGAAATAGTGAAAGTCTTGTCACTTTTGGTGTTATGACTAAGAATGTTAGAATAATTATCCAAGAAGGGGTGAATTCTTCACATGCCCAAGTATAAATTTCCTAGTTTTTAATTAGTTAATTGATTAGTATTGTTGAGTTTTATATGTCACTGAACTTATAAATCAATTTGCCATATTCACAAGGGTTTAGGAATAAATATATCCAAACCATACATTACATAGTGGCATTCATCTTGAGGCATAAACACCTCAATTTTCAATATTTTAGAGATTAATATAACTCACATATTTGTATGTGTATTCATTCATTTATGTTCAAATTAAAAAAAATTCATAAATATTATTTATTTAATATTTCATATCATATAAGGACATTTATTGTTTCATGTTTTATCTAAGGTTTTCATGGATAAATTTGTATGCTGGGAACCTTCACTAAAAATATAAATGCAACTACACTAAGTAACATATTATAGTTATCCTGTTACTCTAGCATTTTAAATATTAGAATAAAAGGGTAGAATTTATGGACACAAATGTATGTTATTAGACACATTACAATGTTAGTCTTACCTACTTTTATCATACATGACTATTGCATACATGTATGACTCTTGTCCACACTCTTTCCCAAGCATTCACTTTATTGATGTATCTATGTGTATAATAGGTGATCTTAGCGTTTAAATAACACTTCTCATTTTATAATTATGAGAATTCATAGCATGAGTATTAGGTATTGGTAATCTAATTACTTATGGTGAAATAGAGGCATAGCAAATTAAACTATTTCATAAATTTATACTGATTTATGGTTGGGAGCCACTATGGTACTTATGGATTTTAAAGTATCTATGATGATCTTAGTGAGTTATGATCAAATTCATACACTAAATACTAATATAAATGAATATTTTCAATGTGATATAAACTAGAGTGATTTGGTTTAAAAAATAAGCAAAAGAGAAGGGTAGGGAAAAAAGATAATATGTGATTTTTGATCCTTGACTTAAACATCATGACAAAGTTTCAATTACAACTAAACATGCATTTAACTAGTACATAATGCAAAATAGCATAAGCTCAGATCTCACTATACACCAAGCAAGCTTATAAGAATAATATGAAGAAATATAGGTAAGAACTAAATTTACTTTAAATATTTTTTACCACATTTAAATAGCATTTAAACATTATAATGCAAAATAAATGAAATGAAGAAAATTCAAGATCATCCAACTAATCTAGCATAAGAACAAATCAACAACCCTGTATCAAAGATGGAAATTCATAATTCATGAAATCCCTTCAAATTCAAGATTTGGAAAAAGCAATTGAGAGAGAATTCATTAAATAATTGACACAAACAAACTTGTACAAACCTTTTTATTATTCCTTGTATATATTAATTATTCTAAAATATACAAGTTTTGCTCAAAACTCCCTCTCTTTACAAAATGGTAATAATACCTTTTATAGAAGGATAAAGCAATATACCATTTAGTTATAAAATAAAAATGTACAAAGATAAGGATAGTTGTCCCTCTTTATAGTTCTAGAATACACTTATACTTCCCAAACGGACTAACCTATAGTTAAATATGGTAACAAACTAGCATATGCCTTTACAAAAGAATATTCCTTGCTCAAATATTACAATGCTTTTACAAAATAGAATATTAATTAGCTAGTAGACCCATTGTTTAAGGGCTCACTTATTGCTGATGGATAAGCTCCATATCTCTTTGATGCTTCTCTTTGACAAGATCTAGATCAATAACTAGCTTTAAGAGATAGACATCCTCTTAGTAAGATATGTCATCAAAGTCCCTATCATCATTTGACATAACCTCCTTGATGCTCCTAGCCTCTGTAACCTTTTCCTCAATAGTGAATATCATTCCCATGATTCTAATATTTTCATTGCTAGATTGGCTTTTGTTTTAACTTCTCAATTCCTACATCACCAAAGTGACTTTATGATTATACTCTTCATCATCAATGATAACTAGGGTTATAGAATTTGTAGAATTTTCTAGCATGGTACCAAGGGTTGGTTAATTCTAGCTATCAGCTTCTCATCATCTCTTAGGAGTTTATCCAAGCCTTTTGACCAAACATTTAAGCTCAAGATATTATCAACCACTATCCTGAATATTAAATTTAGGTGGGCTAGGATAATGGTTTTAAATTTAGGAATTCTATCCTTAATTAATACATTATTAAGATCCATTATCTTGTCCTCAAAATCTTTCCATTGGGTCATTAATCCTTTAGTTATCTCACTCTACTATCTCAGTACATCCTGCCTCAACTTCATTCACTCAAATGAGTCAAACATGTTAAATAAGGATGCTTCAAACAACTTTATTATGGCTTTAAGAATTGATATGACAACCATTGTCTCTAGGCTCTCTTTTTCCTTTTCCAAGTTATGTATATATATATATATATATATATATATATATATATATATATATATATTGTTTCATACCCCTGTTACCTATTCTAATCTAAGCTAAATGAGTATCAACTAATATTTGAATGTCCTCCTCATGGATGGGGTGTTCACCAAGTTATTATCCTCCAACTAGAATTAAGCCTACAAATGGCTCAAACTTTTTAAAGTTGAATTCCTCACCTCCAACCATGTCCTTATTAAAAGTGACTCTCTCTAACCCTATTGTTTCTCGGTTGAATTGCATACTCTTTATTGGTTTTTTTACCTTAGGAAGTTTTGGGACCTCCATCCTTATGCTGCTTAAAGCACCTAAAGTATCTATTTGTGTGCCACTTGATCGTTCTATGAAAACCATGATTATTTCTTCTTCCTTGATCAAATCAAATATACATGACTTAATTTCCTCATGAAAATCAATTTTCATTGTTTGGGTCAAGCCTCAAGAGTGGGACAAAGTGGGAATCCTCTATATTTTCCCATAAACATACCTTTTAGGTATAATAGATCCATGAATGGGGTATTCCTTGATAAATAAGTTGACCTCACTCATAGGGTGGGTGAAGTTCAACATGGGATTCTTCCTCCCAACTGGGACTAATGCTAATTCTACTTTTCTTTTCTATGGGGGTATTATGGGAAATAGGTCCAAAGCAATTTCTTTCCCCTTATCTTATTCAACATCCTCTACCTAGGATTGGGGTTCTTTTTTTTATTATTCCTCATCCTCTAACCCATATGCCTTAATAAGCACCTTAAGTGCATCCTATACTATTTCATTTGGTTCTAAGAAAATTATATCTAGGTATTATACTAGAGACCCTGGTCTAATAAGAGGTGTTGAATATGATCCTTCCCTAGGTCTCTCTTCCAACTTTTCTTTTCTAGGTCCCTACATTATTTTTTCCTAGGGTTATTTTAGTGTTTGTTCTAGAGGGAGAAGTGAATAGGGTCTAGGAAATAAGTCATATTATAAGGGTCCCATTTTCCATATCTCACCTAATGGCTTATCAAATGATTTGGCTAGACTAGGCTCCAAATTAATGTTATACATATTCAACCTAGCTAATACCTCTGGGAAACTAGAGGTTCTAATGTAGAATGGGTCATTAAACCTAAGCTGATGATCATATACCTTATTTATGTTATTTTTCTTCAGATATTTGGTGATCACTCCATTAGGGTCCCATTGCCTCAAATCATCTTTCTATGGGGTCAAAGAATCCCTGTGTCTAACAATAACATTTACATGCTCCCATTTTTACAAAATACTTCAATTGATTGTCAAAGGAAAGGGATGGGGAAGGTATTTCCTTTTTTACTTTCAAAATCCATCTATACCATGAAGAAGCTAGTAAGCCACTTCTTGATCTACAATCTTGGTTAGCACATAGATAGGTAACCTAAAGGGTTGTGTCAAAGTCTCTTATATTCTTATCATTGTGTAATTAGGGTAGACCCATATGTCTAGTATCAATTCCAAATATTTCTTAATCAGTAGGTTGACCCTACTCATGGGAATTTTGGTGATAGATTCCACTAGGGATGGATAAACACAATTATAGATGAACTGCATGTTGTGTCTATATTTGAAAATGTTAAGTTTGGAATAATAATGGGAGACAGTGGGTCTTCCATCAAGGGACCAATTCTTAATGTTTGTGATCTAGGTAGAGGCCAAAAGCTCATCAAGTAGATAGGACATCATGTAAAATTGTTTGCTTGTTATCTTCTTGATTGTTGTAAATTAGGACTTCATGTGGATTTTGATCATCTAACTCAATGGGGGAGTGAGTCCTTTCTCCACCATGAAGTAAACATATGATACCCATATATTTTCAATATGAGTGGTAGAGGGGGCTCTACATATCCTATTCAGTAAGGTCATAATTATCTTATTCCCCTCCATGAATTGGATAATTGGGATTTTTCCTATGGGATCTTGAACAACCTAGTTCATAGTGAGTAGTCATGGGGCTAGGATTATGTTTGTATTATGCTCTTTACTCGACTTTTTGATGGTGGGTAAGTATACTTGTAGCTTACATAGTTTATAGTATCTCTCAAAATCTAGGGGAGATATTTAAGCTACTTTCTTGAATGTATGCTCATGTACAATCCAATCATTCTTAATTTCAAAATCTTGGAAAAGAGGATAAAGGACATCATTGAAGTGAAGTACCTTAGGCTTGGTGGTAGTGTAGTGTAGGCTAGTCATCTAGACAATGAATAGGTCATTATATCTCCTTAGAATGGTTGAATTGTTATGTTTCTCCCTAGTCAAAGCCTACATCTCCTTGATGCTCTAAAAGAGTAATGACCAATTCTAGTTCCCATTATTCAAATTTGTAGTGTCTAGCTTTGTATCTTTTAAAACCCTCCCTTCATTATCTAAGGTCAAGTATAACCCAGTCTCATCCCTTTGTTGTTGTCTCTGAGTTTCCATGGTTTTGGAAGTTCCAACTTCTTTCCAATGAATTACAAGTAGTCTTTGAGTCAACTTGTTCTTGCTTAGATCATAATTGAACTATTCTGGGTTTGATTGTGTTTGATCTAAGCTCAAATTATAGCTTTTATGGATTCTAGGGTTTTTTGAAGATTTAATGGAAATGGCCATCTGGAATTAGGATTGTTCATGTCTCTAATTTTATTGAGACCTAGGCCTTTATAACTTTCCATTTTTTAGCATAGAAAATATCCAATTTTTCTGTTTTATTCTTGCATGGTATCCATATGACATCTGTTTGACAAATTTCATGGAAAATTTCAAAAATGCCCCGAGGGACTAGCCATTGTCTTTTAAAAATATAACTTTTCTTTTGTACCATCGAATCTTTATTCATGGATCAATATGGGCCATTGATCATTATCAAAAGGCTCAAGAATTATTGGTTGCTTTATGTCAGGCCTTGTGGTTGTGTCACATGGCATTTTTGTGGGCCTTATAAGATTTATATTTTGTGTAGTGAATGTGTGCTTGCCATATGTTGGTTCCATGGTCCTCTAGGGCTGATTAAAAAGTCTCTGGTAGCTATGCTCCATCCAATCAATCCCCATGATGAAGAACAAGACATTGATCCTATAAAAAGGTGAGAGATTTTATCAATGTTATGATAAATGAAGGGACTTAGGTCTAAGTACTTTAGGCTAAAGTTTATTTCATGTTTAACAAACATGCTATAAACTTTAGGATAAATTATTTTAGCCTAATTTTTAGAATATATATAAAGGGTACCTATGCTAAATTTTTTAGGCTAAGGTTTATGTTGCATTAATAAACACAACATATAATTTAGGCTAATATAATTATGCTATGTTCTTAGAGCATGTCTAAAAGGGGGGGGGGATGATAAAAGGACCAACTTAGGTTTTTACCTAAGATTTCATCATGTTAATAAGCATGATGAAGCCTTAGGTTAAAATTATTTAAGCTAAGTCTTATACCATAAGAATATTTTAAAATAATATTTAATATAAGTCTCTAGTCTAAGGTTTATTACATTCAAATAAAATTAATTGGAGCCTTAGGAAATAGAATTAGATTATAACTATGTCTAAAAATACTTAGATCATGAGGGCATTTTATCAATAGAAATTCAAATATCCTAAATGTTTAAACATATTTCAAGGGGTACCATTGATATATAATGCAATCCATAATCTTGTAACAACATTTTTGAATTATATCTCTATCTAAGAAAAATTATTGATTATCTTAAATTTGATGGTCTCATAGACATCAATGATGGCCTTGTGGCTTAAAGTTGATATTCGTGAGAATGTAAAATTCAAGTTAGTGGATCATTAAGTTTCATGGGTGTAAGAAATAGAAAACACAAAGCAATATTAATTAATTAAAGAAGGAAATAAAATGCATAAAACACAACACAATAGAGACATATATTTAATGTGATTCACCCAATATGGGGTACATCCACATAGAAATAACAAGTCCTTCTTATTTAGTCCAACTAATAAAGGGAAAAAACATGCAATACACCCACTATAATATCCTCTTCACTCACACAGAATATGATGTCATCATTATAATTTCATCATATCAATGGAGGGTTATATATTAGGGAAAAAAATTACAAACATAATGTCTACCATTAGATATGGAACCTAATAGTGAATGGTGACCCTATGGGGGGTATTTCAACTCACACCCCCCTTATCAAGAACTAGGTATTAAAATAAGAACATGGTCTACCATCCAACATTGGGCTTAAATTTTATGGTATTATGGAAATCAATGATAGCCTCACAAATGTCAAATGATGGTCATGGTAACATCAATTTTAAGCTCATGAAAATATTTCTATCCATAGACCTTGGATTTGATATGCTCCATTAGATCAAACTCCATGATGAAGTGTGGACTATTGATCTTGATCCAAGTAGGTGCATGACATTAGCATAATTTAATATGTAGGACCATTTGTTATGAAGCTTTAAATGTGGGATTAAAATATGGTGACTATGTCAGGATTCTTTGGATTTTGACTTTTTAGTGTCATATTTAGTCCATCTGATAAATTTTCTATGATTGGTTATGGTCTGTTTGATCAATATCTAGATATTTATACTTAGCATAAGTTTTATCATAAGGTTTTAATAGATTAATAAATATAATGAGACCTTAGATTAAAACTTATGATAAATTTATATTTTATAAAGGGGGCCCTTTGAATTTAATGATGACTTCTTCTCATTGGATCCTCAATCCCACTTAAGCACAAATCATTGATCTTGATCTAGGTGATTACACTTGATTCATAAATGGATAAAATATTTAAGTTTATAAATCTTTCTTCAATCTATTATATCATTCCTCATGATGAAGTGTTGAATGTTGAATCTAAAAAGAAGCAAGGGGCTTACATTAGGACTCAGGTAAATAGGAATTTAGGCTAAAGCTTTAAAACTAAGGTCTTGTTCATGTTGATAAATATGAATGGGCCCTTAAGGTTAGGAGTTTTAGGATAAGTTTATAAAAAAATGGACCATGCTAAAATCAAAGGACCCTGCTAACATAAACATTAAATCATGTTAGAAATATGAGGAATAAAGGGGGAAAATAAAAGGGACCAAGTAGGATTTTCAAGTTAAGGTTTGGTCATGTTAAGAAACATGACCAAGCCTTAACATAAAAATTGGGATTAAGTCTAAATTAAATTTTAAATATTCCTACCAAATGTATTCCCTTCAATATTTGAATTTGAACTAGGGGCTTAAGCTAGGGTTTGCTAAAGGAGGCTTTTATCACATGAGTCTAGCTGTGAGATTTTTTAGATCAAAGGCTATCAAATCCTAGATAGAGATAATCTATGAAAATCCTAGCATGATTCATTGAAGGGAGCTCCATGATACCTAAAATATTAATACATGATAATCAACTATTATCAACATTAGGCAAGCTTAAGACAAAACCATGAACAAATGGACTAATTTGATCAAGCATGGATGATATTCAAGTATAATAAAGAGTAAAATGTCAAGATTTTAGTGCTAAGGTTCAAAATAATCATAAGGGTCCATATTTTTTAGAAATGGGGTTATGCTAACCTCAAAAAATGCCAAATTCCAATGGAAATATAGAAATATTTTATAACTTAAAGACTTTGGTTCAGACACATAACTAGATCATCCATTCCACTTGATTAATGTCATTATCAAGATCACTTCATGGTTGAAACAAACTTTGAACATTTATAATTAGGATAAAATATCAATAATTACCCATTATGTGCCTACTATTTGATTACACTTAATGTTTACCATGGAATTTAGTGGATAACTTCTAGATTTCATATCTTTAATCATTAACACTGACTTGGAACATGCTTAGATATACATTAAGAATCATGCCTCTAGTTTAGGGAAGTTTTGGCCATTTATCTACTACTACCTAAGCATCCATATCCTTGATAGATATTCCTTTGGATCCAATCATGGCCTTGATCCACTACCATCCAAGCATCCATAGCCCTAGTGGAGATTACCAAAATCACCTTTACTTAAAAAGCTTTCAATTTTGTAATATATATATATATATATATATATATATATATATATATATATATATATAAAATAATTTTCGGTCTTTTAGGCTTTCAATAAAGATTGAGAACTAGAATAGCCAGGTTTTAAGGCTTTGGTCAAGTGTACGACCCTTATATAATAACCTATGGTTACAACCTTTATCTCATGAAAGGATGTTTGTTAAGTGAAATCATGGCTTTTCCTTACTAGATTGAGATTTCATTCTACATGTGTAATTTCTCATAAAACTAGGTTCATGTCAAGACAATGTTTAAGGTATTATGGGATGGTTAACCTATTTTTAGGTATTTATTAGTTTTTTCAAACCCTAATATCATGATCCTATCTCAAATGCATGGTCAACATATATGTGTGGTTCATACCAGCATTTTTAAACTTTTGGAGTTTTAAGCAAACCAAGGGATTTTGAGCTGAGGGTTGTCTAATAGGACTAAAGCAATGAGAAATAAACACAAAATAAAATAACAAATAAATAATAAAAATATAAGAAAACAAATATACATTCTTATGTACAAACAATAGATAAGAAGAAAAAGTTGAAGGAAACTAACTAGCCTACCTACACTAACTCTAATATCTTATAGATTTACTCCAAAAAGTCACCAAAAGGAGTAAAAATGAATTAATGCCTGAGATACTATCCATTTGTGGTTAGTGTGAACTCCTTTCCTTGTATATATTTGAGCCTAAAGGTGTTATCTTTGAGTGTGTCTACAATTTCATAGGGGCCAATCCATAATGGTGTGAACTTGCCATATTTCCATTGGGCTCAGATACTTTATCCCAGAGAAGAACCAAGTATCCTTGTTTGAACACCTTGATATTTGATCTCTTGTAAAACCACCTCTTTATTGTATTATAGTGCTTTCTAAATTTGTCAAAAGCCTCTTCCCATGCATCTTCCATCTAAAGGATATCCAACAACCTAGAGTTTACAAATGCTTGATCTTCCTTCGTATACTCTTACTTAAACTTGTAGGTTGGTAGCTTGAGTGTGATGAGGAATATTGGTTTATATCCATATACTAGTAATAAGGAAAATTATTTAAGATCCTAATTGACTCTTATTCTATCTACCCAAAGGGCATACTTGAGAAGCTTGTGCCATGTAATTAGTATGTTTGCAATAGACTTCTTAATGGATTTCATCAAATTTTTATTCATTGACTCATATACTCCATTACCTTGAGGATAATGGTTAGATAAAAAATTGAGAATAATTTTTTTATCATATGCCCATTCTATCATTTCTATGGATGTGAATGCTAACCCATTATCACATACAAAAGAGATTAGTGATTCAAATCTAGTGTATATTCTTTCTTCTAAAAACTTTATCACTTCTTCCATATTGTTTAGTGGCTACTACCTTAGTCTACCTTATGAAATAATTAATAGATATTAGAACATACTTTTGACCTTCTAATAAGTTGTGGTTGTTTACCCCCAAAAATTCCAATCTGCACTAGGTAAAGGGTTTGTCAATCATGACTAGATGTAAAGGAATTGTTGCCTTTGGATCCTTTGTGTTGAATGTCTAGCATGAATAACATTCTCTTAGATGCTTATGAGCATATTCAAATATGGTGGGCCATTAGTAACTAAATTTGAGTATTTTTTGAGCTATGGTTTTTTAATGTATGACCACTTCCTAAATTCTCATGGAAAGTGATCATTACCATGGTGGCTTCCTCCTTGGAAACACACCTCAAGTACACACCTGTAATGTTCTTCTAGTACAAGATCCCATTCTTGATCAGATAGTGAATTTATTTGAGCCTTAGAGATATTCTCTACTCCTTTTTTAGTCCTTTAGGAAAAGTGCCATTAATTAGCAAGTGAATAATGGGGTCATACCATTCATTATCCTAGACATTATGTAGATTAACTTTGATAATACTTAGCCTAGGGATACTATTGGTGATCATTTAAATTAGACCTTGACACCTTACCAATTTTGAATTTTTCATTTCTATGTCATATTCTTAAAGGACATACATCTACTTACCTCTTTATTCTCCAAGTTCACATTGGCTTAGCATTAGCTTAGTGATAGGGTTTAGTAAAATGACATGCACTTTGTTCCTAAGAATTTAGTGCCTAAATTTCTTGATGGTTTTAACTAATTCAAATGCTTGTTTACGAGTTAAGGGATAATTTAACTCATCATTCTATAAATTAATAATCATAAAACAAATTAGATGGCTAGATCCTTTTTATTTTTGAGTTAACATAGAAATAATAGTGTGGTCATAGGAGAAAGAGTAGAGGTAAAAATATTTTCAAAAGTTAAGACTTATTAAGATTAGAGCCTGGATGATGGCACTTTTGATGTCCTCAAAGGCCTTCTTGGATTCCTCATTCCTTGAGACCTTATCATCCTTATTCAACATATCATTCAATGGTTTTAAAATCTCTACAAAGCTATAAATTAACTTTCTTACAAAGGTTATTTTAGCAAAAAATGATTTCAATTATTTTTTACTATTGAGAGGCTCTATCTTAGATATAGCTTCCACTCTTTCAATATCTGTGGAAATTCCATATTTAGTGATAACATGGCCCAATAATTTGCCTTCAGTGACACAAAAAATACTTTTCTTAGGGTTGAGGGAGATATCATACCTTTTACACCTTTCAAAAACTTATTGCAGATGCATGAAATGGTCTTCCCTATTTTATAAAAAATAATTAGATCATCCATGTCAATTATGATACACTTATTGATCAGGCCTTATAAGGCATGGTCCATGGCCCTTTGAAAATTGGCTCCTAGATTTATCAATCCAAAATGAATTATCTTTTATGCAAAGGTGCCCCTCTTAGTTTTGAATGGTGTCTTCATTTTATCCTCATTGTCAATCAACGCTTAATTGTATCCTAAAAAACAATAAAAAAAGACATCATAGTTAATCTTGAAACAATTTTTATTACTTGGTCAAGAGAAGGAAGATGAAAATTATACTTTTCAAATGCTTTATTAAAATTTCTAAAGTCAATACATAGTCTAATTTCACCATTCTTATTTCTGACTAGCACCAAATTGGCCATACAAGTAGAGGACCTAATGGGAAATATAATTATGGGATCTAATAACCTCTTGACTTCTTTGAAGATCATGGGTTCTAAGATAGCATTCACAGGTCTTTATTTTTCCGTAAAGGCTTTACAACTTGAGACATATAGTATGGGTGATGACACTTGGATCAAAAATCTTCATGTTAAAATAAGATAAATCTATGACATCTTTTTTACTTTGTTAATAGTTCCTTGCCTCTCTTACTTTTAACACTAGTTTAGGCTTTTCCAATGTTAACTAGTTGAGGTTGATCTTGGGGACCAAAATCAATAGCATTATAGTCCTTCCCACTTACTTTGGGAACCTTAAAAGTTTTAGTTAGCTTATATTGATCAAATAGTATTTCCAACATAATCATCCCTTTAGGGATCTTATTGTCATTCATTTGAATGACTTTACCAACAAACTTGCCTTCTCTAAATGCATTTTCATTAACCTCATCACTGATTTGAGATTTAAATGCTCTTAAAATATTCTTGAATTTTAGGATATATTGGTCATCACTGTAGACCTATAGATGGTTCACATTGTCTGGAATAGAAGGGCAAGGTATGAGCTCAATACTAAAGTTTGGTGAATCTTGGTCAGGCATGAGATTAGTTGTAGCAGATGCCAACTAATCAAAAACTTTATTTTATTCCCTTGGGATATAAATAATGTTGAAGGCATCAAAATATTCCATTATATCCAAAAATCTAAACTTATACCTCTTGAGGTATGACAACTTTCATTAATAATATCTTCTCACTTGGTTCACTACTAGTTTTAAGTCACCATAAACTAGTAATTCTTTGACTTTGTTTTTGATGGAAAATTATAAACCTAAGATGAGGGCTTAATATTCTAAAAAAAATTTATAGCAAGGGAATTGGACTCTATAATAAGCATGATACTTCTTAGCAATAGGGTCAGTTAGAATAATGCCTACTATAGATCTAGCCTTACACCTAGCCCATCAAGATGCAACCTCCATAGCCCATGTATAATATTAGAAGCTTTAGGATCATAAACCTTGACATTTTCTAGGATGAAAACCCATAAATTAAAATCAATGACATTGACCCTTTCATTGACAAAATTATACTCAGTGAACATACATTTCATCCTTGGATCTCTTTCAATTTTGATATGGTTGGGAATCCCCCTCCAAAGAAACCATAAGTGTGAAAAATTTGTCTAGATATATCCATTTACAACCTTTGTCCACTCTCTACTTAAAAGTACTATAGATTGTCAGACCCTTGACATAGAAGCTAATTGTATATGGACATTTAACAATTATCCAACCAATTTAACTTTAGATTGATCTAAATGGGTGATAATCCTATCAAACATAATTGCGGTCAAACCAAGTTGCATAAAAACACCTATAGTCATGATATTTTTAGAGGCACCATAATTCAACAAATAGTTATGCAAGTTTTTACCAAACATTTTTATTATAAGTAAGAAGGGTGGGGACTCTATTTTAAATTTATACATGGCTACATTTTCATTATCAATCTAGGATATCTTTCTATATTTCTTGGACAAGGACTCCAATAATATATCTCTTTTGTCTTTTATTTGTGTCAATTTGTGTAAGGTGATATTATCTTTGATTTTATTCATGTATTCTACAATGTTATAACCAATCCTATTGGAATAATTGGAAGCATCATCACTAGGTTTAAGAGTACTTCCCTTTAGAGGCTCTAGATTATTATTTGAATTGGTATTCAAAGGAGTACCAAAGTTGTTTTGAATGGTATAAGTAGTCAAAGGCTACCTATATTATTTTTTCCTTAGAGGATATGTCTTCTTTAAGAACTATTAGAAGGCATGAAATTCTCTAGGAACATCATCAATCTTGTTGTCTTCTTGGAAGGGGAAATCAAACATCTCCATTATGAAGGTCTGGTCAGTTGACTTAGATCTAAAAATACCTGCACCATTATATTTATTAGGCATTACCTCAAAAGTGTCTATTTTTTCTTGAAATACCTCAAAATCTTTACAAAACTCAATGCAATCAATCTCACCATGCTTATTAGTACAACAAACTCTACAATAATTAGGCAAAGCAATATCACTAAGATTAATATCCATATTCTTATTTTTAGAATAAGGTCCATTAATCTAATTGGTGTGGAAACTATAATTATTGAACACATTAATGGGTCTATTAAAGCTTTGGAAAGATAAGTTCCTACCATAAGTTTCTCTAGTATTACCAACCTTCTTTTACAACTGTAAGAAGTTCATGCTTAATTTTTGGACCATTTTTAGAATGGACTCATTCTCACTTTTGAGAGGATTTGAATTATTAACTTGGTCTCTATTAGCACCAATGGTTAGTACCAAGGTCCTCTGATTAGTTGCATTAAATCTAATATTTTCAGAGTGGTTCAAGAACCCCAAATTATGGTTAGGAGTAACATGTCTTAGAGGTAATTGGTTCAAATTTAAGAGATATTTAAGGGTATGCACATTCTAGTTATTATTGGGAAAAACATTCAAGGTAGGCATATTTTGATTGACATTGGGAAAATAATAGTGCATTTGATCTTGAGGTTGCATTTGGCCATTTACGATCACAACCTTAACATAAGTTAAAGCTAATGTGTTTATTGGACCTATAACTCTCTTTCTGACTATGAAGGTCATGGGATCAAGGGCATGTTTATAGATTTCCAAGGCCAAGGCTTGATCAAGATTATAAGGGTTGATGGTTCTTCTATACATAATTGTGAACCTAGCATTCAAAACTCTTATAAGTTCACTTGCATCTATTTTCAAGGTGGTAAATTATTGGTACAAGACACAATGTTGATTATGTTACCAAATTAGTCATTGAAGATGTTGTTAAACACATCCAAGTTGGTGATGTAATCATAAATTAGGTTCAATAATCACCCATATGTATCATATTTAAATGTGAAAATAAATAACCTACATGTTACATCTTCATGAACTATATTTAACAATCTCAATGTAACCTTAAATGATTTAACATGTTTTTCTACTATTACTATACCATTAGGACTAGAAGTTTACAAATAATTTTCAAGATTAGGAGGAGGTAATGAATTTCACCTTGTACATTGATAGGATAACTTCCCAACCAATTCATGCCTTGAGGATGGTTGAACACATTAGTACCTTAGAGTGGTAAAGTTGGTAAAGACTTTGAATGCCTGCATCTACCATTATCTCTTCTAGATTTCCTATGGACTTTCAACTGAAGTAGAGGCTCTCCTATCTTAGAGTGTGATCTAGTACAGATTCTTGGTTATTCCAACTTAATAATTTTATATCTTGTTTGAAATATGATGTGTCAAACCAACCTTTACAAAAAATAAGACTCAGATTTGCACATTAAGCTAATTTTACAAAGGTATATGTAAAGAACAACATAGGGAATCAAATTTTATCTAAATTAGATAAATATGTGTCTTATTACATAAATATAGCTAATATTTAAAATTCTAAGCTCAAATGAACCTATATATATGAAAGATACACCAATCTTTGATCAAAACAAGCTATTCTAACCTCAAATATTGTCGATTCTTAGATCTTAAGCTATTTGTACTAGAATTAAGCCTCCAACCTCAAATATATTTGATCTTTGTCTAAGAGAAGCACAAATATGGGTCAAAGTTCATGAAGATCAATGATATTTATGCTCTTGAGTAAAGATTTATAAAAGAATGCAAAGATAACACCAATCTTTGATCAAAACGAACTAAGACTATCAAAGATTTAACAAATTCACTAAGCCCCCCTTATAGCACTAATAGATCTCATCTTGTTGATACCTCTAAGTGTATCATAGGTGATATTAGTGTTTAAAAAACACTTCTCATTTTAGAATTTTGAGAATTCATTTCATGAGTAACAAGTTTTGGTAATCTAGTTACCTATGGTGAAATAGAGGTAGAGCAAATTAAACTATTCCATAAAATTATATTGATTGGTGGTTGGGAGCCATCATGGTACTTGTCAGTTTTAAAGTATCTACATTGATTTTAGTGAGTTATTGTCAAATTCCTACACTAAAGACTAATCTAAATGAATATTTTGAATGAGATCTAAACTAGAGTGATTTGGTTAAAAAAGAAGAAAATGAGAAGCGTAGGGTAAAAAGAGAATATGTGATTGTTGATCCTTAACATAAACATCATTATAAAGTTTCAATTGTAGCTAAACATACAGTTAACCACTATATAATTCAAAATAGCATAATCTCAGATCTCACTATACACTAATAAAAATTCTAAGGATAATATGAATATATATAGGTAAGAACTATATTTAATTTAAAGATTTTTTACCACATATAAATATCATTTGCACATCCTAATGCAAAACAAATGAAATGAAGAAAATTCAATAGCATCCAACTAGTCTAGTGTAAGCACAAATCAAAAACCATGTGTCAAAGATGTAAATTCAAAATTCATGAAAACCCTTCAAATTTAATATATAGAACAACCAATTGAGAGAGAATTGATGAAATAATTGACACAAATAAACTTTGACAAACTTTTTAGTATTCCTTATCTATATTAATCATTCCAAAATATACAAGTTTTCCTCAAAACTCCCTCTATTCACAAAATAGTAATACTACCTTTTATAAAAGGACAAAGTAGTATAACAGTTATTTACAAGATATAAATGTACAAAGATAAGGATAATTGTCCTTATTTATAGTTTTAGAATACACTTCTCTTTCCCAAATAGACTGACCTATGGGTAAATATCCTAAAAAACTATCACATGCCTTTACAAAAGAATATTCCTCATTCAAATATTACAATGCTTTTACAAAACAAAATATTAATTAACTAGTGGGCCCATTGCTATAGGGCTCCCTTATTACTCTTGGATAATATACATAGCTCTTTGATGTTTCTCTTTGATAAGCTCTAAATCAGTAGTTGGTTTCAAGAGATAGATATCCCCTTGGTCAGCTAGATCATCAAAATCCCTATCATACCTTGCCATAGCCTCCTTGATGTTCATATCCTCTCTAATTTTTTCCTCAATAGCGAATATCAGCCCATGATTCTATTCTTGTCACTGTTAGATTGGATGTGGCGTTTACTTCTCACTTCTTACATCACTAAGGTCATTTTATGTTTATACTCTTCATCATCAATGATACCCAAGGTTATAGACTTTTTTGGATTGCCTAACATGATGATAACGAGATAGTTAATTCTAGTTATTAGATCCTCATTATCCCTCAAGATTCTATCTAAGCCTTTTGACTAAACACTTAAACTATGGATCTTATCAACCAATATCCCCAATATTGTATTTAGTTGCGCCAGGCTAATGGTTTTGAATTTCAAAATTATATCCTTAATTATTACATTTATAAGATCCATTATCTTATCCTTATAATCCTTCCATTGGGCCATCAATCCTTTAGTTATCTCACTCTCTTGGCTCAATGGATCCTACCTCAGCTTCATTGACTTCAAAAAGTCAAACATGTCAAAGAAGGATGCTTCAAACATCTTTATTATGGCCTCAAGAACTAATAGGCTAGCCATTTTCTCCAAGTTATCTTTTTCCTTTTCTAGGTTATGTATCTTTTATTTTAAACCCATGATGCATGCTTTGATCTTAGGTGAATGAGCATCAGCTATGATTTCAATGTCCTCCTTATGGATAGGGTGTTCACCAAGTTGTTATCCTCCAATTAGAGTTAAGCCTACAAATGGCTCAACCTTTTAAAAGGTGAATTCTTCACCTCTAACCATGGCCTTCTTAGAAGTGACTCTCTCTCCAACCATATTGTTTCTAGCTTGAATTTCACATTCATTATTGACTGTATGACCTTAAGAGTTTTTAGGACCTCAATCCTTATACTAGTTTAAGCATGTGCAGTATCCATTTGTGTCTCACTTGATCCTCTTATGGAAACTATTATTATTTCTTCTTCCCTCTTCATCAAATACAATATAATTGGCTTGATTTCTTCATGAACATCAATGTTAATTATTTGGGTCATGTCCCAAGAGTGGGACAAAGTTGGAATATTTTTCATTTCCCCATAAATAAACCATTTAGGGATAATGGGTCCATGAAAGGGGTATTCTTCATTAAACAAGTTGACCTCACTCATGGGGTGGGTGAAGGTCAACTTGGGCTATTTCCTCACAATAGCGACCAATATTAATTTTACTTTTCTTTTGTATGGGGGTGCTATGGGAACTAGGTCCAAAGTAGCGTGTTTCCACTTGTCTTGTTCAAATTCATCTACCTAGGTTTGGGGTTGTTTTATTTTTTCTTCTTAATCATTTAACCCATATACCTCAGTAAGACCTTAAGTGCATCCTCTATTATTTTATGTTGTTCTAATCCAATCATATCTAGGTATTCGATTGGAGACCCTAGTCTACTAGGAAGGGCTACAGATTATCCTTCCCCAGGTCTCTCTCAAAATTATCTTTTCTAGGTCCTTATGTTATTTGTACCTAGGGTGTTTGTAATGGTTTCTTTAGAGGGAGCCTTAAATAGGGTCTAAGAAATAAATGATATTGTAAGGAACCATTTTTCATATCTCACCTAATGGCTTATCATATACTCTATCCAACTTGGGCTCTAACTTAATGTTTTGCCTCTTCAACCTAGTTAATACATCTAGGAAACTAATGCTCCTGATGTAAAATGGGTCATTGACCATAAGATGATGCTCATATAAATTATTTATGTTATTTATCTTTAGAATTTTGGTGATCAACCCATTAGGGTCCCATTGCCTCAAATCATCTTTATATAGGGTGAAGGAGTCTTAGTGTCTAGCAATAACATTTACATGCTCCCATTTTTGCAAAATAGTTTGGCTAATTGTCAAAGGAAATAGATGGGGAAGGTCTTTCCTCTTTTCCTTGAAAAATCTATCTATATTATCAATAATTTAGTAAGCCACTTCTTGCTTTGTTAACTTGGTTATCACATAGATGGATAACCCAAAGGGTTGTGTCGAAGTCCCTTAAATCCTTATCACTATACAATTAGGGTAGAACCATATGTCTCTTATTAGTTCCACATATTTATTTATCAATGGGTTGATCGTGCTCGTGGGAATTTTAGTGATGGATTCCACTAGGACTAGATATACACAATTAAAAATGAACTGCATGTTGTGTTTATATTTGAAAATGTGAAGATTGAAATAATGATGGGAGCTAATGGGTGTTTCATCAGGGAACTAATTCTTAATTTTTGGGATCTAGTTGGAGGCCAAAAAGGCATCAAGAAGATAAAACATCATGTAAAATTCATTGTTTTTTCTTCTTGATTATTGTAAATTATGACTTCAAGTAAATGTTGATAATCTCACCCAATGGGGGAGTGAGTACTTTATTCACCATGAAGTAAACATATGATACCAATATATTTTCAATATGAGTGGTACAGGAGGATCTGCAAAATGTATTTAGTAAAGTCATAATTATCCTAGTCCCCTCCCTGAATTGGATAATTAGGATTTTTCTTGTGAGATCGTGAATAACTTAGTTCCTAATGAGTGGCCATGGGGCCAAGATTATGTTCAAATTGTTCTCTCTAGTCTACTTTTTGATGGTGGGTAAGTCTACTAATGTCTTACAAAGTTTATAGTATCTCTTGAAAGTGAGGGGACAAATATAAGCTACTTTATTGAATGTACGCTCATGAATAATCCAATGATTCTTAATTTTACAATCCTAAAAAATAGTAAAAAGGACCTTAATGTAGTGTGGTACCTCAGGCTAGGCAACATCATAGTGTAGGCTAGTCATCTAGACAATGACTAGGTCATTGTATCTCCTCAAAATGGTTGCATTCTTTTATTCCTCCTTGGTCAAAGCCTACATCTCCTCAATGGTCCAAAAGAGTTTGACCCAATTCCTATTCCCATTATTCAAAGATGTAGAATCTGGGTTTATCTTTAAAAACCCTTCTTTCATTATCTAAGGTCACGTATAACTCAATATCGTCTCTTTGTTGTTGTCTATAAGCTACCATGTCTGTGGAAGTTATAACTACTTTCCAATGGATTGTAAATAATCTTTGGGTTAAATTATTCTCTCTTAGATTGTAATTGAGCTCTTCTTAGTTTGATTGTGATTGATCTAAGCTCAAATTAGGGCTTTTATGGATGTTTGGGTTTTTCTAAAGCTTTAATGGTAATGGCCATCTAGACTTAGGTTCATTTGTGTCTCGTATTTGATTGAGACCCAAGACATTATACCTTTACCTTTTCAGGAAGATAAAATCTCCATTTTTTTCATTTTATGATTGAATAGAATCCATGCATCTTCCATTAGAAAAATTTGGTAGAAATTTTCATAAATGCCCTAAGGGACTAGACATTATCTTTTGAAAATCTTACTTTTATTTTGCACTATTGGAATTTTTTCATGGATCAATGTAGGTCATTGATCATGATCACAAGGCTTGATAATTATTAGCTACTTTATGTTAGTCCTTATGGTTATGACACTTGTAATTTTTGTGGCCATTATAGGCTGTGCATTCTATGTAGTGAATATGTGCTTGCCACATGTCCATTTTGTGGGTCTCTACAACTTGTTAGAAAGTCTCTAGCGTCTACGCTCCATCTGATCAATCTCCACAATGAATCACAAGCCATTGATCCTTTAAAATGATAATAAATTTAACCAACATTATGATAAAGGAATGTATTTAGGTTTAAATACTTTATGCTAACATTTATTTCATGTTTAATAAACACATTATAAACTTTAGGCTAAAGTATTTTATCCTAATTTTTTAGAATATATATAAAGGGGACCTAGGATAAATTTAATAGGATAAGGTTTATGTTTTGTTAATAAACATAACATATAATTTAGGATAACATATTTATGCTAAGGTTTTAGATCATGTCTGAAAGGTGGGGCATATGATAAAATGACCAACTATTAGGTTTTGACCTAACATTTAATCATGTTAATAGACATGATGAAACCTTAGGTTAAAAGTATTTAAGCTAAGTCTTATGCCACAAGGATATTTTAAAATAATATATAATATAAGTCTCTAGCCTAAGGTTTATTTTTTTAAATAAATGTAATTGGAACCTTAGGAAATAGACTTAAATTAGAACTATGTTTGTAGATACTTAGACATGAGGCCATTTTATCATTGGAAATTCAAATATCCTAAATGTTTGAACATATTTTGATGGGTTATATTTATCTTTAATGAAATATATAAGATTTTATCAAAAAAATTGTAGTATATCTCTGTGTCTAAGAAAAATTATTGATTAGCTTAAATATGGCGGTTTTGTACATGACAATGATGGCCTCATGGATGTCAAATGATGGTCGTAACAACATCAAATTTTAAGTTAGTTGATCATTAAGTTTCATGGGATTAAATTTGATGGTCATGTGGACATCAATGCTGACCTTGTGTACATCAAATGATGGTTAAAGGAATTTCAATTTTAAGCTCATGAAACTCTTTTGGTCCATAGACCTTAGATTTGATATGCTCTACTAGATCAATTTATATGATGAATCACAAGCCATTGATTATAATTTATGTACATGCATTCCATTAGCCCAACTTAATATATGAGACCCTTTATTACCAATCTTTGAATATGGGAGTACCACATGGTGATTCCATGGGCCTTCCTAAGATTTTGACTATTTAGTGTTGTATTCACTCCATCCAATCAATTTTGTCCAAATGGTCACGATCCGTCTGATCAAGATCGAGATATTTATACTTAGCATAATTTTTATCATAAGGTTTTATTATATTAATAAATACAATGAGTCTTTAGGGTAAAACTTGGGCTAAATTTATATTGTATAGAGTGGTGCCCTTTGAATTTAATGATGACTTTATACCATTAGATTCTCGGTCTTGATTAAGCATAGATCATCAATCTTGATCTAGGTATTTACACTTTATTTATCTAATAGATCAAAGATTTAAGTTTTTCAGGCTTTCTTTGATCTATTGGATCACTCCTCATGATGAAGCATATACCATCAGAGCTACAAAGAATTTAGTGGCTTACATTAGGATTTGGGTAAATAAGAACTTAGGATAAAGATTTTAAACTAAGGTCTTGTTCATGTTGATAAATATGAATGAGGCCTTAGGATTAGGACTTTTAGGATATGTTTATAACAAAGGGGACCATGCTAAAATAAAAGGACCCTACTAATCTAAACATTAGAACACATTAGAAATATAAGGAACAAAAGGGGAAAATAAAAGAGACTAAGTAGGGTTTTTAGGTTAAGATTTGTTCATGTTAAGAAACATGACCAAGCCTTAACATGAAAATTGGGCTTAAGTCTGAAGTAAATTTGAAATGTTCCCACTAAATACATTCTTACCAATATTTGAATTTTAACTAGGGGTTCAAGCTAGGGTTTGGTAAAGGAGGGTTTTATCACATGAGTCCAACTATGAGATTTTTTAAGACCAAAGGCTATCAAATCCTAGATAGAACTAATCTATAAAAATTTGAACATGATCCATTGAATGGAGCTCCATGAAAACTATAATCTTAAGACATGATAGTCAACTATTAGAAACATTAGGTAAAGTTAAGACAAAATAATGAACAAATGGGATACTTTTATTAGTAATGGATGATATTAAATTATAATAAAGAGTTTAATATAAATATTTTAGTGCTAAGGTTCAAAATAATCATAAGGGTCCCTATTTTTAAAAAATGGGGGTATCTTTACCTCAACACACATATATATGGTTTGATAATTGATTATTTCCTATCAATAACTAATATAAATTCCTTAGTTTGTGCCTAATCACTTATTATCCTAGTCAAAATATCTCATGATCATCATATAAATATTCATTTTCCTTGGATGCCTCTTATTACAATAAAAAAAGCTAATTATCAAACTCGTCCACCTATACTAGATCTATTTGTGAACATTTTAATGGTAATTTCACTAAACTAAAATATTTTGTATGGGCCAACCTAAATTTTTTTCATGTCAAATGAATAAAAAGTTACTGATTAATTGACCTATTAATCACACTAATTTTAATCCTATTCTTATGTATCACTAATCTAACAAGCAACTATATATCACTAGAAAAAATATATACATTGATATAAACTTACTATATATTCAAAATATAAAACCACTTAAATTATTATGCCCTAATATATGTTTCAATAACATTTAAGGATTGAAATCATAAGTTTTCTATTTTCAAAATACATACTCAAGATTGTAAATCATGTTAGTTTACACTAATTACACAAAGACATAGCTAGGTGGGATAACTACATCTAATTTAAGACCTCTTTTAACTATTAAAATATATAGAATGATCAGAAACTCTATGTGGTGTTGTTTTGGTCATATCAACCCATATTATGTAACCCATTTTTACATGAAAATCTAGCATCAAAAATGTAGCTAGGGTTTCAAATTGAAGGAGATAGAATTATATATTTTTACATCAAAATAAGCCTCTGATATTGTATATAACAATAGTATATAGGTAGGTAAAGTGGTATATGATAAAATATTTTAGAATATATCATAAACACATTTATAAAATTGATTTTATGCCTTCAATTAACACATGAAAAAATATTCAACCAAATCTATCAAAGCAAGGTTAAACAATCAATTTCTAGATCCAAAAGACTATAAATCTAGTCAATCTAAGTATCATAGTCTTAGTGGTCATTTATATAAACATTAATGTAAAATAGAACATATAATTTTACATTTTGATCTACATAATATATATATATATATTATTTGTAAAATGTGAATATTTATAGTTTTAAAATTTTTTAGGTCATTAATAATGTAAAACATTATGGTATCATGGACCTCTTTATCTAATACAAACATTGGAAAAATAATAAGGGATGAATTGCATATCTAATACCTTGAGTTCTATGGGGAGGAAAAATGAAATAACATTTAATATAAATAAAATAATTAACATCACATTCCATTTCAATAAAATGAGTGGCATTACAATTCATATCACTCTACAAATCATTACATTTATAAACATCATCTTAGGTTATAAAAAATGTCTTGAGAAGAAAAAAATCATATATACATTTATTTATTGTATCATATTTCTTGATTTTAATCTTATTATGATTAATAAGTATATTACTTAATTCATTGTTTTTTGTATATTTCATGACTATTTTACAGGTTTACATAAGGATAAGGGAGATCAATCTCTTAAATTAAATAATTAATTTAATATATTTAAATTTCATTAACATTTATGAAAGAGATTTTAGTATCATAAAAATACTATAAATCATCATATATATAATAATAATTAAAATAATAATTTAATCCATTCACATTATAATGATCCCCATTCACATAAAAGCTATATTAGTCACACAATCATGATCATATACAACCACTTTTTTCACTCATTAGTAAAATCATAAGGCAAAATGTAGGTAACAATAAAATAATCCTTAAGATGGGACATATTAGAATTTTAAGGATGCATAAACATATTAAAATTTATAAACCCTAAAATGCAAATGATCACAATCACAAAACTTATTCTTGGAATAAAATTAAACATAAAAATCTAGGGTTTAATGGCTTTAATATACAAAACTTAAACCCTACAAGAAATATATATCCATGAATGGGAAATTACAAATTAATTGTTAAAATTAATTCCTCAAATAAAATTATGAGATCCTAAAAAATAAAAAAAATACCTAAGGAAAATATACATAGGGATTATCATGCTCAAAACATAGACTAGGTTCACCAAAATGTTTTTTTTTTTTTTTTTTTTTTTTCATATTTATATTTGAGTGATGAAAATAACGTAAATAATATTGAATTTTAGATTATATAAGATAATACATAAAACATAAAAGTATTTCTTGGTAAAGAGATATTTTTTTCACTTGAAAAACATAGAAATGACAAAACAATGAGAGGTGAGAACTAACTTAACTAACATTCTAAATTATCTTTATCACTTATTGATAAATAGTCATCAATATGACTCTATGTAACATTTGTGACTTATTAGTTCCATAAATAGACTATCTAAAATATTTCAAAAGATTCTTTTAAATCCCATACACTTATTAAATTTGGTAATAATTTTTTTGAGTACTATCTAAATTAACGTTTCTAGACTAGTATACAACATATCAATGTGTATGCATGTATTAATGATTTTTAGATGTTTTTTTTTTTTCATATGTCCTATGTATTTAAATTTTATCTCTAGTTTGTAAATAAAATTTACTTAAAATAAGGGGGTAAAGGATGTTCTTTATATCCCCAACCACTCACCATTGGGTGATTAATAAATGTATACATTCTATTAATATAATAAACATTAAACTACATGTAGTTATCCCATATATGTGTATGTGCTCTTAATATGATTCAATAGTATATATTGAAATGATTTGGCTTTTGACACTTGAAAACATCAAAATTTAAACTTGTGTTAGTAATCATACTTGACTTTATGGCTTGTTCCTTTGAGGTTATTTTATGTTTTGTTTTTTAAAATAATGTCTTAATGGTGTGTAAATATATCTCTTAATATGAAAGTAGTTTGAAATGTAATTAACAAGTTATTTGATATTTTAAGTCATTATTATTGATTTATACTTATAAATGATATTTAGTATTTCACTCTACCAATAACACATGAATTTTTCTTAGGCTTTTCTAATGAGAAATGAAAACACATCCCATGGATATTCACCATAGACACCATCATCATAGATTATTCCTAAAAGAGAGATTCACAAATATAAATACATTATATCAAATAGATGTAATATGGAATGACATGTAAAAATAGAAATCATTTCATTGTAATAAGACTATCTACAAAAATACATCTTCACTAACTTAGGTGATAATTCTAAGCTCCAATATTTTACACTATAGCACAAAGGTTTATTATATTAGAAAATTAAAATGTGGGTGAGAGATTAATATAAATGTAGTAAAATGTTATATAATTCAATGAGTTACACCTAATCCTTACCACATATGTGAGGATTAAAAACACATTAATTATGATTTTAAGAATTGTGTGCACATATTAAATCACAACATGGTAGCACATCTACCCAAGGTAGACCTCACATCAAGTACAAATATGAAAAATTAAAAAGAACCCAATGAAAGTATTTAAATTTTAAAGTGGTATTTAAGAATCCATGAAAAATTATGATAGAATCATATGCCTATGGTAAGCACCAACATTTGATGATTTCTAACACTGTATATAAATGGAAAATAAATTATATAAAATATGGAACTAATTCTCTTAGAATTATATAGTGTTTTATCATATATGAGATGCCATTAGTATAAATGGAAATAAATTAGATTGGCCAAGTCAATAGATAGATAATGAGATAGGGAAAGTGTTGTAAAGACTCAAATATGTATGCACAAGTCTTGTATGTCAAAGGTGTCTAAAATGTGATGTTATCAAGTGTCTAATACCAAATTTATGTGTTTGTAGGTACATGTCAAGAAATGATTAGATGTCATAAATATGTGCTCAATTATGTAAAAATATATATATTTTACATCTGGATCTCATAAGTGGTAAAACCATCATGTAATAGACCTTATAAACAATTTTTGTTTTCTATAGACACATGTGTGAGTTTCAAATAATAATAAAAACTTGAAATTTGAAATCTAAACTAAATTACATCCTTTAGGGATAATATTATTAGTCTATCATACTATTGAAAGAGAAACATGTTAGGCACATAGATTGAGATATGAAAAAGTATGGATTGGTTGGAATAGAAGTTAGGAACCTTATGAGGCACACACCTCTAATTTTGTTGAGAACTTAACCACCAAATTATTAAATAAGTTAGTAATTTAATGTATAACCTCATATTTGATGAAAAAGAACACCAAATTCCATGATATTGAATATGATAATGTTCACACCTTTGTGGATTTGAAATGGTACGTACATTATATAATGAAATAAGCACATAATTAAATCTAAGTAGAATGGTGTAACCCCAAATATGAGATGTGGGATGAATTTTCAAAGATCCTTTCTAAGAAAAGGTAGATTAGATATAAAATTAAGATATTTATATTATATAATGATAACATGAAATATATGACATTTTGGAACATGCACAAAATATTTATTGTGCCATACTATCCCAAGACATAGATTAAATGCTAAGATAGAAATGAAAATTATAATAGTGATTTTTTTCATTCCCAAGATATATTATTAATGATGATCATAAAAAAATTAATGAATTATTTTAAAATATCTGCCATTAGAATAATATAGAGCATGAGTTCATAATAAGAGAATAAGTCTTAAGATGATAATAAGGAACACATCAGGTGTATAAGTAAGGAAAACATGATAAGATTCATAATTTTAAAGTTATATATAAAACAAATAAATCACACGTGAAGCATGTCATGCACTTAGGTCACATAAAACATATAAAATTTACATCAAGAACATCAAGAACATGTAAAAAAGATTAGATATGTAGAAACCACATCAGGCATATAAGAAAGACACCATAAACAATTAAAACACAACAAACATAACAAAAACACGTCACTCATAAAGTAACATTAGTAATCACTCAAACTAGGCAAGCATAAACCATGAAAATTGTATGGAAAGAATATGAGAAAATGAACTAATATTAATTACACATTACGTACATCAGTGGGTGCATGTACACAATAAGTACAAAATCATATTTATTACATATTATATACATAATCATGATATATGAAATACATTGTAAACATGAACAATGCATTATATACATAATCATCATATATGAAATACATTATAAACATGAGCATGAAAAATATTGTAAAGAACAATGAAAGCAAATGTGTTCAATATGCATGATTAAAAACATAAAATGAGTATTTAAAAAATTTGGAGTTATATAAGTCCCAACAAGTTAAATTTTATTTCAAAAAAAGTGACTCAGTTTAAAAACATTATAATCAATAAAAAAATGTTAACTTTATTATATCTAGGGGTAAATAAGAATATCTACCATTATTTAAGTATATTAATTATAATCTATAGAGTATTTTATAAATTTAACAATTATTTATTTACATTTATTATTATTTAATTTGATATGTGTAAATCAAGTTTTATAGGGACCTGAAATCTATAGTTTAGCATAAAAATAAGTAAAGACAAAACAAGAAGGAACCATGCCAACATTTCCTACCACATGTTAAGAGCCAACAAATTTTTACCAAAACAAGAACTAAAAAAAAGATGAAACACAAAGACACATATTATATTTCTTTAGATTCGGTATCATTCATGTTGCAACCTATTTTTTTCTTCACATTGCTACTTATTATCCTTGAATTTAGTGGGCTAAATTCATAGGATAACCCATACAAAAATTATTTGTTTCATAGCCCATGGGATCCAAGTATGCAAAATGAGCTCAATCTCTACCTAATTGCATTTTTATGTCCTTAAAAAGTTAGTATTTTGAGGGAATTTTTCACCCTATGCAATTTAGAGAATTTTTTTGGACTACACCAAGTTCATTTTTGTGCAAGTCAGAGAATTTTCTCCAAACTATACATTTGCATGAAGAAGAAGAGAATTTATTTGACATTGTATGTGGAAGGTCAAAAAAATTATTTGACCCTACACCTAGGTCCATGACTCCCATAATTAATAATGCATTAATTACCTATTTTTATATATAAACAACCTATGCAATTTTCTTTTTACTACTACTTTTTAATCTCCATGAAATCATCACTATTTTCATGCTCATGTGCATTCCCCATCACTTTTTTCATGATCATGTTCATTATTATTTATCATTTTCACATTAGATATCATCTAATTTGCAATTAAAGATCTTATCTTCATGTTAGGTATTATTTTTTTTCTTTTGATTTTTTTCTTGTTTTACTTTAGGGTTTTATTTGCTATTATTTGTAATATACAAACTTCATTTATTTTCATTATTTCTTGCTCTCCTCTTATGGCTTTCCCTATTTCAATTGATTGATTCTTTTTTAAAAATAAACCCATTTTTAACTATTCCCCATTCAAAACATACTTATCTCATACATACTTCAGATTTCTTTCAATGATCAACCAAAACCCTACTGAGGGGTGTATTTCAAAAAATATTCCCTGATGTGCATGACCGTTTTGAGTCTCGATGCACCTCAAAGATTTTTTTTTGAATTACACCCCAAGATATACATCATCACCACAAGGATGCATCTTGGGGTTTTTTATTCAAGATGAATCTACATACTTGTTTTGGTGATCATCAAAGAATTTTCTTTGATATGCACTTTTCTTATCATGTTGTGCACTTCAGAGAATTTTCTCTGAGGTGCACTTTGAACCCAAAACTAATGTAGGTCAGAGAAAATTCTCTGACCTACACCAAAGACTACATGGACCAATTTTGGTGTTAGTTAGAGAATTTTCTCTGACTTACACTAAGACGTACATGGCCTACCCAAGCACGGTGCAAGTTAGATAAAATTCTAAGATTTACACCCAAAGTCTTTATCTATCATTCAAATCAAAGAATTTTCTCTTGATTACACAAAAAGTCCTACCCACAATGTAGTTTAGAAAAATTCTCTGAAATACATAAATCATTCCATATCTCATGTAGGATCACAAATTTTTACTGCTCTTGTATTTTATCCAAATAATATGAAAAATGTTAACTCTAGAGAAATGGAATTCTCTCTTGCAATCACTTAATCAATGTTAGAGGATTCCCCAACTAAGAGAGTAATGACATATAAGTTTCAAGGTGTTTTTTTCATTTCCAATTGAATCAAAGGTAGATCGAATCAGAGACACTGAAATTGGTCATGTTGATATGGCCAAATTCTTACAAGGGTTGGGTAGGGATTTTATTACTCAACACATGTAACCTATTTTAAATAGTGAGATTTATTTGGCAACTAGTTTCCAGTGTTAGCACAAAATCCAAAATTTGCTCTAGCAGTTATTGTACACTTTGACAAAGAAACTAGATTAGTTAAGAATGTAAGTGGGAAGTTAATCATTTATCTAGATAATGAGTACTTTGAAAAAATATTTCATCTCTTAGATATTGAAAAATACTCAGATGTAAATGTGAACTCAGCTCAAGAGTACTCTTATCATAATTTTGATAAGTGTCAAAAACACATCAATACTCATTGGCTCAAAAATACTACACATTCAATTGAAATATGGCTCAATTACCTATATCCTATTAAATTCTTAGAATAAATAGGAGATTTCATCACTCTCCTAAGTAGGGTCAAGGATCTACCCACATCAAATGTCTTTCAAGAATGGATATATCACTACATCTTCATTACCAAGAAGGATAAAAGAAGAATTTTAAGGAGGATTCAAATTAGTGATGCTATATGTCACCATCTCTCTAAGGTGACCTCTTCTATAAAATTTTATGACTTCCTATCTAATATATGTTATAGCTAGCATGAGAGCTTTCTTAGGATAAACTAGTAATGGTGAGAGGAAAACGGTTCTAGTACATGAATATTATCCACAATTAACTCTCAAGGAAAGCATAAAACATTATAGGAGGGTCAATAATGTTTTTTTATACAAGTTCATTTTCATATTTGAAGAAGACCTTGAGAAAAAGAGATTTTTAGACCAAACATGGGCAATAGTCAATAAGATTGGTGGTATTTTTTTGTAATTCCTAACTTTCACCTACATTAGGGTAGGAGGGTTTTATGAAAAAAAATACATGCTACCTAGGTACCCAAGTGATAAATTTATTTTTATGGAGATGTGCCAACAAATGATGGTTGTACATTAAAAAAAATAAGATGTTCATAAGTAGGGTTTCAAGTTCCCAATCATTATTATCTGATATATAGTTTCAACGACACTAAAAGCCAAAATAATGGAAATTAAGTATAATGGATCACTCTAAAAAGGTTCAAGAGTAGAAAAGATTTTGATTATAGAATGATGAAGGAGAAGCTGAGAGGAAATTATGCTCATGTACATAGAATCAAAGACATTTGGGTAGAATGCAAAATTGAGGAAGATGTGAGAATGTTAGATTACATTTGTCTAATTACTAATTAGATTGTTAATATAAAATTGGATAATATTCAAAAATATTTATCAGATGATGAGAATGTATTGGAACCCTCATATGAGGGTAATCAGGTAGATTCCACTACTCTCCCTCTAATCTAATGGTCCATCAGAGAATACACATCTATCAAAGACAAATTTCAACATGTTCTTGTAAGGACTAACACTTGGTTGGAGTCAAAAGGTATCAAGTTGAAACATTTCAAGACTATCTCGAAAGAATAATATGATGAAGATATTACAAGGAAAAAAGAGGAGTTGATGATAAAGATAAATAAGAGGCCTCTACATATACACAAAAACCAAAGTTTGTGTTTGTAAGTAAAGGTAAAAGAAAAGACAAAAGAACTAGTGTAGATAAAAGTGTTCAAGAAAAAGAGGAAAACCCATCCATGAGTGAGTCACCACCTCAACCCATAATTGTACAATCATCTCAACCAGTGACTCAATAGTCTTCATAAATGATGTCACACAGTTAGAATTCCTTTGATTGAAACCTCCCAAATAATAGTTTCATAGGTAACATTTTCCATATTTCCACCTATAATACAAATTATATCAATTAATTTCATTCCTCCCCAAATTATTCTTTCACATCCACCTTCACCTCCTAGTGCCATACTTTTCCAAGTCCCTTCGTAAGGCACACTTGATCATGTTTTTGATTCATTATCAAATTTTCCTAGTATTTCAATGTCATTGGGTTCTCATATTAATTTATATTTTACTAAATAGGATATAGATAAATTTATGTCTACAACATCCTCCAAAATAACAACTCAAGTCCCTACTACTTTAGTATCCAACTTGCCAATAGGGACTAAAGTGTTAGTCACACTAACCCAAAATACACCAACAATAACCACAATCTAATTGGTATCAACTCCACCACTAGATACCTCCACCATCTCACTTTACATTCCACCCACTTCACAAACCATTGGTCTTCATCAGACTTCATAATCTTTATCATCCTCCATCCTAGAGGATGCATCTTATCATCCTCCATGGTTGATGACTCCAACACCTAAGAGGAAGAAACAAGTTGTTTCTCTTGATAATTTTTGTCAACTTGTACCAATAAATCCCAACATGACATAAAAGGCTAAAACCATGTCAAGGTTGATTTTTGAATCTAGACACAAGTATGCCAAGGTTGTAGTTCCTCCCCAAGATAGGAATATTGAATATATCCATGTGTCCAAATATGTAGTTGCATGGGTAAATCTTGGTAAATAAATGCATGGTGTAAAGGAGGATTTTATAGGTAGCTATGGTATCATTTCTTGAAATTTATGATAAGGACAAGAAAATTAACGATCAACTGAAGGTAAAATTAGAAAAACTAACCTCTATTCTATTAAATATCACAAAATATTTTGAGTTATTGAACCTATTGAGCATGAGAACATAGTAAAATTAATTTAATAGGTAGAGAAAATGGGATCTGAAGGTTGGGTGGTCAATGCCTGGATGGAAAGGTTGACAACACAAGATACTCAATGGTTGCATTTTACCACTAAATTTTTGAAGAGATTGAGTGAAGTGAAATAAGAAATTCAAAAAAATTCTTAAGACACTCACTAAAGATTAAAAATTTACTAAAAAGGATATTGATACATGGACTCAACTACATCAATTCAAGATGAAACTCTTAGTTGAGCAAAAGGTCATTATAAACAAAAAAGTATTCATTGAGTACAAAGAAGAAATGGAGAATATAAAAAGGAATATCTCAATAATATAATTAGTGATATTGAAGAAGATAAAGATATGTGAAATGATAAGGTGTTAGACCTTACAGATAAGATTGGGGAGCTTCTTTGTTAAATTAAAGATGATTCTCAAAAATTTCTTCATGTAAAAATGGTAACCCAAGAGTTCTCATGTTTGATTCATACATAAATCAAAATAGGAATGTTCACACTTGAATCCATTGATAAATTGGTTGAATTTTAACTCATAATGGATAAATTACAAACAATATTGGGTAAAAGTAAAGACATGTTAATTAATCTAACATACTCCATCACCATGATCCTTACCATCTCCAAAAATACATCAAGGCCAAACAACAATGAAGTATAGGATACATTGAAGAGATACAAATAATATCTATAGAAGAATAAAAAGGAAGAAATTCATGTGTCTAAGGACACTTAGTTTATTTTTGTAAACTTTCATGTGTAATTTTGTTTAGTGTAATTTATAAGTAGGAAAAGTACATAGTCCTAAGTCATATTAGACTTTGTCAATGAATAAGTCAATATATTTATGTTTTTCATATTTTTAATCATAGCTAATATCTATAAATAGGATGATTATTTTTTGTAAAAGAGTGGACCAAGGGATATAGAAGTTAAATGATATTAAATTGAGAAACAATTTTGAAACTTTGTGTTCATAATGTAAATCCTGACTTCCATTCAATATAATAAAATCAAGTGAGATTTCAATCTTAGTGTTGAAATAAACTTATGGTGTGTTTTAAATTCTCTTATGTCTTTTCCATTAGATTTTTTATACTTTAACTATATTGTGGTGTAAAATTTCTTTAAAACAAGTGTTAGTTAGCTGATTTTTGAGTCTTTGAGCTGCATTTTAGTTATTGGGTTTGTGTTCATCATTGAATGTGACTTATCATGGGGACCTTGGGAAAAATATTTATTATTCTTTAGTGATTTTAATATTTTTTGGAAATAAGGTCAAAATTTTGGGCTACACTTTGTTCCATCTATTCACATTACTTTACTGGTATCATTCTAGTTTCTCTTTTGGCTAAATAATCTGAATATTGGTTATCATTGCTCCATCAAGTAGTTTTAAATTTTCACAATACATTGTAAATAATGGAATAAATTTTTTAAGAAAACATCAATTCTAAAAAAAATTATTGGATGATATGAAAACACCCACTTTGATAAAATTAGTGTAATTAATTGTAAATATTAACTTTTTATTCTAGTTAGAAATAAGAAGGGAACCTCCCCTTTTCTTGAGGAGAGATATTATCTCATCACACTGTGGATAAAATCACCATTTTGATACCATCTTGTTGGTAAAAAAATATTCACCCAATAATTTTTGGTGACTCTATTGGGGATGTGAATACACAACCAAACTCTACACTTATTCAATTGAAATATAACTAACACCTTATTATCTACTACTATTTTTCTGTAGTTAATCTCTTTTCTTTTTTGAATACATTCATAATCTAGTGGAATAAATCTACACTTGAGGAAGAAGGGTAGTTGGACACATTGGTACAATATTTGAGTTTTTGTAATAACATAACTTCGATCTTTTACCAGTATATACAAGGTCACCTCTTTAGTGTACAAAAAGTTTCTCACCTACTAATATAAGATCTCTTATACCAAGGGAAGATTCCATCATTCAGAGGGTCTTACCTATTTTGCCTTTGGAAATATTCATTATTCATCCCTATAATCTATGCGTAATGGCCACTTAAGGTCCATGGGGAACTACTTTTAGTCTATTGAATTTGGCACCACCATCCCATGAACTACCTCAGGGTTCATAGAAAAATTTCCCTAAATTATATAGTGATGGAAAGCAACATCTAGATGAACATATTGTCTCATTATACATTGCATGGAGTGGAACATGAAGATTTTTCTATGAGGTTGTTCATAGAAACACTCCAAGGCATTGATGTTGATTGGTTTTAGCATCTTGTAACAAGAACCATCATAAGTTGGGATACACTCAAGGCCTAGTTTGAGGCCAGGTTCAAGCCAATAGAAGATGTTCATGCCTAGTTAGCCCAACTCACAAAAATGAAAAAGGAAACACATGAGACCATGTGTGAGTTAATGGAAAAGTTTAATAAGCTGATGAATAGAATTCAAATGGTTGCTCAACCTATGTTTCATAATTTAAAATTCTTATTCACTAATTCTTAGTTGTTGGAAGTTTTTTTTTATATGAAGATAATCCCTAGACAATCTTGATTATTCTCAAATCTTGGCCACTAAATTATAATATGATTTGATCTTGGTGAGAAAAGAGAGAAATAATTTTATCAAGCCTAGAGGGAAACCTTCTACAACTTCATCTTCTACTAGCACCATGGATCATGTGGTGCAGAAGTTAGAAAATGAATTTCTAGTACTCAATAGGCAAATTTCCGAAGTTATGTAATTTCCTTCATACAAGGATACTCCAAGAAGAACATACCCAACTAATTTTAACTATTCCAACAAGGTTGTTAGGAATCAAAATCAGAATAAGCATCCTCCACCATAAGCAAGGCTTTCATTAGAGGCACCACTGGATAATGTAATAGTTAATTAGTTGGAGCTTAAAAATGATGATGTTTTCAAGCTAGAATATGTTCCAAAAGATGATGTTAATCCCTTCACAAGAGATTAAGAAGGAGAAATTGGTGACTCTAATATCAAGTTTCTAAACTTTGAAGAAGTTAAATAAGAAAAAGATATACATGGAAAGTCTTATGTTGTCTTTACCCATTCTCAAAGTCAATTGAATCAACAAAAAAAGGCTAATAAAATAAGGTCCAAGTATGAGCCATGAAAGGAGGTTACAATTGCCAAAAGAGGAACTCCCTTACTAGTTCAACCAAAGGACACAGTGGTGGACAAACAAGTAAATACTTCTCATCATTATATTTCTTCTCCTTCTATGTCTAGACCTAGTGCCCAAAACTTGAAACCTAAAAATGAAAATACCTTGTCTTCCTTGACTACCACATATCTATCTTTTGATATCATAGACCATGCCAAAAAGACAAAAAAAAAATGTTTAAGGCTAAGTACCTCTAATCTAATCCTAACCAATTTGAAATATTAACAAAGTTTATATAAATCAAAGGAACCAATTATGATTAGACCTCACTCAAGAGTGTACCAGTTAACCCTAAACCAAAACCAAAGCATAATAACATGGTTGAAATTCCTACATCAAACTCAATAAAAATATAGCCTTTCTAAATTTCCCTATTTTTCAATGGTTATAAGCTCAATAATTATGTCATTGACTTGGGTGTTTATGATAATGTGATGTTAGCCAAAGTAGCCACTACCTTGGGGTTAACTTTAACAAAGAATTTTGGCCATTACATTTCAATGGAAAATAATAAAGTACCCCTCGTGGGCCAAATTAAGGATGCATAATTTGCATTTACCCCTTTTTCAAAGAAAAAGATCAAAATTATGGTTCTTGTGGTTGATGTTCTAGCCTCATATTAAGTCTTATTGGGATGTAACATTTGTAAATATGTTGGTGGTGAAATCAACATGGATTGGTTTGAGGCTAGAATACCTGTCAAAGGCATGATACAAAAACTCCATCTAGAGAAACAAGCAAAGTATATTGTGACAAAGACTACAGATTCAAAATCCTAGATTCTCTTTGAAGCTTCTAGAATGGGTACATATTTCTTGATCACTAATGAAGATCTAGTATCATCAAATGATATTTCAAATAAAAGTTAGGAGATCTTAGAATCACCTTCTTTGGATAAAGAGGTTTTATATTTTGAGACTATCAAAGTTGAAAGTTCAAATGATGTTTGGATTTTAGATTTTGATGATAGTTGTTCTTCAACTAGTTCTAGAGATGGGATAGTCATCATATCCACAAAAGGAAGGATTTTCCCTTTCTCTTTCAAGTTATAGTTTGATAACACTAACAATACTACTAAATATGAAGCCTTGTTGATAGGAATGGAAAATGCATAAAAGGAAAGAATTAAAAATATCCATGCTCAAGGTGATGCTGACCTAGTCATTTGTCAAGTCATGAATCTATATCAAACAAATAATGAAAAGATAAGGCATTATAACAATTAAGTCTAGGATTTCATGGAGGATTTTGATGCATTTAATATATCAACAGTTCTAATAGAATATAATGATAGAGCTTATTGATTGGTTGTTTTAGCTACTCTCTTGATTCCTCATAAGGATTTTTAAGGAAACAAGTATACCATTGAATTGGTTTGTTGACTTACTATCCTTGATAATGTCAATTATTGGTAATTTTTCAATAATGATGAATAAGTCATCACATTCTTGGAGAAGGTGGAAAATTTTAGTGAGTTATAGTTTCAGGGAAGTCACTCTAATCCTCAAGAATCAATCTCCAAGTTAATGAGGAAATTGGTGAAGAAATTTTGTAGCTAAAAGGGAATAGGATTCCAAAAGGGTTGGTATCTCTAGAGAGACTTTTTGAAATACATGATCGATTCATCAAATATTAATAATCTGAATCTGACTCATCTATATAAATTGAACAAGTTAATATAGGAATAAAATGTGACCCAAAAATAATAAATATTAGGAAATGTTTCTCATCAAAATGAAGAGAGAAGTTGGTGACACTTTTACACTAGTACATTGATGTATTAGCATATTCATATGCTGATTTAAAATATTTTCGACCCAAGGAAGTACAACATGATATTCCTCTCAAGCCTAGTCTTAACCTCACAAGTAAAAATAATGATAGTATAATACCAAAATCTTAGGCACCATCTTTACTGAAATCTAAAAGATGTTGAATGTCAGTATATTTTTTCCTATAATTCACTTGATGTGGATAGCCAACATTATTTATATGAGGAAGAAGAATGGATAAATTCACATCTATTTTGATTTTCATAATCTGAACCAATAATCACTTAATGATAATTAGCCATTGCTGATAATGGATCAAGTACTACAAAGAGTGATAGGTTCAAAGATGTTATTTATGTTAGATGGATTCTCAAGATAAAATCAAGTGGAGTTACATGATGAAGGTCAACAAAAGAAAACCTTCACTACTCTATGGGGCACTTTTGCATATCATAGAATGCCTTTTGGATTGATCAATGTTGGTTTTACCTTTCATAGGGATATGGACTTGGCATTCTAAGATATAATCTATAAGTTCATTATGGTCTACCTAGATGATTTAACCATTTTATCAAAAATCATCAAGATCCTTATGACCATTTATAACAAGTGCTTGAAATGTTTCATGAACATGGGATATCCCTTAATCCAAAGAAGTCTATGTTTGGGGTTACTAAAGGTAAGCTCCTTTGACACATTATGTCCAAGGAAGGAATAATGATTGATCTTGAAGGGTCAAGTAAATTTAGAATCTTACTCTACCATCAAGTAAGAAAGGAGTGCATTCCTTCTTTGGGAAGGTTAATTTGTTATGGATATTTATTACTAATTTTGATAAAAAGACGTCACATTGTCGATATCATGAAAGGAAAACCAAATTTTTGTTGGAACATAGATGGGATAGTTGGCTTCCATTAAATTATAGAAGCAATTGCACTTGCTCCTATCATAGTCTAACTTAACTATATCAAGATCTTCATAATGTATAGTTATGTTTCAGAGCATACCTTATCCACCATTTTAGTAAAACCAAATAAAGAGGGGATTGAATCTCCAAAATCATTTATGAACTACACTTTAAAGGCTCATGAGATCATGTACTCATCCATGGAAAAACCTGATTATGTTATGGTGGAAATAGTTAAAAATTTTAGGTATTACATCCTCAACTCACACACCATTACACTAGTACCATATTCTATAGTCAAGTACATTTTGACTCAATAAGATTTTGAATGAAAAATAGGTAATTTGATTACTAAAATCCAAGAGTATGATATGGAGATCAAGCATAACAAACTTGTGCATGGAAGATGTTTATGTCAAATCATTTAAGAGACTAAATTAGAAGAGCTACCCATCAATGAAGGAGATACAAAAGAACTTCCCATGGTATTTATAGTTAGAAAAATGAATGAATGGTATTGTAATTTTCTCATTTCCTCACATATGGAGAATGTCCAAAGAATTTATCCCATAAGGAGGGGAGGAAAATTAAACTTAAATTTTCAAACTTCTTTCTTTACGACAATGGTTTGTATAAGTGAAAAATTGATGGAATTTTTCTATGATGTTTAGATAAAGCAGAAAAAGGAAAGCTGTTAGAATATGTTCATGAGTTGTCATGTGGAGTAAATTTTTAATCTCTAATCATAGATCACAATATTTTTTGGGAAAGATAAAATTGGCCAACACTTTTTTAGGATGCATATGCTTAGGTGCGTAGATGTAAGAAGTGCCAACAATTTATGGGAAAACCAAAGTTAACAACCCTATCTATCAATCCAATAGTCATTAAAGAAAATTTTCAACAATGGGGTATTGACTTCATTTCCATTTTAAACCCACTATCAAGTGTAGGTAATAGTTATTTTCTTATGACTATAGATTACTTCACCAAGTGGGTTGAGGCAATTCCAATTAAACATGCGTCTTCAAAGGTTATTTTCAAATTCCTTAAATAAAATATCATCACAAGATTTAGTGTGCCTAAAAAAATTGTAAATGATAATTCCTTTTGATTCACATCTTAGGAAATGACCTAATTCTATTTTGAATATGAAATTATTCTATCTCACACCTCAGACTACTTTCCTTAGTGAAATGGTCAAGTTGAGTTGAGTAATAAGAATTTGGTAACTATTATTAGGAAGTTTGTAGAGGACAATCAAATAAAATTGCTTAAGACATTTTATGATGCATTATGGGTTGATTATATCCCTCCCATGTGAGTGATTAGTATGCCTCATTTATAACTTTTTTATGGATTGATTGCAAAAACACCTATCACATTGGAGTTGCCCACTCTCAAAATGGGAAAGGAAATTGAGGATGAAAAATTTGAAGGCTCCTTGGACAAATGTATAATTCACTTTGTTAAAATAGAGGAGCAATGTACAAAGGTAGTGGATCATATTGTTGAACATCAAATTCACATCAAAGAAATGTTTGATAAGAAGTCTAAGTCATGAGAATTCTAAATCAAGGATCTAGTCCTTTTATGGGACAAAAGAAGAGAGATAAAAGGGATACATGGAAAAATTTATTCTTTATGGAAGGGTCCTTTCCTCATCCACTACCTTTCTAGGGAACACAATGTTTTTTTGTCATACCTAGATGGAACACCATTAAGATTGCCCTGTAGTAGACAAAATTTGAAGCTTTTCACTCCATGAGACTCCAGATAAGTTTATACATTTTGTAAATATTCATATAATATTTTATTTTAGTTTGGTCAATTACCGTAATCTATGGCCCAATGGAGAAAGACACATAGAGTTCTAAGATTCTCTCCTTCAAGTGTTTTAAATAATGCCTGAAATAAATTACCTAGTTGGATCCATCTATTATCTTTGAATTTAGCAAGCTCAATTCATGGGATAACCCCTATGAAACTTGTCCATTTCATATCATATAAGCTCTACACATGAAAAATGAGGCCAATCACTACCTTATTGCATTTTTCTATCCTTAAAAAGTTAGTCTTTTGAGGAAATTTTTCACCCCATGTAGTTTGGAGAATTTTTTCCTAACTACAGTAAGTTCATTTTGGTGTAAGTTAGAGAATTTTATTTGAACTACACCATTGTATGTATAAGTAGAGAATTTATCCAACACTACACATGCAAGGTCAAAAAATTTATCTAACCTTGCACTTGGACCCACCACTCTGGTAATTAATAATGCATTAAATAAAGATTTTTATATAGAAACAACCTATGTAATTTTAATTTTACTATTGCTTTTTACACTCCATCAAATAATCACCATTTTTGTACTCATGTGCATTTCCCATCACTATTTTCATGCTCATGTGAATTCTTCTTCATCATTTTCACATTAGATCTCCTTTAATTTGCATTTGTAGATCTTGTCTTCATTTTAGGTATTATTTTTGTTTGATTTTGATTTCTTTCTTGTTTCACTTTAGGGTTTTATTTTCTATTATTTTTGTAAAATACAAACTTCATTTATTTTCATTATTTCTTTTTGTCCTGTTGTGCCTTACCCTATTTCAATTGATTAATTATTTTTTTTGTAAAATAAATCTATTTTTAACAATTACCCATTCAAAACATACTTCCCTCATACATACCTTAGAGTTCTTTCTATGATAAACCAAAACCCTACCAAGGGGTGAATTTTGAAAAAATTTCACTAATGTGCATGAACCTTTTGAGTCTTGATACACTTCAATGAAATATTTCCAAAGTACACCCCAAGATAGATGTCATCACCCCAAGGATGCATCTTGGGGATTTTTCTACAAAATGCATTGACATACATCTTATGGTGCTTATCATAGAATTTTCTATAATATGCACTTTTATTATCATGTGGTGCACTTTAAATAATTTTATTTGAGGTTAAATTTGAACTTGAAACTAGTGCAGGTTGGAAAAGATTCTCTAAACTACAGAAAAGACCACCCAGACCACTTTTGGTACTAGTTGAAGAAGTTTCTCTGACCTACAACAAAGACCACCCAGACCACTTTTGGTGCTAGTTGAATAAGTTTCTCTCACATACACCAAGACATACAAAACCTACCTAGGTATGGTTCAAGTTAGAGAAAATTCTTTGATTTACACCCTAAGTCATTACCCCTTATTAAAATTAGTGAATTTTCTCTAGATTGTACCAAAGTCCTACCCGTAGTGCAGTTTAAAGAATTTTTTTTAAGCTACATAACTCATTCCATATCCTATGTACAAGCACACATTTTTACCACTCTTATATTTTCTCCAAAGAATATGAAAAATGTTAACTCTAGGAAAATGACATTCTCTCTTATAGTCACTTATTCAAAGTCAGAGGATTCTCCATCTAAAAGAGTAATGAAGTACAAGTTTCAAGGTGTTTTTCTAGCATCTGTAGTTGAATCAAATGTGGATCATATTGGAAACATCAAAATTGGTCATGTTGATATGGTTGAATTCTTACAAAGTTTGGGTATGGATCCCATTGCTCAACACATGCAATTTATTTTAAATAGTGAGATTCATTTGACAGTTGTGTTTCTAGTGCCAACAAAAGATCTAGAATTTATTTTAGTAGTTACTGCACAGTTTAACAAATAAACTAGATCAATTAGCTAGATAATGAGTACTTTGATAACATATTTCATTTATCATATATTGAATAATACTCAGATGTAAGTGTGAACTCATCTCAAGAGTACTATGATAATAATTTTGACAAGTGTAAAAAAACCATCAATACTCATTGGCTCAAAAGTCCTACACATTCAATTGTGAGATAGCCCTAGTACCTATATCATAGTGAATTATTAGAATAAATATGAGATTTGATCACTCTCCTAAGAAAATTCAAGGGTCTTCCCACATTAAAAATATTTCAAGAATATATGTATGACTATATCTTCATTATCAAGAATGATAAACAAATAATTTTATGGGGGAGTCAAATTAGTGATGATATATGTCACCAGATTATGTGGGGGAGTCAAATTAGTGACCTCTTCTCTAAAATTTGATGACTTCCTATATGTTATATGTTGTATCTAACATGAGATCTTTCCCAATATTAACTAGTAATGGTGAGAGGAAAAAGGTTTTGGTACATGAATATTATCCACAATTAACTCTCAAGCAAAGCATAATACATTATAAGAGAGTTAATGATTATTTATTCTACAAGTTCATTAGCATATTTAAACAAGACCTTGAGAAAAAGAGAGTTTTATACCAATCATGGGAAACAATCAATAAGATTGGTAGCACTTTCTTTCAATTCCCAACTTTTACCTATATTAGGGTACGAGGCTTTGATGAACAACCATAAATGTTGCCTAGGTACCTAAGTGATAAATTGATTTTGATGGAGATGTACTAGCAAATGATGGTTGTGAATAAAAAACAATAAAATTTGCTTAAGTGGGGTTTTAAGTTCCCAATTTGTATTGGATGATATATAGTTTCAACCACACTAAAAGCCAAAATAATGGAAACTAAGCTATAATGGGTCACTCTCAAGAGGTTCAAGAGTAGAAAAAAATTTAATTACAAAAATGATAAATGAGAAGTGAAAAGGAAATTATGCTCATGTATATAGAATAAAATACTTTTGGGTAGAATGTATAACTGAGGAAGGTGTGAGAAAGTTACATTATAGCCATCTCATTATGGATGAGATTGTTAATCTAAAATTGGCTAATATTCCAAAAGATTTATCATATGATTAAAATGTATTTGACCCCTCGTATGAGGGTAATGATGTAGATTTAACTCCTCTCTCAATAATCTAATGGTCCATAAAAGAATCCACATCTATTAGAGATAGATTTCAACCTATTTTTGTAAGGACTAATGCTTGGTTAGAGTCAAAAGGCACCAAGTTGATACATTTCAAGATTGGCTCAAAAGATGAATATGATTAAGATAATGCAAAGAAATAAGAGGAGTTGAGGATAAATAATAAAGAAGAGGATTCTACATCAACATAAAAACCCAAGTTTTTATTTGTAAGTAAAGGTAAAATAAAATATAAATGAACTAGTGTAGATAAAAGTATTTAAGTAGAAAAGGAGGAAAACCTAGCCATGAGTGAGGCACCACCTCAACCAATAATTATATAATCACCTCAACTAGTGATTCAATAGTCTTCATAGCCAGTGCTCACATAGTCTAAGATTTATTTGATTGAAACGTCCCAAATAATAGTTTCATAGATAAAATTTTCCATAGTTCCCCTTATAATACCAATTGTACCAATTGATTTTGTTCTTCCCTAAATTATTCTTTCATCTCTACTTTCACTTCTCAGTGCCACACTTTTCCAAGTCCCTTTATAAGGGACACTAGATCAAGTTTTTGATTCATTGTCAAAATTTTCTAGTCCTTCAAAGTCATGGGGTCTTCTACTAATTTGTATTTTACTCAATAGGATATAGATAAATTTAAGTCTACAACATCCTCCAAAATAATAGCTGAAGTCCCTACTACTCTAGTATCCAACTTACCAATAGGGACTAAAGTGTTAGTCATGCCAACCTAAACTCCAAAAATCATAAACATAATCCCATTGGTGTCAACTGCACCACTAGATACCTCTACCATCTTACTTTCCATTCCACCCACTTCACAAACCATTGGTTTCCCTCAAAATTCATAATCATTGGCATCCTCCATCTTGAAAGATGCATCTCATCTTCTTATATGGTTGATGACTCAAAGACCTAAGAGGAAGAAGCAAGTTGTTTCTCCTAAATATTTTGATTTTGGTTAGCTTCTACCATTAAAGCCCAAAATTACAAAAAAGTCTAAAACCATGTCAAGGGTAATTTTTGAATCTAGACACAAGTATGTTAAGGTTACATTGCCTCCCCAAGATAGGAATATTGAAGATATCCAAGTGTCTAAATATGTGGTTTCATAGATAAATATGGGTAAACAAACACATGAAGGTATAAAGGAGGATTTATAGGTAGCTATGGCATCCTTGATGGAAAGTTATGATAAGCACAAAAAAATTAAAGATCAACTCAAGGTATAAGTAAAATAGCTAACCATTGTTCTACTAAAGATCACACAATCTTCTGAGTCTAATGAACCTATTGAGCATGAGAACATAGAAAAACAAATTCATTAGGTAGAGAAAATTGGATCTCAAGGTTAGGTATTCAATGCCTGGATTGAAAGGTTGACAACACAAGGTACTCAACGATTGTGTTCTACCATTGAATTTTTGAAAAAAATGAGTGAAGTTATAGAGGAAATTTAGAAAATTCTTAAGAAACTCACTCAAGATTTAGAATTGAATAAAAAGGATATTGATACATGGACTCAACTACATCAATTCAAGATGGAACTCTTAGTTGAGAAAAAATTCATTCCAAACATAAAAGTATTCATTGAGTATAGAGAAGTAATGAAGAATATAAGAAGGAAGTTCTCAAAAATATAATTAAAGATATTGAAGAAGTTAAAGATATGTGCAATGATAAGGTATTAGACCTTACAAATAAGATTGGGGAGATTCCTTGTCATGTTAAATATGATTCTCAAGAAATTATTCCTACAAAAATGATAGCCCAAGAGTTCTCAACTTTGATTAAGACAAAAATTGAAATAGTAACATTCACACTCAAATACATTGATAAATAGGTTTAATTTCAAGTCATAATGGACAAGTTACAAATAATATTGGGTAAATGTAAAGATATGCTAGTCAATCTAGTTGACTCCATTACTAGAGTCCTTACCATCTCCAAAAAAACATTAGGGCCAAACAGTGATGAAGTCTAAGCTACATTGAAGAGATATGAGGAATATTTAGAGAATAATAAAAGGAAGAAATTCCTATGTCTAAGGAGACTTAGTTTATTTTTGTAAAATTTCATGTGTAATTTTATTTAGTGTAATTTACACACACGAAAAGTACACAATCCTAAGTCAAATTAGACTCTATCAATGAATAAGTCAATATAATTATGTTTTTTTCTATTTTTACTAATAGTTCCTCTCTATAAATAGGAAGATGATCTTTTGTAAATGAGTGGACCAAGGAATATAGAAGTGAAATGATTCTAATTGAAAAACTATTTTGAAACTTTATGTTCATATTGTAAATCTTGAATTCCAGTTAATATAAGAAAATAAAGTGATATTTCAATCTTGGTGTTGAAATAAACTTGTGGTGTGTTGGAAATGTTCTTATGCCTTTTCCATGACATTTTATTATACTATACCTAGATTGTGGTGTGAAATTTATATAAAATGGAAGATGTTAGTAAGCTTATTTTGGAGTCTCTAAGCTACATTTTAGTTATTGGGTTTGTGTTCATCATTTAAAGTGACATACCATGGAGACGTTGGGCCACAAGTTATTCTTCTTTGGTGATTATAATATTTGTTGAAAATAAGGTGAAGAATTTGGGTTGCAATTTATTCTATCTATTCATGTTACTTTGTTGATATCATTCTAGTCACACTTTTGGCCAACTAATATGAATATCAGTTATCAATTCTCCATCAAGTAGTTTTACATTTTCATAATACATTATAAAGAATGGAAGAAAATTTGTAAGAAAACATCAATTATTAAAAAAGAGGATTGGATGATATGACAACACCCACTTTGAAAAAAAATAGTGTAAATAATAAATTGTTTTTTAGTTTATTAATAAGAAGGGAGCCTCCCCTTTTCTTGAGGAGAGATGTTATCTCATCACACTATGGCTGAAATCACCATTTTGCTACCAACTTGCTAGTAAATAAATATTTACCCAACACTACTTATCATACCTTTAGTTTGATTTCCATGGCCTCTTATCATGTTTATTTCATTTTCAATCCATCCTTTCTCCTTATCCACCATCACTTCATCTTTTTTGGAGATGGATCACCCTAGTATGATGGTGAAATGTCTTTCCCTTTCCTTTTTGGGGTTCCCTTCAGTGTTATTCTAATTACTTCAACTAGTTTTAGGTCCCCCATCCCTTTCATCAACCCATTAAATTATTGCTTATAATTTTTACATTATTACATTAGAGATACTATATACCTACACATTATTTATAGATTATCATGGAACTCTACCAACTTTTTACTATATCCCTCTAGAAGTTGAGTTGAGTCATCATCTCTCCTCCATAATTTTGAGTTTTTAATATTAGCATATTATTTTAATACTTAAGGATATTTGATAATATACTCCCTATGCATGAGTTTTTAGTGTTTTTAACCACTTATGTAAATAAGCTACATGGGCCTAGCTATTTTATGATACATGATGTTATGGTTCATCCTACCTCTTTGTTTTTTGGGTGTTTCTTTTATGCATATATAATAGGCTTATATGTATTATTTATGTATAATGGTTAATTCATTTATTCATGTTTTTATTGAATCTAATATGGTAATCAAAGCTTACAATTTAGGAAACTTGGGAGGAATCCTATGAAGTAAGAGAGGATGGTCTTGTTAGGGAGGAGCGTGAAGAACCTAATGGAGAATTGTGAGAAAAGATTTTTTTCCTAGGACTAGCCATTCAACTTGGAGGAAAATTACAAATTTTAATTTGATCACTATTTTTGATGATTCTTGTTTCTATAAAATTATCTAGCCTATAATTCATTTATTGAATCAGATGAAATTGAGTTTTGTTGAGTATTTTACCCAAAAACTACATTTGAAGTTTTTAGGTTGGTCATTTCCATACGATTTGGGAAGGATAACATATTTTTATTTAGGAATTATTTTTGGCATGTGAAGGATCTAAAAATTTATATTATCTAGGAGAAGCCAATAGGACTTGATAGAATTGAATTTGGATGAGAATTAGCTCTAGTTGGCCTTTTGCATAGGTCATTTTTGATTGGTTAAATTTCTTATGAATTTTTAATATTAATTTTTTATTCCACCAATAAAAAAATTTGTTGAATTTGTTTTTTTTAACTGGAAAAATCAAATTATTTTTTTAAACTTTAGAAATTGATTGTTTCTAAAGCTTTTACCTAGAGGAACATAATTAATTATGTTAGGAGATAATCGTAAAGCCAAATCAATTGAAAATTTCAACATTTTATGGGTTTTGTTTCTAGATGTTGAAAAATAGTTTTATTTTAAAATAAGATCTATAGATATACTATTTTAATTATTTTTATCCATTTTTTTGTTTTTTTAAAGATGAAAAATTTAAAATTTCCCAAACAATGTTGAGGTTTTTGCTGAAAACTAGAGGTATTGACTAGTTTGTGATTTAAATCAATGAGTAGGAGGAATTTTGGGTAAAGTCATTATTTTTTTTGGTATATACATTTTTTTTTGAAAAATTAGGTTAAAATTTTTATTTTACAACACCTCTTATTTCCAGATTCACAAAAATTAATAGACAAAAGTTTTAGTCTATGCAGTCATAAGGTTTTGATGAATTATGAATACTAGAATCTTGATTAAATAGTGATAAGTAAAGAGCAAAGGCATGTCATAGGTATCGATGAATATGATAAATGTCATCATGAGGATATTATGTTTTTAAAATTATTATTATATAATAATTTTATCTAAGAGGTCATAAATGCAACTAGTGCATTAACTTTGTGGACTAATCTTACTTCTAAATATCAAGCTTCTGAAGCTGGTAGGATATTGTATTTTAAGAATGTATTATTTTCCGCTAAGATGTAGGAAGGTGGATCCATTTTTTATTTTTTTGATCAGGAACATTAATGATTATTTAAAGGCTATGTAGAAGCCTATTGGTGAGCAAGATTTAATTGCTCTAGTTATGCAAAATCTTCCACCTTCATTTGAGTCATTTATGGAGTCTTTGCACATGATTGCTGAGATGCAGACTTTAGACTTTGGAAAATTGTCCACATTTCTTTTACATAAGGAGAGATGATAAGAACAACCAATGTTGTCTACATCTACTTCTATAGAGAGTGAATTATTCATCAAGGGAAAGGGTAAGTAGTTTAGTAAAACTTCTAGTTCTCTAATAGAAACTTCATAAGTAAATAGTTATAATAAGATATCTAAGTGGAAATGTTTTTATTGTAAGCAGTGTATTCATCTTAAGAATTATTTGAAGAAAATATAACAAGATATGGCTAACTCTAAAAGAAAGCTCATCATGAAAATATAGCTGAAGATGAAAGTGATGAAACATCTCCTAATTTTTCTTACTGGCTTCCAATGGTAATTTTATGGTGGATCAATATTGGTACTTTGATTTAGGTGCATCTCACCATTATACACTTTGTAAGGACTGGTATGTGAATTTTGTTGAAAATGATAGTAATAATGAATCTATATCTTTGAGAGATAGTAGAGCTCATTTTGTGAAGGGATATGCTAATGTTCAAATCGATTTTAATTTTGTGTTTTGGTATACATTTAATAATGTTAGGTATGTGCCTAATATGAACAAAAATTTACTTTTGATTAGTCAGATCACTTTAAAATATGATTTTTTATAAAATTTCAAAAATAATAACATTTAGTCACTAGCAGATATAACAAGAATTTTGATGTTGGGGTTTTTGAGAAATGCTTGTATAAGCTGGTAGATCCATAAAGGGTAAAAGAAAGTGATTTTGTAGTGGTTGATAGAACAAGTTCACTATGGAATGAAAGGTAAGGGCATTTGAAATTCTAGTATTTGAATACATTGATGAAGACTAAGATGGTTAAGGGGATTCCTCCTATTTAGGATAGTCATCATGTATGTATTAGATGTCAGTTGAGGAAGTAAGTTAGATATTAATTTGATGTTGGTAAAGCTTAAAAAGATAATTAAGTATTATATGTGGTACATGTAGATTTACATGGTCTAATTTAGACATGTTACCCTTTTGGATCCCAATATTTTTAGTTACTGGTTGATGATTTCTCTAGGAAAATTGGGTATAATTTCTAGTAAAGAAATTTGATTTTTTTTCTAACTTCCTTACTTAGAAAGATATGGTTTAAAAATAGGTGGGATGATTAATGAAATCAATTATAATGGGTAATAGGGTGAGTTCATCCTAAAATATTTCAAGGAGTTTTGTGCCACTGGAGTCATACACAAATAATACACTACCCCTTACACTCCATAGAAAAATGGAGTTATAGAAAGGTGAAATAGGATGATGATAGACATGGCTCACTATATGGTCTAAAGGAGAAATGTATAATATAGATAATACATTGGTGTACCTCCTCAATAAAATTCCTATAAAATCATAGGATAATATGACTCTAGAGGAGGCTTGGTCATGTTGAACTCCAAATGTAAGTACTTTTAGAATTTTAGGTTGTGTAGATTTTATAGTTATTCCTTGTGAAAATAGAAGTAACTTAGATGTGAAAGTAAAGCTTATATGTTTTTTGGGTATAGTGAGTAGTAAAAGGCCTATATATTACATGATTTTTATACTAACAAAGTTGTGGTAAATAGAGATGTCACATAAAATGAACATATTTCATACTTCATAATAAATGATATAATTTCAAATATTTAGTCATTATTTTCATCTAATTATTCTATTATAAGTTGTGATGTGAAAGTTGAAAAGGATTCTAGTTCATAAGTAGAATCACATTCCAAGGAGGTAATTGTTAAAATTTATTATGAGGTTCTATTAGAATAACCAAAGAAGCCAAAGTGGTATTCTGCCACAATAGAACCACTAAAGGAGGGAGACTTGACATAAGGTATGGAAGGAAGAGGATTGAGATCAATAAAGTAGTTTGGTAATAGAGGTGAACATGACAATTTTGCTCTAACAACTATTTTTTTAATGTATTTGATCCTAATTATTTTTTAGAGGCCAAAGGGAAGCATGAATGAGAATCAACCATATAATTGGAATATGATTCCTTGATAAAAAATAAGACTTGGGAGCTCATGGAACTACCACCATGAAATAAATCAATTGGTTGTAAATAGATTTACACGGTAAAATGGAAATCAAATGGTTCATTAGACAAATACAAAGCCAATTTTTTTGCAAAAGGTTATGCATAAGAGGAAGGGGTTGATTATGAAGTGACTTTTATTCCTACTACAAAGATGGTAACTTTTCACTTTATTGTTGCTATTATTTCTTAGTTTGGATGGTAGGTACACCAAATGGATGTCAAGAGTGCTTTCCTAAATGGATATCTAGAGGAGGAAGTCTACATGGTTTAGCCATAGTTTTTTTAGGTTCTTGGTAAGGAACATCTTATTTTTAGGTTAATCAAGTACTTATATGTATTTGAGTAGCCTCCTCAATCTTGGTATACGAAGATATATTCATACCTTAGGGAGTATGGTTTCAAAAGTTGTAATTCTAAACCAAATATTTGTGTGAAGTTGTTTGGTGATGATATCTTCATTCTCATTATATATGTTGATGATATAGCCATCACTAGGAGTAATGTTAGTCTCTTTCAACAAATGAAGGATGATATTTAGTGTACGTTTGACATGATAGACGTAGGACTACTAAAATAATGTTTAGGTGTTGAGTTTTATCAAGGTGATTATGTTGTCTTCATGTTATAGAATGAGTATGTCGAATCAATGATTCAAAGGTTTAATATGATGGATTGTAATCCAATTCACACACCTATGGAAGTTAGAGATAAAATTTCAATTGATACTACTTCACCTCTAGTCAATGAAATAGTGTATCATTAGCTAGTGGGTAGTCTCATTTACCCCACTACCACTAGATATTTATTTTACAATGATTTTTCTATATTTCTTCATGCTAAACCACATGAAGTACATTGGTTAGTTATAAAATGGGTAGTAATATATGTCAAAGGTAATCTTGACTTTAGCGTATTATATAAGAAGTCTATAGATTTTGAGCTTTCAGTATATTCTAACTCTGATTGGGTAAGATCAATAGACTCAAGAAAATATATAATAGGTTATGTATTCAATCTTGGTTTAGGATTTTTATCATGGTAGATAAAATTAAAAACTACAATGGCATTATCTTCAATAGAATTAGAGTATAAAGTTTTGGTAGTGAGGTTGTGAAACTATGTGGATAAATAAAATCTTGGAGCATCTTCAAATTGAATTATCAAAGCCTACTCTAATTTTATGTGACAACCAGAGTGTTCTAAAGATGGTGAAGAATCCAGTATTCCATGCTAGGACCAAACACATTGAGTTTCATTATCATTACATCTAATAGTTGGTTACAAATGAAGATATTAATCTCTTCTAATACCCCAATATAGAGTAACCAATTGATATAATGACCAAACCAATAGGTTCAAACAAGTGTATTAAATTCAAAGACAAAATTGGTCTTGTTTTTGGTTTAGTCATAAAAGGAGGGTATTATCATATTATTGTAATATCTTAGGATATTTTCTATGGTATAGTCTTTATGCATGTCGTTATAGTGGTTTTAACCACTTAGGTAAATAGGTTGGCCTAGATATTTTATTCTACCTAATGTTTATAGTTCCACCCACCTCCTTATTATTTGGGTGTTTCTTTCATTCCTATATAATAGGCTTTTATGTATTGTTTTTGTACACTAGTTAATTCATTTATTCATATCTTTGTTGAATCTAATATTTAATTCATGGATTTTAAATTTAGGTTTTTGGACACCCTATGCATATTAGAGGCTTATATTAACCATCTTGCATTCACTTTTCTCTATATGAGAAGAACCCAAAGATTTCCTTTTGGGTTAATAGGATGGGGGGAAGGAGAATCATAATCCTTCCTTCCCTCATCTAAGTTTTCCTTATCATACTATTTCTTATTACTAATATGAACAATATTGATTTATTGGTTCCTCATGGTGGTCTCTCTTTTAGTGATCAGGAAAATGAATCCTTGATGGATTATTTATAAAGAGGTGTTTTATTATATGGATATAATAGTAGAATCTAATGACATGAAGAGATAATACAAAAAACTAGTCTATATACCTTTGAAATGGTTTAATAACAAGAAATTGTGTGAAAATATGATTTAACTTTCCTTCCAAAGTCAAATAACACATTACATGTAAGTAAATATCTAGAAATCTCCTCAGAAGATTATCCCTAGAATAATTAATAATAATAAAATAATATTAGCTAATTATTAATATTATTTTATTAAATTTATAAAATATTTTATTCATGTAGATAAGCTATTAGACTAATGCGTTCAAGGTTCAAGATTTAAGTAAATTTAAAGAAACAAGGAAAAATGGAAAGGTTAAAAAATAAGAATATTTAGAAGGATGTTGAGCATGAAATACTATGGAGAGCTTAATCGGTGGGGAGGAAGGTGAAGAATAATGCAGATGAGGTTAAAGGGGGTACATTTAGAATAAAGTATACATATCTTATTTTTTGGGGGAATTTAAATAAGAATATGGGATCATATTAACATCACATATGATGATCAAGTTATCAAATGTAGATATTTAGCTAGTAAGATATTAATTTTGTTTATATTTGGATTAATATGAGAGATATCAAAAAGGAGTTTATATTAAAGATTAATTACATCCATATATTTATTATCAATCAACATGGAAATAATATATTTCAAATAATTATAAATGTTTAGGAATGAAATATTTCTATTTTTAAATGTGTGTTATGATAATAGGTTTAAAATTCAAAAGTTGATGTGTAGACTGAATAAAAAAGTAAAAGGAATCAAGAGTGATGAGAAGTATTTCCATTTAAGATATTCCATATATGACTTATAAAATATTTAAAAAAACAAATGTAAGTATATTAAGGAATGGATATCCAGAGGAAAAAATAATGCATTATGATTAATAGATGTTTTAGAAAATAGATTAGAACATATTCAATTTAAGTCATGAACATTTTATTATGTATTAAAAGGATTGAAATGATTGTGAAAAAATAAAAAAATAGAAAGTAAATTTAAAATATTATAATTTAGGTCAAAAGGATAACATATTATGTAATTATAGAGAAGATATTAAGTGGATATGTATTATAGATGAATATGTTGAGGAGGTTTGAGATTATTCACTTTCATATGAAGTCATTTAAAAGGTATTGGGAAAATCTTGCAAATTAAAATCATTAGAACAATAGGTGTTCAATAATTAGGTATGAGAATTCTTAAGAAATAATTATTCTCTTCCAAAAGGTTTTTTTTGTGGTGATATTCCAAGGAAAATATAAGAAATATAATTTCTTGAAGAAATGAATATGCAATATTAATATATAAGTATTTTTGTTCAACCTTAGATATAAAGATTTCAAGATGAAACATATAATAAAAAGGTTATATAATTATGAGTGATATTTCAATTTTTATGTATTAAATACTATAATTTTATGATATTTTAATAAATAGGATATTATTTGTGTATGTTTTTTGTATTCCCCGGAAAATAAAAAAGCAAAAAAAAAAAAAAAAAACTACATAATTTATGCTAGAATAAAGGAACAATTCAATGTTCTAAATTGGAGACTATTTTAAGTTAGTCAATGGAGTTGGAATATTCCTTAACTTTAGTATTATATAATTAATACTTTATGAAATGTATGAATGAAAAATTATATTGGTGAATTAATCTTTTTCCTAAAAATTTATAATAGAAATATTAGATAAAAATTGATTCCATACAACAAGGTATGAAAGTGAAGGATGGAAAGGTGTCAAAGATTTTAATACTAATTAATGAATTTATTGGTTTTGGAAAACTAGGAGGATTTATTTTTATTAATATTGGGGGGTTTAGGTAGGTTTTTATACTACTATAAATTTTTATTACAAAATTGTTAAAGAATGTGGATTTTTCATTCACAAATATATATATTTTTAAATTTATAGTACTCGTAATATATTTTAAGGTTGATAATACTATTTTTTTTTTGATATTTTATTTGATTGTATGGATATTGGGAAACATTTTTTGCCTTGAATTTGAGGATATTGCTACTAAAATGATTCCTTAGTAGTATATTTTGTGTAATTTAATTTGTAATGTGTTGTTTTGAAGGTGGGTTATGTTTATAATTTGATAAGGTGGAATTAAGGTTTCTCAAGGATCTTGAAACCATAGACTTAAATAAGTACACAAGATAGATTAAAAAATTCCAAAGAGAGACATGCCAAATGGGTTGAACAACCAATTAAAACTTCCTCTAGTTTTCTACAAAGATTCCAAAATAAAAAGAACTAAGTGGGACAAAGAATAGAGTAATACTAAATTTCCTTAGAGGAATCCATGTATCTTACATGTATCTTAGTCATAGTAGGATTATTATTATCTCTATGCTCTTTATATTTGGTGTTGTTTATCTTTCCTTTGGTTTAAACACCAAGAATTTTTTCCACATTTCTATCCTTTTCCATTCTCCCTTTGACCTTATCGGTGCTTTTTATTCTAGTTCTCTACTCAATTTTGATTCTTAGTGGATAATTTTATTTTGATGTGATTATTCTTATGATTTCCTTTTATTTTTTTCATAGAGTTACTTCTAGCCTCGCACTATCCCTTCAGTCATTTTGGGACTGCTCTAGGTTTCTTTTAGTTTGTCATATTTTGACTTTATAGTGTTCCACTCCTCCATGAGGGAAACTAGATGATGCCCTAAGATCTGTAAGTTCTCATGAAAGTATTATAACTTCTTGAACCATTTAGAGTGTTCCCCCAACAATCTATTTTCTTTTTGTTGAATGGATTAATTATCCTCTTGCTTTTAAATTTCAATGTTAGGGTTGCTAATTCCTAGGGTACATCTCAAGCTTCCACTTTATTTATTAGATGTTTTATTACCCTGGGTGGGAGGAACCTTTATTTTACCTTTTCCCTTTCTTATATTTATCTCAAATGGTATTTTATATCTTGGTGGGATCTAGAAGGGGGAAAATTCTCCCACCTCTCCTTTTAAAAAATTATCGGGTTAATCCCCTGACTATTTATCCTTACTGACTTTAGTAGATATGATCATGTTTCCTCTCTAAGATTTTCCTTTCTTGGCCAAAAGGGAGATAATACCTTGATGAATAATGTCTAAGGAGTGTTTTGATTGGAAGGCCATAACCATTTTTTGTAAGGACATAAGTAAGAAATATGGTAGACTGATGTTGTGTACCTTAAAATGATTAAGGACTAGAAAATGGTGATAGAAAATCATTGGAGTGGATGCTAAGATCTCTATATCAATTAAATGAATAATTTTTTGATAGGAGTGATTAAATAATGTACACAACATATTAGATAAAAGAAAATGAAATCACATACATGAATATTACATAAAGAAGATAAGATCCAAGAGTAATCTTCCATAGAATAATAGCTCACCAAGAAAGATGTATAAATAGGAGTGCATGAGTAATTCCCCCAAGAAAGGTGGTAAAATATCCAATAATAGAAGAGTAACTCTCATACCCTAAATAGCCAATCAAGGGAGTTAATTTCTATTCATCTAGTCAAAATGTAACTCCAAGTAGACCCAATAAAGGTTATCCACAAATGTAGGAAAAATCCAAGTGAGGAAAAAATCCCATAATAAATAAATATGGGAAAAAATAAAACCCCTACTCTAACACCCCCTATAAGCATAGCTTAGGTGGGTAGTGTAAAAAAATGGGTGCCAAAAACTAGGCCTAACTAGGTAACCAATACAAATCAATCTCTTATAAAACAGAGAAAAGGAAAAAACCTATAGGAAAAACTCCCCCCATAAAGAGAGACATAAAAGAACTGTAGAGGATAGAAGTATGTCCCCTAAAGATGATGTTTCTACTGATGTAGATTGCAGCCTAATAAGATCTTAGAGATGAAGGAATTTACTCTCAGTGAAGGGTTTGGTATATATATATATATAACATACTCTGAAGACTAAAAAAATCTCAAGTCAATGACCTGACCTTGAATAAATCACTAAATAAAATTCATATAAATCATAATGTTTTTGGTTTGTTGGTGATAAACCAGATTCTTCCATATCTGTATAGTAATTTAGTTGTCATAATAGATGATGGTGGGATAACTAAAAGGAATTCTAAGCTTAGACATAATCTCCTAAACCAAAATAGGATTAGTAACTACATTAATAACTCCCCGATACTCTACCTCTATGGATGATATATTAAAATCATTTTGCTTCATGCTAAACCAATTAACAAGACCAAACCCCAAAGAAAAATTGCAACCTAAAGTGGAATTATGATTCTATGTTTCTCCAGCATAATCTGAATCTAAAAAACTAACCAAGTTATCCTTTGCACCAAATATATATTGAATCTTAAATCTATAAGAGCCTTGAATGTAGTGTAAGGACATATTAACTACTTTCTAGTACATTTCATGGGGTTTCTACATAAATATGGAGATAATTACCATTCCATATGAAATATTAAGCATATTATGAATTAGATAAATAAGGTTACCAACAAGTTTTTGACACCAAGAGGCATCAACCAAAGGTGTAGAACAATCATCGTCACTATTGATTCTAGATAGAAAGGAAGTAAGATATGGATTATAATCAGCCATGTGAAACTGAGCCAAAATATCTAAAGCATACTTTATGTGTGTAATTAGAATCCTTGAATTAGACTGTGAAATCTTGATGCTGAGAAAGTAATACAAAAGACACAAGTCTATCATGAGAATTTTATCTTATAAATCTATATTCACTACTAAAATAGGTGATGAATAACTCTCAGTGATCAAAATATCATCAACATAAAGGACCAATTTCAGTAAACAAGTATCCTTTTGTAATAAGTATATATTGGGGTCTAAATGATACCTAGTAAAACTTGAAGGAGGAAGGTATCCATCTTAGCATACCAAGCCTGAGGGGCATATTTCATGCCATAGATGGATTTCCTAAGTTTACAAACTAAGGATGAATATTGAACAAACCCAATGGTTGTTTTATGTAGATATCCTCCTCAAGGTCTTTGTGAAGAAAATCACTCTTTACATCCATCTAGTGCACATTCAAACCATGTTATATGACTATATCTAGTGTTAGTTGGGTCTACATTATATTTATAGTACATGAAAAGGTCTTTGAGTAGTCAATGCCAGCTACTTATGAAAAACCATTGGTGACCAATTGCACCTTGTAATTATCGACTAACCCATATATTATAAACTTGGTCTAATATATCAACCTACATCAAACCATCTTCCTTCCCTTAGGAAATGAAGTCAAATACCAAGTGTGACTTTTAATTAATGAATATTTATGCCTAAATCCTCTCAAAATGTCTATGGATATTAATTTGAATAAAAAAACCATGTGTACCACTCTAATAATCTTCCCAAGTATGTTTGTCATTTCTTGGATACCCTACCCAACTTCCTGTACTCTAAAGTTTCTACCTAAACCAAAGAGGCATGGATTTGGTTGATTCAAGTGTTGACTCCTCATCCTCTAAAAGATGATTATAACTAGATATATATGAATCCCAATCATTTCCCTCACTATCATAAATTTAAGAATAATAAGAATACCCTATCTTAAGAATCTACTTTGGATGACCCAAGTCAGATGAATCATCAAGTCTAAGTAATTATAATGAAAGATAATAATTATCAAGTGTTGCTTCTTTGGGACTCTCCTAAAATTTAACACTTCTCTCAATGAAAAAATCATGTATGGTTAGATGCAGAAGGTGATACCCCTTGACACCATTTGGATAACCTACAAAGATGTAAGGCTTAGACTAAGGTTCCATAGCTTTGTATTTCTTCTTTAATATATTCACCATAGTTGGAGATTTGAAAACCCTAGAATTATCAACTTCAAGCTTCCTTCCATGCTAATATTTAAATGGTGTTATGCCTTTCAAAACTTTTTGAGGAACATTGTTCTAAATATAACAAGAGAAATTAATGACTTCGACCCAATAATAAGGTACTGATGACTTAGAGTGAATCATACAACTAGCCATCTCTTTCAAGTTTTTATTCTTGAATTCTAAAAATATGTTATATGAGTTATTTTAGGTAACTATACATTACAAATCAATCCCCTCTATGGTGTAAAGTTGCATTATAAAGAATGGAATAAAATTTGTAAGAAAACATCAATTCTGAAAAAAGAGGATTAGATGATATGACAACACCCACTTTGATAAAATTAGTGTACATAATTTTAAATAATAACTTTTGTTTTAGTTAGAAATAAGAAGGGAACCTCCCCTTTTCTTAAGGATATATGTTATCTCATCACATTGTGGCTAAAATCGCCATTTTGCTACAAAATTGTTGGTAATAAAATATTCACTTAAAACTACTTATCATACCTTTAGTATGAGTTACATGGCCTTTTATCATGTTTTTTTCATGTTTAGTCAATCCTTTCTCCTTATCCACCATTTATTTTCCTTTCTTGGAGATGGATCACCCTGGTATGATGGTGAAATGTCTTTCCCTATCCTATTTGGGGGTCTTTTTAGTTTTATTCTACTTCTTTCCAATATTTTTAGGTCCCCCATCCCTTCCACTAACCCCTCTACTTATTGCTTCCACTTGTTCCATTATTAAATTATAGATAACAACTCCTTACCCATTCTCTATATATTATCATGGAACTCTATCAACTTTTTCCTATATCCCTCTTAGAAGTTGAGTTGAGTCATCATCCCTCATCCATAATTTTGTGCTTTTAATATTAGCATAATATTTTAATAATTTAGGATATTTGATAATATATAATCCCTATGCATGTGTTTATAGTGGTTTTAAACACATAGGCAAATAATTTACATGGGCTTAGCTATTTTATGTTACCTGATGTTATGGTTGCACCCACCTCTTTATTTTTTAGGTGCTTGTTTTATACCTATATAAAAGGCTTTTATGTATTATTTATGTATAATGGTTAGTTCATTTTTTCATCTCTCTACTAAATCTAATATGATAATCATAGCTTAAACTTTAGGAATCTTTGGAGGAAGCTTATAAAGTAAGAGAATATAGTCTTATCAGGGAGGACCATGAAGTACCTAGTACAGAGCTATGACAGGAAGATTTTTTTCCTATGACTAGCCATTCAACTTGGAAGAAAATACCAAATTTTCATTTGAGAAATATTTTTTATGATTATTATTTCTATAAAATTATCTAACCTAGAATTCATCTATTTAATCAGATGGAATTGAATTTTGTTAAGTATTTTACCAAAAAAGTGCATTTGAAGTTTTATGCTTGGTCATTTCCATACGATTTGGGGAGGATATCATAATTTTGTTTAATAAATATTTTTGGCATGTTAAGTATCTATAATTTTTTATTTGCTGGGAGGAGCTAGTAGGATTTGATGGAATTGAATTCGAATGAGAATTGGCTCTAGTTGGCCATTTACACAGGTCATTTTTGATTGGTTAAAAGTCTTATGAGTTTTTGATATTGAATTTTTAATCCACCAATAACAAATTGGTTGGATTAGTTTTTTTTTAAAAATTGGAATAATCAAAATATTTTTTAAAAAATTAGAAATTTATTTTTACCAAAGGTTTTACTTGGAGGAACACAATTAATTGTGTAGGGAGATAACCGTAAAGCCAGATCGATTAAAACTTTTAATATTTTTTGGGTTTATTTATAGATGTTGACAAAGATTTTTTTTTGAAATCAGAGTTATGTATCTACTATTTGAATAGTTTTTTTTCCATTTTTTGGTTTTTTTAAAGATGAAAATTTTCAAATTTCTCAAATAATGTTGAGTTTTTTTCTAAAAACTAGAGGTATTGACCAATTTATGATTTGAATCAATGTGTAGGAAGAATTTTCGGTAAAGTCATTATATTTTTTTAGGTGTCTACATTATTTTGGAAAAATTAGGTTAAAATGGTTAGTTTAAAACACCTCTTATTTTTATATTGACAAAAATTAATAGGAAAAAAATTTAGTTTGTGGAGTCACAAGGTTTTGATGAATTATGAATACTAAAATCTTGAATAAATAGTGATAGGTAAAGAACAAAGGCCTATAATAGGTACTGATGACTATGAAAAATGTCATCATGAGTTTTTTATGTTATTAAAACTATCAATAGTAGATAATTTAATCTCAGAGGTCAAAAATGTGACTAGTGCATTAGTTTTGTGGGCTAATATTAATTCTAAATATCAAGCTTCTAAAGATGGCAAGATATTGTATTTTAAAAATTTATTATTTTCCACTAAGATGTAGGAATGTGGATCCATTTTTTAGTTTTTTTTTATATCAAAAAAATCAATGATTAGTTGAAGGCTATGTAGAAGCCTATTGATGAGCAAGATTTGATTGCTCTAGTTATGAAAAATCTTTCACCTTCATTAGAGTCATTTGTGGAATCTTTGCACATGATTATTGAGATGTAGACTTTGGAATTTGGAAAATTTTCCAAATTTATATTACATAGAGATAGGTGATAGGAATAAATTTTTTTATCTACATCTACTTTTATAGAGAGTGCATTGTTCATCAAGGGAAAGGGTAACTAGTTTAGTAAAACTACTAGTTCTATAATAAAAACTTCAGAAGTAAATAATTATAATAAGATATCTAAGTGAAAATGTTTTTACTGTAAGCAACCTATTCATCTTAACAATTATTTCAAGATAAGACAAAAAGATATGGCTAACTCTAGAGAGAAATCTCATCATGAAAATATAGTTAAAGGTGAAGGTGAGGAAACATCTCTTGATTTTTATTTTCATGGCTTCCAGTGGTAATTTTGTGGTGGATCAAGCTTGGTACTTTGATTCAAGGGAATTTGATCATTATAATTTTATAGGGAATGGTATGTTTATTTTGTTGAAAATGATAGTAGTAATGAATATATATCTTTGAGAGATGGTAGAGCTCATTTTGTGAAGGGATATGCTAATGTTTAGATCAATATTAATGGTACATTTTAGTATACATTTAAGAATGTTAGGTATGTGCCTGATATGAACAAAAATATACTTTTAATTAGTGATATCCCTTCAAAATCTGATTTTTTTAATAAAATTTCAAAAATAATAATGTTTAGTCACTACTAGAGATAATAATAGTATTGATGTTGGGATTGTTGAGAAATGATTGTATAGGCTTGCAGATCCATAGAGGGTAAAGGAAAGTGATCTTATAGTGGTTGATATAAAAAATTAAATATGGCATGAAAGGTATGGGCATTTGAATTTATTTTATTTGAATACATTGAGAAAGACTAAGATGGTTAACGGGATTCCTCCTATTTAGGATAGTCATCATGTATGTACTAGATGTCAGTTGGGGAAGCAAGTTAGATATTCATTTGATGTTGGTAAAAATTCAAAATCTAAGGTAGTATTAGATGTCGTAAATGTATATTTTAATGGTCTAATTCATACACCTTACCCTTTTGGATCCCATTATTTTTAGTTACTGGTTGATGATTTCTCTGGGAAAAAGTGGGTATACTTTCTAGTTAAAAAATCCAATTTTTTTCTAACATATATAATTTGAAAGATATGATTTAAAAATAGGAGGGATGATCACAAAAATATATTAGAATAGATAATAGGGTGATTTCATCTAAAAACATTTCAATGAGTGTTGTGCCACTAAAGTCATACACAAACAACACACTACCCCTTACTCTCCATAGAAAAATGGAGTTTTAGAAAGGTGAAAAGGACGATGATGGACATGGTTCACTATATGGTCCAAAGAAAAAATGTCCCATATAGATATTATGTATAAGTAATGAATAAAATGGTTTAAATCCTCAATATAAGTCATACAAAATCATTGGATAATATGACTCTAGAGGAGGCTTGGTCAGGTTAAACTCCAAAAGTAAGTGCTTTTAGAATTTTAGGTTGTGGAGCTTTTACAGAGATTCCTAGTGAAAATATATGTAACTTGGATGTGAAAGTAAAGAATATATGTTTTTTGGGTATAGTGAGTATTAAAATACCTATATATTACTTTATGTTTATACTATAAAAGTTATGGTAAATAAAGATGTCATAGTAAATAAATGGATTTCATACTTCACAATAACTGGTACAGTTTCAAATGATTAAATTTCATCATGTATGTAATAGAAGACATGATTCAAGGCTCTAAGGAATAATAATCAACTAATGAAGAGCCCATGTTGTGAAAAACACTTGAGTCAATAACCCATGAAGATTTTGAAACTAAAACTACTAGAAGACTCTTTCCCTTTTCTCTCTTTCACCTTTCCCTTTGCCTTAGTAAAATCTTGGGTAGATGAATTTTCTTGATGGACTCAGGAGCACCTATGTTTTTATTTTCTAGGAGATGATCTAGGTGATCTATTTTCCCCATCAAGAACTTGTTTTCATCATGCCCATTTTTCTTAAAATATACACAATTAGCATTCTCTTTATTATGTTTTTCTTTGGAAGAAGAGGATTCAATATTGGTTTTGGAAGAGGTTGATTCTTTCTTATTTTCTTGAGCCTTATTATTATTCTTCTTCTCTTTGATTAAAGTTTTTGATTTTTCATTCCCATCAATTAGGTCTTGAGGTTTTTTGGACCTCAATATGCCAATCTAGATCAAATTTTCTTGCTCCATAGTTAAGTCATCAATGAAATCATCTAAAGAAAGCATTTTACATATAGTTACCACAGAACGTTTAGTGGCATGTAAATTAGAGACAAAGACTAAATAGTCAGAACCTAGTTTAGAGTGTATATAAAGGAAAAGTTTATCATATTTTTTCTTTATCCCACATTGTTTAAACTACAATCTCAAGGAATTGAACTTGGTGAAAAAATATTGAAGGGTGTTAATGTTAAAAGTACTTAGGCTAATGAGTTTATTTTGAAGCTCCTAACCTATCATCACATCTTGTTACCCAAAGAGTCTACCCATAATGTACCATACATCATGAGGTTATTTTATAGGTTCTAAGTGAAATAAGAGATCAGGTGGTATAAAAATACATAATACACCATAGGCTTCATCACTACATTTATACCATTTAACTATCCCTATATCTATGTTAGGTTTTATTGACCATTTTTACCTAAGGATAAAATGGATTAACCCCCTATATATAGAATATTATATAGGGAATTTTGATAATGTCATAGGGTATATTTTAGCTCATTTGATGAAATTTCATATGACCTTCTAGTCTTGGTCATGGTCTAGTTTAATCCTTGTGCTACTTGATATCTTAGGAGTTATTTTAGGGATGTTTATGAAAGTGATAGGTCTTCATGGTGATCAATACAAGCTAGGATCATGGAAAGGGTCTATAAAAGACTCAAAAAGTTCATCTAAGTTTTCAAAGATCAAGAAGTGGATTAGGAACAAGCTTTATGAAACCAAACCATGTTTATGACATCACATGGAAACCAGAATAAAACAACATGTTTGTGAAATTTATTAATATGCTCAAAAAGCCTTGCATGAACATTAGACCATGCACGATCAATTTACTTAGTTCTAAAATCATGCTCTACAAATTTCATATCCTGGTGAGCCTTCTGTCTTGAGATTTAAGCCTTCAAAGTTTAGGTTGCCAAGTCTAAGGAGCCAAGTCATCCAATACATCATCTATAAATGAATGAAATAATTCACTTATGAATTTAATAAATTAACCTCAAAAATCTATACCATCCAAAATATTACATCACCATGGAGTTTTTCATGCTAAGATCATCATCTTAAAGTTTCAAATATGTGTGAGCTTTTTGGCTGAAGTTATGAAGCTTGAAAGTTGAACCAATAGAGTAAAACATTCATGCAAATGTCAAAATCAATCTCGAGTAAAACAACACCTTTTGAGTATAAATTTTAGAACTACATGAATATAAATGATGGTTATGTGAATGTCATTTAGTGGGAGCATAGACAACAAATTTGATCTTGTGAAGTAGCCATTGGATTTCAAATAGTGGGTCCCATTAGATTTATATGGTCCATGTTGCATCATACATCTTGATCTGATGGTGTGAGATGAGTCAAAATGTGAAGGAGCTTAAGATGCCACCATGTGGTATAATCAAAAAAGATAATAGACTAAAAATATGATCTTAAAATTAATGCATGATTGACACATGGCATAATCATAGAAAGAGATTGACAACTCAAAGGTAGATCAATGACTCATGGTCATTCATATTGAGAAATATTAATGGTACAAGATGGGTCAATGAGTCAATGATCTAGGTTAATTATTGATGACCAATGAAATTAAAGGTAAGAAAATTAAGGGACTTCTTGGAGATCAAATTCATGACCAAGGTTGAACCAAGGCAAGATTTTAAAATGGCACATGCCACCATTTGAATCTCAATAAAATTCTAAGGAGTGGATATAGCCTTGCATTCAAATGATTAAGAACATAAAGGGACACCATTAAAGTTTAATATGTACCTCTGGTTCAAATATTTAAAGGTTTTAGTGTTGTTTTATGATTATGCTTACTTTATTTAAAGAAGGATCCATGCATATATGAATCCTTGGTTTTGATAATGACATAATGGATCTATGTGGACCTTATAAGAACCAGCCATCAAGCATAGTGCATCAATATAATGACTATAGGAAAATAAATATTCTGAGATTTGTTTTCCATCTATAGTGGACCCATGAACATGAGAATGATTTCATGCATGATCTAGTTTAAACAAGATACAAATTTTTAAAGTATGCCACTAGGTCATACATGTAAACCCAAATGGCTTCATCTCTAGTACCACTACATGTAAGGGACCCTTATCTCCACTTTTTCACACCATGACAAAATAGTTTGGGGTAGTTAATAATAATAAAAAATTCTAACATATGGATCTATTCATTGTAACCATATGGATGTCATAGATTATCTCAAAACCACTTGTTCTTATCATTACAACCATATGAACCATCAATGAAGGAATAATTAATAGTTGTAACTACTTGAGATGACCTAGATCAATCAAGAATGTTCAAAGAAGCATACTACCAAAAGTAGTTGTCAGAATGGTTCAAATGGAATTGAACTCATTTGATTTCCTTTTAGACTTCTCTTTTTCCACTTCTCTCTCAAATTTTATAAGTAGTTTATATTTTGGCCTTTATAAATGGTTACACTACATGTATGGTGGATCCTTATTGGAATGATGTCATATTTTGCCTTTGACCATTAATGTAAATCTAATTTTTGATTTCTTAAACAGATTGTCTAAGTGTGCAAGTGATGTATGGTGATATAAAGTGATAATACTCTATCCTTTATTCCCTTATCCTTTCATGTTAGTGTAAAATTTCATGTTCTTATGGGTCATATGAAGTGTTTCCAAGTGTATGAGTGTATATTTTAAGTGTACAACAAGCCTTAGTGTCTGAAACTAGCCTATAATTCACTTACCTTGGATAGATCTCATACATCTCACCTCCATATTGAAATAATGATGTTAGAATCCATAAGACTTGGAAGTTAGTTTATGTGACTTATTTCTTAGTATAGGAAAGTATGATGGTCATATGGAAGACATTTTAGTGTATCAACCCCTTAGTTTAGGTTCATTTATTTTAAATTCTAACTATTTTCCCCATAAGTAATAGGTTAATTAGGTGTGATAATTTTAAGATAAATTTAGGGAGATGGACCTTAAATATAGAGGCTCACTTCCATTATAGGTACACCCACATACCTGGAAGTGTTACCATGTTTCCCAAATATATAAGAGTATTAAAAACTCTCTTCTAAGGTGTGATGTTTGGTGACAACTATTTTGGTATGTCTAGTAGGACCATGTCAAAGACGGTGGGAATATTTTTTGTGTGCCTTTCCCATATCATGTTTTAGAAGTAAGAAATCTAGCACCAATGTTGACTTCAGATGATAATGTCTAGCTATAACTAGTCTAGGTATCTTTAATTGAAGTTTTGATTAATTTTTTACATCTCATTCGATGTATAATGTTGACATAAATAGCCATGGTGAATATCCCTACCATCAACCTCATTATCAGCCTTGTTATGAACCAAATTATACTAGCCAATAGTCTTATCAAAATGGCTATCAAACCTATGAGCCAAGATAGTCATATAGTCCTCCATTTCCCCCCTTTGTTATTAGACAACCCTATGAGGAGGGATACCAATATACCTATTAGGAAATCCCTCCCTATTAGTCCCAATATGAGACCTATCAACCATACAATGATGATTATGAACATCAAGAGTAATCCTATGACTCTTGCCACAAATAATTATATGTTTACATGAATTTTACACAAAATTACTATAATGAAATATGTGGATTATTTCAAGTTAGAATACAACATGCTATGTTTGATCTTGATCCCAATTATTACTCTCCTCATCCTCTATTAGAACCACCTCATATCCAATCCTTCTTGGCATCCATACCAGAGTTGATATATACTAAAGAAAATATGGGAACATGGGATGATGAGTATGATGTGCTCCCTGATCATCTCATGGATTGGTTAAAATGACAAAGTTGTGCTACCCAAAGTTGTATGTGAATATTTGAACTATGTGAAGAGCTAGAAGGAATTAAATGGGAGATCAAAGAACAAATAGACTTGGTAAAGAAGTGAATTCAATGCTCAATAGATAGGATAATTATGTGGGAGGATAAAAAGGTAAAAAATGAACATGATATTATAGAATAAACTCAAGGAGACTATTGGCAAGATACAAATCCTACTTATGTAGATGTTTGTCCTTCCAATTAGCCTAAGAAGTCACTTCTTTATAAGCTTACTAGTGTATTAGTCTTTCTTGAATACACTAATAAGCCTTATCCTTCACCTCATATCCCATCTCATTCTCATGAGCCCATTTTGGGAGAAACAAGTGGAGAGAAGATCCAAGCCATGGCTAACCAAGAAGATGTCATGAGTGACTATGAAGAGGAAATCATGATAACGACTCCACTTGGTGACCATAAGTGTAAACCTACTTTCTTAGATGAAAATAAACACATGTAATATCTTATTGTAGCTATCAATGAGGAATGTGGCCAAGAATTGAAGAGAAAGGCATTTGAAGAAGACTCCATGTCTAATCATGAAGTTATGGGTTACCATCTCAAGCATGAAGTGGAGTGTACCATCAAGGAGGAAGGTCAAGTCACTCCTTAAGAATTTTCAGTCCTAAGAGGACCTCATAAGACCAAGATAGGGGAAACAACTCTTAAATATGACACTCATGAAGTTGATGAAAATGACTTGTGCCAAAAGTTTGATTTCATGTGTCATGAGGTTGATTAGCTTGGTAAGGTTACTCCTCCTCCCAAGAAGTTTAAATATGATTTGGTTAATTAATCTAACATGAATTTTTGTGATTATCTCAATAAGCATGGAGAAAGGTCTTATATTCTGATTGAAGAGGAACTATGGCAAAATCTTAATGCAATATGCAAAGAGTTTGGAAAGTTAGGTAAGCCTCTTTTTTGTCCAATAGATTCTATATCTTATGATAAGGTTGTTAATGATATTAATGATCATGTTGACAAGTATTCCATCAAGCATAAATATGAAGGTAATTCTACTAATTGAAAATATACTATCATAAATCAATTTGATGATGATAGTATCTAAGAGATTGTAGACATGAAAAGTGAGGGAAGGTAGAATTTATTTCACCTCATGAATAATCAAGAAACCCACCTAATATTGAGCCATATCCAAAGGTATTGGATTATGAAGAAGAAGAATTTGATGCTTCTAAACATAAAGTATAAATTTTCAAGAAATAAAGAAAGGCTAAGAAGACTATCATATTTTCAAACTTGTAAATTAAGGGCCAAGTACTTGAGAAGGTGGAGAAAAATATTTCCATGGAGGATAAAGATGATAAGCATCTGCAAATGAATCTCTTTCAATATCTTCAAGATCTCTACCAAGTTGAGGGTCAAGTACTTGAGAAGTTGGAAAAATATTTTACCATGGAGGATAATGACCAAGATGTGGTGGACTATGCAAAGCTCCTTGATGAGATTGAAGAACTTACATCTAAGAAGAAGCCTAACCTCATTGAAAGCATCATGGAAAATAATAAGGTATGTCTTGTTCAACCACCATTGGAGGTCATATCTGAGGATCCATATGAAAAATTTAAAGTTTTTGGGATGTAAGAAGAGTTCATTTACTTATCTAGTCTATTTGGAGCTACTTAGTTCTCATTGAACATCATGCCAATCAATTTAACAAACACCATGAAGAAGATGGAGGCATCAACGTCAAGGATCAAAAGCCTAAATGTCTCATTCAACCCTCCACATCATAAATCAATAGAGTTTTCAAACTTCCCCTTTGATCCTAGAGGAAATTTTCATCTCAAGTTAGTTAGTGCTTGAGTTATTTGGGTTAGGTGTGTGTTTCCTTTCTTTTTGTGTTATGTTTTAATAAGTGCTCATGAAGCACATGGGTGTTTTTCTTATTTTATTTTCTTGTGTGTTTATTCATATTTGTATTTCCTTTAGTTTTATGTGTTTTTTAATGAATTTTATAATTTCAAACCTACTTTTCATGTGACTCCATATCCCAACGGACATGATTAGGTAACTAGTCATGGTATAACAAGTATGCTACCCCTAAGAAATCACTAAGAATGTTGACCATTTTTACCTAAGGCCAAAATGAGTTAACCCATTATAGCTATAATATTATATAGGGGATTTTAATATTTTCATAGGGTATGTTGTATCTCATTTGATTAAATTTCATATGCCCTTTTAGTCTTGGTTATGGTCCAGTTTAATTATTGTGCCATTCGATATCGTAGGAGTAATTCTAGCGACATATATTCAAGAGGTAGGTATCTATGGTGATAAATGCAAGCCAAGATCATGGAAATGGTCTAAATAGGCCTAAATAATCTCATATACTATTTTAAATATTAAGTAGTGGCTTAGGAACAAGCTTTGTGAAACTAGATCATTATTAAGACATCACATAGAAACTAGACTAGAATAAATTGCTTGTGAAATTTATAAATATGCTCAGAAAGCCTCAAATAACCATCAAAACATGAATGGTAAATATCCTTAGTTCCAATATCATAATATATAATTTTCGTATCTTGATGATCCTTATATCTCAATATCTAAGCCCTTAAAGTTTAGTCTATCAAGTCTAAGGAGATAGGCCATCCATGGCATCATCCATAAATAAATGAACTAGTTCAATTGTGAATTTAATAAATGTACCTTATAAATCCATGCAAGCCAAAATATTATCATCATATAAAAATTTCAAGTTTGCATGAGCTTTTTCACATAACTTATGATGTTTCAAAGTTAAACGAGTAGAGTAAGACATTCATGCAACCATCAAAATAAGGCTTGAGAAAAATAACCCCTTTTGAGATTACATTTGATAGTTTCATGAACATCAATGATGGTGACATGATTATCATTTAATGGGATCATGAGTTTCAAATTTAATCTCATGAAGTATCCATTTGATTTCTAATAGTGGGTCCCATCAGATCTAATGGTTTATGTTACATCCTACATCTTGATCTAATGGTGTGAGATGAGTCAAAATGTCAAAGATATTGAGAAGTTTCCACATGTCACAAGTGAGAAATCTAATATACTAAAAAAATTATCCTAAAATCAATGTGTGATTGATGTGTGACACAGGCATGGAAGCAAATAGAGTGATAATAGGATCTTGAAATCAATCCATGATTAACATGTGGCCAAGGCATAAAAGGAGAATGACAAGTTAAAGGTAGATTAATGACTCATGGCCAATCATAATGAGTAGGATCAATGATTCAAGATGGGATAATGAGTCAATCATCTAGATTAGATATTGACAACTAATTAAATTAAATGTTAAGAAGTTAAGGGACTTCTTATAGATCAAACACATAACCAAGGTCAAACTAGGGAAATTTTTTCAAAGGGAACATGCCACCATTTAAATCTCAATCAAATGCTAAGGAAAAAATATATCCTTGAAATTAGGTGATGAATAATATAAAGGGATGTAATTAAAGCTTAAAATAGACCTCTAGTTTAAAGATTTGAAGGTTATAGTATCATTTTGTGACTGTGTTTGCTTTATTTAAAGAATGGTCCATATATATATATATATATATATATATATATATATATATAAATATGAATTCTAAATTTTGTCAGTGACATAATTGATCTATGTGTATCTAATAGGAAATAAGAATCAATTAAGTTGTTTTAATATAAGGACTATAGGAAATAAATAGTCTGAGATTGGTTTTCATCGATAATGGACCCATGAACATGAGGATGAGTTTGAGCTTGATGTGCTTTGAAGAAGAACCAAAATTTCAAATTATGTCATGAGGGCATACATGTATACCCAAATGGTTTCATATTGAATACAAGCTACATGAAAGGGATTGTTATTTCCACTTTTACTTGCCATGATAAACCAATTTGGGGTAGTTAACAAGTGGACAAAATTCTAATAGATGGATCCATTTGTTGTTACCACATCGATGCTAGAGCTTAGATTATAACCACTTGATCCCATTATTACAACCATATGGAGCATCAGTGAAGGAATAATGAATGGTTTCAACTACTTGAGATGACCCAAATCAATCAAAAATTTCCTAAGAAACATACTAGTAGAAGTAGTTGTAACTACAGTTCAAATGGATTTGAACTCATTTGATTCTATTTTGGAATTCTCTTTTCCCACTTCTCTCTCAGATGTTATAAGTGGCTATAATTTTAGATTCTGTAAATGGTTCCAATCCATGTATGGTGTATCCCTAATATAATTATGTCAAATTTTACATTTAAACATTAATGTAGATATGATTTTGAGTTCTTGAATAAATTGTCTAAGTGTGAAAGTGATAATCCTCTATCCTTTCTTCCCTTATCCTTTCATGTTTGTGAAATAGTTCCTATTCTAACAGGTCATATGAATTATTCTCAAGTGTTTGAGACTTTATGTTAAGTGTAAAATTATCGTTAGTGTCTAAAACTAGCCAATGGTTTATTTACCTTAGATAGTTCTCATTCATCTTACCTCCATATTGAAATACTCATATTAGAATCCATAAGACTTGGGAGTTAGTTTGTGTGCTTTGTTTCACACAGAAATAAATTTGGTGTATTAACCACTTAGTTTAGGTTCATTTCATGCAACTTAACTCTTTTTCTCATAAGCAATTGGTTAGGTAGGTGTGATCATTTCAAGATACATTAAGGTAGCTAGCCCTTAGACCTAGAGGCTTACTTCCATTATAGGTACATCCACATACCTAAAAGTGTTATCATGTTTCCCAAATATAGAATAATATTGAACACCCTCTTCTAGGGTGTGAGATTTGGTGACAACATGTTTCTTTTTAAATATTACCTACAATATATTGTTTAATAAAACATTAAAAAAAATCTACAAAAAATTATAAACCTAACCAATCCTCTTATGCATTAATTGTGAATAAAAATAAAATTATCCTATTTGACCTTATTTTCAAATCAAATTATTAAAAAAATTAATATGCTAAAAATATTAAGGCAAACTTGAATAGACTTAGCTTGTTTTGTAAGAAACTTTAAAGCCTTTGAAAATGTAGGAACCTTTTTTGCTTCTTATTTACTAGTTTTGATTGGTTATAAATTAGAGTAGACTCAATAATTTAAATGTTTTATTTGATTTCCATTTGGAAGAAATGAAAACCTAGGGTTAAACACATAGAACTAGCTAAGGCCAAACACAAGCTGATATTGAATAGAGGAGACCAGACATGAGGGTATATGGAGGTACATAGGTATTTTTGTATAAAAATTAACCAAGGTACATAGAACATGTAGCCACACATAAAGTAGATATATTGTGGTACTAGATGCCAATGAATAGTTTTACAAAAAAATGACTCCACCAAAGATTAAAAACTCCCACAAATAGATTGTGAAAGCTATATATTATTTGCAAATAATAAATCTCATGATTCCAAATGAAACTAACAACAATAAAAAATAGACATTAAAATACTAAATTAGAGATGATACCATATCATAGTGGATGCCAATATCTCTAGATAAAATAGATGCACAAGTTTGTGATAGCCATGAATTAAGAATATACGTAACACAATAGCTATAATAAAATGAAATCACATGCATGAGAAAATTACATAAACAAGATAAGAGCCAAAAACAATCTTCCATAGAAAAATATCTCACCAAGAGTGATCTAAAGATAGGAGTGCATGACTAACTCCCCTAAAAAATATGGTCATAGAGCCAATAAGAGAAGAGTAGCTCCCATAATTGAAATGGAGGGTCAAGGGAGTTACTTCCTATTCATCTGGTTAAAATGTAACTCCAATTACACCTAATAAGCTTATCCATGAAATTATGAAAATAAAAGTGAAGGGGAAAACCAGTAATAAATAAATATTGGAAAAAATGAAACCCTTTCTCTAACAAAAATATAGGTAAATTTGCACTCGAGAGTTAGATATTTCATCACCTAAAGATAAATTTCTGGCCAATGTCTTTGGAGGTCAGTTCTTGGGAAGCCATTTTTATTTATATAGAATAAGAGGTTGGGTTAGAATAAGGTTTGCATTATTTATTTCTTCCTTATCTTGTATTTTTATTATGTTTCCCTTCACACATCATTCCTATAATTTTTCTAACCAATTCCTCTAATATTTTTACCATGAGTCTCCTAAATCTCACTTTCCTCTATTTTCATCCCATGGAAAAACATTTTATGATCAAAAAATTTTGGCCTTAAATTCTCATCATAAAATCCATCAGCCCATATTTTTTAACCTTCCATTAGAATTTTCTACTTTTTTGGATTTTAATGTATGAAATTTCTCATGTTTGTCTATGTCACCCCCATTATTTTTATATTATTCCTATTTGAGTAGTGTGATGGAACATAAATGTTTTAATAGAGAGTTAATATGATATATTCCTCATTATCCTACATTTTTTAACATGATGCCATGCAATATGATGTTTCCTAACTTGATATTTGAAATAAGTATCTTCATCATGACACTTGGTGGGGAGCAGTCTAGGACTATATGTTAACGATGCTTTCATGATTGTAATCATACATCAAGGGAATATGTGAAGGTTTTTAATGATTATTAGTAAATATGGGGAGATAAATGTGGGGGAGGTAGATGGGCCCAAACCTTGTAATGAAATTAGTACCTAAGACACCCTTATTTTCAATATCATTAACTACAATGTTTCCATCTTAAAATTGTGAGAAATGGAGAAATTGTTAAGGAAAAGGTTAATTTTCAGGTGTTTATGTGGTTTTTATACATACCCCCATAATTTATTATTAGGTTTCCTATAGAATTTTAGGAATGATGAACATGATCACTCTAAGGCACAAATTGTAGGGTATTTGATTTTATAACAACTTGGTGGAATGGTGGTTGAGTTCCATAGATTAGTTATCATGAGTGACCTGAGTATGGGTAAACCTATATCTACTTATATTAAGTTAAATATGATTATTCTATGTAATACTACTAAGATTTCAAAATAAAATTCAAAAAGGGGAAATGCAAGGCATAAAAGAGAGCATATGGAAACCCAGGCATAGAGCCTTTGAAGACTAGTATTTGAGGTCAAGTAGGATAAGGAATTTCAACCAATAATTATTGAAAGATATTATATCACACAAACAATAAAATATATTGAATATTTAAAGGAAACAAGAACACAATATAGTAAAACATGTATAAATCAAAGGTTTCTTAATTTCTAGATTATTGTTGCACATCTATAAGAGGATTATGATAAGCATGTAAAATTTTTTAAAATCAATTACAACTGGAAATGAAAGACTATATTTAAAATAGATAAATCATACATAATTTAAGCACCAATATACCAGAATGGTGGAAAGTCTCAAGAAATCCAAAAAATAGAGGAGAATGAATATTTGCACATCAAGACTAACTCAAGCAGAACCTCTTTGAATTTCTTATTAATCTCAATAGCCAAAATTCTCCTCCCTTTATGACCAAGAGGTTAGATGTATTTATAATATTTGGATTGGTAAGACCTTATCTATTTGATCTTTTCCTAAAATTACAAGTCTAAAAATAGAACCTCTGGTTCAAAATCTTACAAGGATGCATGTTACAATTAATACTGAAAATAGATTTGACAACCAAAGATAAATTATGCATGCACAATGATAGATGGGGAACTAAAGTCTCACTTTGATGATAAACATGCATATACGTAATCACTCTAAAATTGGAGTATTGATGTAATGTCATTACTTTTATTAGTCAATGAATATAGATTAGTTATAACCGTGACATAGACTAAGAGCTCTATGAAGCTGGGGGGCACCTACTACAAATTGTGTGTGTTTTAGACCGAGATGCTACATCTCTAGCCTTTAAATATTCACCTAGTACATAAGGTGTATCAAATTATTTATCTATCACCTCAAAATTTAGTAGTGAAGGATTACCAGCTTTGATTGCTTCCAACATTAACCTTTCTTACTCTTCCTCAGAGCTCTTAAACATGATTATTAAAACTTTAGCCCTTGTCACTCTACCTTTGTCAAAACTCACCAAATTTAACACTTCTTCATTAGTTTTATATATATTACCTTCCATTTATTGTTTAAAATCCTCATTATCTAAGTGGATAAGGTTTTCATAATTAGGTCAGTTTACCCACTCCCCTATTTTGGTAATTACCCTTGTTACTCACATATCTCCAAAATTTTGTAGTGCTTCAACTTCATGATTAAAAAAAATACATTTACCTATTCTAATATAGGTAGGAATCTCTTTTATTATTCACATAATTTAGGAACAAATAATAATCCATTCTAGTCATCAAATTAAGCTGATAAAAATCACTAATTATGGAACACTAGAGCAATAAATTCAATCTTCTTTCTTTGTCCTTCACCCTATTCAACAATGTGATAATGTCTATTTTATGGGCCTAGTTAGCTACCCTAGATACTCTAATATTGAACATAATATTATACAAATTTTTAGCTACAATTTTCACCTAAATAATCACATCCTAAGGAACATGTATAATTTGCATCTATTTCCACATTTTGAAGGTTTTGTAGGTGTTTTGAGGCATCTCTTTTAATGTCAACCCAATAGAATCAAAAAATTATTGAAATCCATAATGTATTTAGTAGGATTATTGGGGTTTATCTTGGGTATTTTGGCCAATGGGAACAAAATTTCCTCTTTTCTCAAATTCTATCTCCCCCTTTGTTCTTGTATTTATCATCTTCCTCTTCCTCAGTCTCTATATAATCGCACTCTCTTTGTCAAATGATGTGCAAACTATTGATAACTCTATCATATCTAGATTTAGTCTTTCATACCTAACATTCTCCATCTCCCTTACCCATTAAGTAACTATTAATTCACCCATTTATTCACCTTGAGCATGTTTTAAAGATGTATAAGGTTAAGTGGTCATAAGAAGGGATGTGGTCATAGTGGTTAGAAATTAGGCATTTATTTTAATGGTTATTTGGGGAATTTTTTAATCCAACCACTTTCCATGGATAGGTTTATTTCTTAGGTATCACCTCATCCAAGAATTTTATTAAAATTGGGGTTATCTCCACTATCATAGTTATTTTAGATAGGGTCAATGGATGGGGCATTGGAAACTCTAATTGGGTTAAAATATTTCTTAGAGTTGGTGGCTATAAAAAATAGCAAATGTAACCAAAATTTCTAAATAGATTTTTTAGGAGTCCTTATCAATTTTGGTGAGGAAATAATATCATAATCTATAGTACTAATAGTAGAAGTGGAAGACACAATAATCTACATTAATCTAGGTAAACATACCCTTTAAGCTTCTTCACTTAGAACTGAATAAATGAGATAAGAGAATACCTAAGAAATATTTTGACATTGTTATAGTGTTATCCTGACCAAGGTGTATACTCCTTGTTCTCCTAGACTCAAAGCTTTTGCTTTCTCTAGCTCAGCTTTTTCATCATGTAGTTGTGTGATTACCGTCTTTCAGTATTTTTATTTTGATGGATTATCCACTATAGATATCAACTATTCTTTTTTTTCTTCTTCTATCTCTATCATATCATTTATATATTTCTCCTTATCCTTAGTAGTTTTTAAAATGATAGGGAGACCAAGTGATGGTCTCTCTTGTATATTTCTATCCAAGGAAGGATTAGGGTAATACTTGTGCTTCTTTTTGTGTGTGAATATAGGTGGATGATAAGGTGGATGAGATGGTAGAGGGGTTTTGGGAACAACTATCATATGAGGTGGAGTGAAATGTGATGAAGTGGAAGGTGTCAAAGGCACAAACATTACCTTAGGGGACTTAAGATATTTAAGAGAGTTAGGGGGAGTTGGTATTGAAGTGAAAGGTAACTAAAATCATAATGGAAGGCTCAGTTGGGTGAATAAGGTGAGAAGAGTAAATGAATCATCATAAAACTACCCTTACTTTGACCTACTGAAGAAATATTTAGCCTCTACATTATTGTTTTTGGGCCCAAGACTTTCTCATATAATGTTGTGGAAGTGGAAGGTACTTGAGGACTAGGAGGTCCTCTCAAAATATCCTTCCTAATCTAAGGATTTGACCACCTTTGGATCCTAGATTGATCTACTTATTATTAGGGATCTCAAAATTAGGGATCTTAATTATGGAAATATTATGCTTATGATTATAAAGTTTTTAGGCACATGCTAGGGATATCTTGAGCACGAAAAATATAAAATTTTCTTGTCCAAGCAAATGGATATAAAAATAGATAGGGGAAATAGTGGTCAAGATTTAAATGTATATGTACAAGTCATGTATGTCAAATACATATCAAATATGATGTTATCAAGTGATTAATTTAAATTTTATGTATCTATAAATTTCTTCCTTTTAGTCTTGAATATAAAATTATATATTAAATGATAAAATAAATACATTTGCCATTTTTTAAAATTATAGTTTATGTTTCTAGGAATGATTCAAATATTTATATTCTTCCATGCAATCTTGAAAGGAAACATGTATAAATCAATGTCCACTCATAATATAAAATGTGAGTTAAATTAGTTAATATAACTATTTGAATTTAAAAATTCATGTAATGAATACACCTATAGGTATGCTAAACAAGATTCCATTTCAATGTATTTGTATAATTCTAAGGGATGATTATGCCTTAATGAGATTAAATTGACAAAAACATAAGTTTATAAATGTAAATTTATCAATTCCATCATCATCATCTCACATTACTATATTATCTTTAGATTCATATATGAATGAGGATTAAAACTAGTGAGGATAGTAAACCATCCATTGTAGATGGAATGAGGTTCAATTCTGGTGTAAAATTGGTAGAAAATCAGGGAAATAATGGTGTAAATATTGAGTATAATCTAAGTTTGGTTTTTACAACATGAAGAATGACATGAATTATTATTCCATCTATGAAACTAGTGAAAAAATAGTGAAACAAGGAAATAATGTGCCACATACATTCCCCAAAATAGTATATGGTATATATAAATACTAAGACTTATTTAAACAACTATGATTATGAGTAAAACATAAGTTCCAGCCTAGAACAACAAGTTGTGCATGGTTTCCCAAAAACTAATAAAATATGAGACAAAACTATGTTATTCTAAGTAATTTTAGAAACTAAGATTTTGAAACTATTGAATATTGATCTAATTAAACTAAGGTTTTGAGAAACTATATAAATGGCTATTATTTATACATTTGGAAAATATTGGGTAGGATACTAGAGTACTGATCTCTTGTCTAATGTGTAAACTTTATCCAAATTGACTTTCTATGTGCTTACTAGTCCTAAAACTATGCCAAATATTTAATCATTATTTGATTTTATCTATGTACTAATTTGGGAAGCCTAGTCTCTAAGACAAACATCTATGAATGTCCCATGTTTTGAGGTGAGTTTTTGAGCCTGAATAAGGACTTAACTCAAAATAAAAGGCTATATAATAGGTTATTATGATGTAAAACTATAAATATTAGTAACAGTGACATCACAAAAAAACATTGTGTCATTATGTATCTAAATTGAGCATACTCATAATGTAAAATGCATTTAAAAATAGGAAATTACATTAAGTGTGTTTAGATATATGTGATAATGAATCATGTGGATAATTTTTTCAACTAATTATAAAACATTGAATAGTTATACTTAGGGATGAATTCATGATTTCCATAATGGAATTATAATGGGTTAGGCTCATGAAATCTATCATGTCATCCAAAACTGAGAAAATAAGTAAGAAAAGTGTTATGGCCATGAACACACAATCAAATAATACACACATAACATAGAAAATATATGATAGAAGGCCAAGGGTCCACAAGAACGTGACACATTCAAATGTCACTTGAATAGAAGGCACATACAAAGACATGTTCAAATTCCCGTATACACATACAAGGAAGTAATGGAGGATTAGATCCACATAAAAAGACATGTTCAAATGTCCTCACATACATACAATAAGAGACATAAAGGCCTAGATCCACATGGAAATGACATATTCAAATGTCTTCAAAGAAAATTGATAAGTACTTACAAGATACAAATCTAGGAAAAGAAATACAAAAAGAATGCATGATTATGTATTTTTATCAACAAGAACTAAGTTATAATCCAAGTAATATTTAATAACTAAGATAGGAAATAGTGTATCTCAATGATAGTGAGTGAACAATATCGTAAGATGTAATACAATGTAAACTACTAAGCATGTGATTAAGATAATGTGGGGAAATAAAGATAAAATTTATGTATACCATGCCCTTAGTGATCTAGCTTATGAATGTACATTATGTAGGAAGGCTATGTGAAGTCTATAACTGAGTAATGATAGTTTGAGCTCAATAGGATGAGAGTGGGGTGAGGGACAATAGATCACTATGATCTTACCCTCTACAACACTCCTCTCTAACTATAATTTCTAAATTTGTAAGAGTAAAAACACTTATAATTAGTTCTAGGAAAGGTGTCATGTGTATTTTTTAGTCACTAATATACACTAATGAAACATGTATGACATAAAAATGGTTAAAACACACACACACACACACACACACACACACACACACACACACACACACACACACACACACACACACACACACACACACACACACACACACACACACACACACACACACACACACACACACAATATTATGCATAATTGAATTGATGTATGAAAAAGTAAAATATTATAGGAAATAACAAAATCAGGACCTATGCATGCTTGTATGTACTTTTTCATACATCAATTCAATTATGCATAATATTATATATATATATATATATATATAATATTATGCATAATTAAATTGATGTATAAAAAAGTACATACAAGCATGCATATGTCCTAATTTTGCTATTTTCTATAATATTTTACTATCTTTATATTTTTTTCATATATGTAAACTAATAAATAAAAATAAATATATTGAACGATGACTCTCTTAAGTGTCTTATTATAAATAGATCATGTGTTGAAAAAAAGGAATGGTGATATCTTGTAAATTAAAATTATCATGTAGCTATGTAGTTTATTTAGAATTAACATATTCATATTTTGTATAATCAGTATTATTAGGATCATATCAATCCATATTATTGTAATCATCGTCATCTAAAATTTGAAGTTGTGAAATACAACTCTTGTCTTCTATATTATTTTGATATGAATAATGAACTACCCCATATTGTGGTATTTACCTTTTTAATTTCTCCTTTATGATTTGTACTATGTCATGTGCCTTTAGTGATATGACATTACTTGTATCTATTTGTATGCTAGATGAAAGTATGCATTCTACTGGCTGTTGTTTCCTTGAAGAAACACTATCTTCTCTTAAAATTCTGATCATTGAAATTTCATGTTCAAATGTGACATGGTTGGCATATTTATCCATTGTTTCCCCCATTTCTATCATCCACAGTGTTATTAATTTAGTGTTATATTGTGACAAACTAGGACATACATAAAATACCACTCAACATCTATTTGGGCCAACTATATAAGGTAACTCAATAAATACAATAAATTATTTAGATAAAGTAATCTTACCAATTTTTTTTAATCATATATAAGAAATTTTAAGAGTTTCATGCTAAAAACATCTATTTCAATAGTGTTATTGATGACAACATTGGTGCATTGCTTTCCATATATGAGAGGATTAAGAATCAAACATTCTAGGAATGTTGAACATTTTTTAGTTGGCTCCTTTGCAAACTCACTTGAAAACATATATTTTGTATGTATTTCATGCTTTGGATATTATTTTGTCAGAAAATCCCTTTTAAAATGCCTTTTTAATTATCTTGAATTTGATTTGAGAAAACTTTTTCTTATTGTAACCTATACTTTTCACATTGTTCCCTTTGTAATTGCTTCTATTAATCTTGTTACTTTTATTCTCTTCCTTATTCTAGCTTAGATTTTTTAGTATTTTTTTGTTATGATTTTTCATTTTGAAGCTTTACCCCTCTGGTTTGTCCTTTAGTATCCATTTTTGTACTTATTATTATTTTGCCACTTTTGTACTTGATCTTGTTCTATTGTGGGTTATTTGATTGATGTATTACTTATAATATCACCACTATCAATTACCTTTTATATATTATTTTTCAAATATAGAAAATCATCGGTATGATTCCTATGCATTCTATGATATGCACAATATTATTTTGATCTCCTTAGAGGATGTAGAGGAGATAGTTTGATCAACTTATTTATAATCATTTCCCTTATAATCTCACTATAACTCTTATTATACCCTTTTATACTTTTATAATCACTAGTTGTATATGTAATATTTATAATTTTTCATTTTTATATAATACTTTTTTAGGCACAAATTTGCTAGATGAAGATACACATACATTATTAACACTAGAATATTCTATAGACTTTGAACATGCGATTTTATTTTCCAATAATGTTATATTTATATTGAAATACTAATTTTTATTTTATAACTCTACTATTAACTTTCCCATAATGATTATTTTATCTTTTAAAGACTCAAGAGCACAAGCCCTAGGTGCTTCAAATTAAGCATGCATACATACACCCTAAAGAGGAGATGTTGGACGTGGAGGGGTTTGAGGAAGTATATGTTGTTTATCTTTATTTTTAACTATATTATGGGATATATGACCTCATGAGATAGTGATAGCATAGACCTAGTTATAGGGAAAGTAAATATCACAAACTTGAGGGTTAGGATAAGATTTTTTGTTAACCATGTTAAATTTTACAAATATTAAAATGATATCAAGAGAAGAGATACATAGGAATACTCACAAACACTCCAACATTATAATAAAATAATAATTGAATTTAAATCCCTGGGAGGATAAATTTATTTAAAAAAACCTAGGTAAAATTATGTATTATCATGTTTAACAAGAACTGGGTTCACCAATATGTTTTATCAAATTTGGAATTTTATGTGAAAATCTTAAATGACAACACTAGTATGAAAAAATTGGAGAATAATATAAAAAATATCACATTCACTAATTTATAAATATTTTATTTTGGTAAATTACAAAAAATAAAAAAAGTGTAATGATAAAATAAAGATTTATCTAGAAACTATGCCTCTATGAGGGATCCAGCCCTAAAACTTGTTATGTAGAAAGGCATGGTGTTTAGAATAAGGATTTTAGAACCAAATCTAGGCCTAGACAAAAGCACTAGGAAGTGGACACTAGAGGGTTCATACTCTTGTCCAACTTTGGTAACTCCTAATGACTTGTAGTGATGAAATTAGATATTTTAGGTTCTTTGTACCTTCCTCTATAGAGCATGTATCTAGTGTGGGACATTGTGATCACTTGTAGATACCACTATATGACTATTTTTCCTTAAAAGACCCTAATTTCCTTGGCATATGAAGACCAAACCATAATAATGGAAAAATGGGGTTAATGATTGAATTTGTGTGAGACCTCAACACCCCATGTGTTGAAGGTTGGATGCATCCTAGTACTTTAGAAAGGGGTCAAAATTCATGTATTTCTCCCATGCTATAGTTATGTGTGAGTAAATAGTGCAATGCGATATATATTGGTGCAATATTAATGTGATTAGGTGTTCTAACTATGACTTTAGAATTGTGACATGTAATCAACATTTAGCTTTGGTCTAATATGATTATATGTAATCACTATTGGAAAAAATGGTATTCTACTCTCAATGTGTAAGTGTAATTATGGTGACTTTTGATGTGGGATCTTATTATGTACCAGATGGTTTAAAAAGTGCTTATATAGTCATATCACTAAAAATAATTCAAATAAAGCTTATTATTGACATGGGACAACCTTATTATATATTTTAATTTGTTAAATTAATTTTTATTTGGTTGGAATACATGAGAGGGGGGAAGGAAATTATAGTGATGCATTTTTGTCCCCTATGACAATCTTGTCCAATGGATGATTTTATCATGTTGGGTGTTAGGCAAGGCCTAAAAGATGTCTAAACTTGATAATAATAGGTATGAATATATTATGTGGTCATTTATCAATTTAGAAGAGTGTGTGAGATGTTTTAAAGTGATAATAAGGACCCCTAATATAGGTATATATCTAAGTGTGTAAAATAGTGGTTATGAGTACACAATTTTAACTTAAATGTTAATATTATGTGTATATAGAACTTGGCATGAAAAACATGTCCATGACATGGACTATAAAGTCCTAAACATTATTTACAATTGATGTGACAACACAAAATACATGAACTTATGAAAAACACAATATAATGAAAATCAATCATCATAAAATGTATAATCAATAACATTTGTAATGCATAGAGAAAGTAATTGAGTCACATAATATATCATTGTCATCATCTATCATATAAAAATATAATATCCATAAAATATATCACCCCTAAAGAGTACATCCAAGCTAAATTCATGTATAAATGTTCCAATTAGATCAATATGATTAATGTAATGGTAATATAAAAATATAACTTGTAAGGTGTACAGAAATCCCCACAGTGTAGGTATGCCCCAAATATAGAAAGGTATCCCTTGAGTGTAAGGAATGTCTTGCATATGGATTTCAATGTATCATATGTACATTATACCTCTTATATCCCACTAAATAATGTTATCATATTCATTTAAATAAATAATATATATGTATTCTAACATGTATATAAAAAATAATTGTAATCATTGATGTATATAGTAAAACATGTCATGCATAGTTATTTATTATGAGTTTTTAATCTATTTTTTAATATTTAATTTTGATTTTATTTTTAGTTTAGATCACACATATATATTCATTAAATTCCAATGTAAATGTCTTAAAACATAAAATATTATGGTGTATAAGAATAATCCATAGTGTATGACATTTTTTAATATACACCAAGCACAATAGCAAAGAAGTCTCGAGGAAGTGAATGTGATTAATATGACCTAATTTATATGTGAATCTAAAAATCATGTATAAAAATAATATGTGAATTGACTAAGACACATTACCCTAATGTGAGATCACCCATGTAATAATATGTAGGCATGGAATGTATGTGATCACACAAATACAATTTGAGCATAACTAGTCAATATTAAGGGCTAATAAATTAGTATACAATTTTGAAATGTGTAGTGGGATAATAATAATATAAATAATATGTCATTATAAGATAATTATAATGAATGCCTATATTAGGATAAACAATCAAAAATAAATAACTAGTGAAATAATTACAACCCAAGTAATGCCAAGGGATATAATAATGATCAACACAAAATGAAATGTATATATGCATACAAAAAAAATAAAAAACTTGAAAAAATTAGAAATCAGTAAAGCATAAATAAACTATAGACAATAGACTATGTTTGAACTAACTAATAATTTAATCTATGTCATTTGTATTTTAAAAAAAAACATACATATGAAATACATTTTTCACTTTATATGTTATGTTAGGTTAATATTTATATCTCATGAGTAATATTATCATATAGATACACATTATCCAAACTTATAGGCATACATGAATTTCTATTAGATAATTATGTCGATCATGATTTAGGTAATGCATAAAGTCATATTTGACACATGTGAATGGCTAGATATTTTGTATTGTATATGTAATAATCATCACATACATATTATAATTTATACACGTCATTTTAATCATATTTTTTATTTGTATTATGGTGTACAAAACAAACTACACCCTAATTTGTAATTCATCTATTGGAGCTTATTTATTCTTCAACATATTACTCACCATCATGGTGAATATCATTTCTTTAGCACTAGTTGAGGAAATGGTTTCTACTTGCACTTCTTGATTTGGATATGTCATTATATTCTTTATAAGACTATACTTTTTATTCTAATCTATGCATGAGGTAAAAGTTTTTATTGTCTTATTGGAAATAATATGTGTATCATTAATCTTATTAGGTACATATTTATTATTAAATTAATTATTATGCATATATTTATTATAAAAAAATATTTTATTTCGTAACTCTTGTTTTTATAACTCAACTTGTGGAGAAGGAACCATAATTTTTGTAGGTTGTTCAACTATAGAATGTGTGCTTGAATCTTAGGGTGATTTAATATATGTATTTAATGTAAGGTCACCAATATAAATAATATATTTTATTATTTTTTGAAAACAAAACACTTATCCATAGAATGTCTATAAAATATATGACAAACTTGATAGTATTTGAATCATTTTGTAGGATGTGTAGGAGGTAATTAGATCTAACTTTTTTGAAGAATTTTCTAAAGAGTTTAACTTGGAGATTTACTAAACTAATGAAAACATTTTTATTTGTTAACCCATTTTTTATATGGAACCTTTTGAGACAAATAGGTTTCAAACGATGATCTGGATACTAATTTTACATTACCATGCACAATGTTCTTAGAACTTTTAATATTATATTCAAATGATGTGACATTTATACATAAATTTTTAGTTTGATGTTTTTAATCATATATCTAATGAATCATAGTAAACATTTAATATGTATGAATGGTGAAAATATTAATATATTAATTAAATGGTTCTATCATATAACTGATTGTTTAATTAGGTACACTATTATATATAGGTGGGGAATATTTAGATTTATGATTAAATCCCCTAGACCTCATACATCCCATATTCATACACACATTTTTGGTAGTTATCAACATACATTTTGAGATTGTGTACACATTGATAGATATATTATTATTATAAACTTTATAATATCAATCCTGATATATAATTAACATACATGATTTTTTATAAATATATGAATTTTTACACACTATTCTTCATCATTCATCTACCTATGTGCCCAAAATTTCTAATTTGGGATCAACCATTTATATTAATTTGATATTATATACATAATATTATTGTTATATTATTTTTACTATATTATTATCATCTTATAATTTTTATTATCCTCTAAATGACTCTAGTTATGTTTAGATGAATCTAGTCACTAGATTTGTCCATGTGGGTACACCAATACATTTCACTTTTAATCAATGGAACAAGCTACCAAATGAGTCACATATTTAAATATATTTGGCCTAAATTTATTCCTATGTAGAACTTATCTAGTAAGCATCTATCTATTACTCTTTAAAATATGAAAATTTAAGGGAACTATAATATAGTTTAAAAATATGAAAATATAAAATGGTAATTCCATGAGCTAGATAAGAATACCATTAAAAGTTTTAAATCTTAGGTCTTTAAGTTTTAAAATCTAATCTTGATATTTTAGAATATGTTAGTATTACACAGATTCCACACACACAACTAGTTGGGAGAGATAAGTATGGTTTGATACATATTAAGAGTAATTAAATATATTAATTGTTAAAAAACTTAATATGGGTTGGTTGTATTCAAATAAACCCATTTTATCTAACCCTCTTTTATATGAAAAAAATATTGTCAAAATTGGAGCTAGTGTTTCAAGTTAAAGGAGAAAAAATTTGGACATACATACAAAAATAAAAAAAAGAATACAATATTTCATAGAAAAAATTATATGAAGGAACAATGATATATTATATATCAATCCAACACATCTCACATGCACTTTTTTAGTAGAGATCATATGAATTTGGTTATAAAATGAATATAGGTACTACTTGAACCATTCAAGAAGGTTTATATAGTTAATTTAATAATCATAATGATTCCATATTTATTTTTAGTCCTTTTCATACTATTATAAAATATTTGACATGAAAAAAATAGTAACAAGCTAAGTTACCTTGTATTCTTAATCATTTTTATAAATAATAAAATAAAATTCATCTTCTCCTTTTACATTTAGATTTGCATAATTTATGTGTATTTTATGAAATGCAAATATTGATAATATTATACTTAGATCATTAATAAAAAATAAATTAAAACATATTGGTGAAATTGATGTGAATATAACATATAAACTTCTAATACATAATAGTAATTACGTTGTGTATATATATGTAGATATGTCATGATCTATATCATGAATTTTCCTGTGGCTTATTATTTAATTATTATACATGTGATGACTACCATTATATGCATAATTTATATACATATATTTAAATGAGACTTGTATGACTTAGAATCATGTTTCATATATGTTTTTATGACATAATCATGCCATTATAACATATTATCCTCATTTTATCACATTATTTAACATAATTACATATTTATATAATAAAATATTCATATAAAACTTTTATTTTGAGTTGATTAATATGTGTGTTGCATCCATCACATCAAAAAGGAGATGTACTAGTGAGACTATCATAATGATTTAATCCTCTATACATATATAGTTCATATTTTTTGATAGCATATATATTTCAAATGTGTCAATCTGGGTAAGATTATAAGATCATTTTAGATGTGAGTCAATATACATAAATTGAGACAAATTTATGAGCATATGTAATGAATATGAATAAATTTTACATTTACAAAGGGGAAAACTTATAGATACAATATGAGCATAATTACTATATAATAGGATTAGATAGAATACATGATTTCAAATATATCAGATTAAGGGTAGGGTGACTTATAAATTTTTGATATTCTATATAAAATAAGTATAGTTGTATAATATTAAGTGGCATATATGTTATTCATGAAATCGTATTTATATTCAAATAATTATAACAAAAGTAAAATAGGTAGCATATTGAATCTAGAACTTGTTTGTAGTAGTTTATTTAGTCTATTCATATTTACGTAATTGACTAGTATGGGACCTCACATTTAAATACAATCATAGTATGGGAATCCAGATTTACATACAAACCTATAATTTGGTTGCATCTTTTACATAAAACATAGAATGGGATTCCACCTTTTTCCTATTTAATCTATTTTAAGTTCTTGATAAAAAAATTTATAGATTGGTTAAATAAGGATAGTTTTAAAAGGAACAAACATAAATTTTGAGAAAAAATAAGAACCCAAATTCAAGAAACTAAGCCACTATAGGATACAAAATGCAAAAATTCATGGAAAAAATAACATAAAACTAAAAATAATGATAGACCATGTAACAAACCCACTGGGTTTTACTAGAATAAGGTAATTATTTTTCTTGAAACATTTACAAAAATTCAATAAATATATTCCATCATGATGAAACTAACCAAACAGTGATCTTTAACTAAATACATTAGTTTTGAAGCTAACTGTAAATAAGGCCAATAACTAATTTAATTAGCTAATGATCAAAAGATTAAAATAAAGTCAAATGTTGATACAAAATGAATATTTAATTTATTCCATAAAAGTATATTTATAAATTCAACCACTACTAATACAATGTTATAGCCAACTATTGTAATGATAAAATATACAAAATAGTAATATTTCAGCATAATACATGTCTTATTATTAATTTACAATGATATAATTCTCTACAAAGCATAAAAATCTTAATGAAATTGAATCATCCAAAAGTAATCATGATGTATTCACTATTGAATTATTACTAAGGGGAGGGAGAGCATCATCCAAGTGTTTTCCCCCACCGACCATGTGCCATCGATCCCCCACACAATATCCCAATAATGGAATGACCCTTCCTTCATAGATGGGTAGATAATGATAGTGTGGTAATCAAGAGTGACAACTAGAACTCATGTTCTATAAGATAACTATTACATGAAACATATCATAAATAAACCCATTCTAACTTGATATCAAACAAGACATGTAAACTAGATCAAATAGATGAAATGAAAATGTTTAACCATAACCACTCCTTTGGAAAAAGTTTTCATATAGTTATTTGATCCTTAAGATTGGTTAATTTCATATACACCACTTAATTATATTACACCTTATGCATATGTTAGTGATACTAACTAAGTGTAATCCATATCACTCACTTATTTAGGGTCATTAATACAAGAATTGGTTTATATATTTAATAATGTTAAAACTAACAAATTTCAAAAACTGAGTTTTTCCTTACTAGCATATATATTATCTAATAATACAAAAAAGTCTAATACCAGAATTTAGTCCATCAAATAAACCATAAAATCTCCAAACATATAATTATATTTATATCACAATAAAATTAGATATTTAATCAATTTTCAAATAGTCATACCTTTTGGGTAAAACTTAACTTCATACTCTAAGTTCACTAAAGTAATTATATGAAATTATTTACTTAATGTTATTCACCCTTATAACATTATTTAACATAATATTAATTTATTTCCATATACCAAAAGTACATTAATAAGTTTTGTTAAGTACTCCACAACATTAATATGGTTTACCTTAACTCAAAAATTACTTCATAATTAAAGGTTCCTCTAATCCGTTTTATTCATGTCTAAGATTGGCATATTAATTCAATAAAAAAATTCACCCATACATATTCTTTATAACTAGTAACATTTTTTATCATTAAATAGAGAATCATAATCTAAACATATTACACACACAGACACACACACACACACACACCCACACACACACACACACACACATGGTATACATGATTTAGATTTGTATTCAATATACATATCATAGTTATTTCATATATAGATATACATAATACAACACTTAGATACATTTCTAAATTTAGCCTTGATAATTCAAATAATCAAATACACTTATACAAATTTGTATAACTTATTCAATTAACCAACTAATCATACAAAGGTGTGTATGGTATACTCGGGTTAAACTAATCTTAGACTATAATCCCTAAGTATCTTGTATGATTTTCATATGCATATCAAACACATAATTTATATTAATTTTTTTCCAAATTCCCATGGAAAATAAATTATAGTATGTCTATGTCTTGTTTCTTTAAGATTAATTGAACATATCTGATAATTCTAATGAATCAAATAACACACAATGCTCACTTTACTTATCCACGTCAATATATAAACATGTATAAAATATGAATGGGTTTGTACACCTATACTTTAACAGATTTGAAGAAGTCATTTCATAATATAACCATAAATTGATATAAAATTTTTACCAGATCATAATATATATAATTAAATATTATCATTCATTATATTTATACAAAATAAAACTCATAGTTAAAACTAAAGTGAATAATCATTAAATAAACAATCACCACCTTTAGTTCATTCACAATATGTTCACAAATATATACAAATAGAGAACCTAAACTTGAACATAATATATACATATTCATTGATATATTCATATCTACATGTCATCAATATAAGAGTCCTAAAGATTATCTGTATATACCCACATATATGTATACAATTATGTACAAGTTTCATAAATGAAATAAAACAACACTTGTGTTCTTCTAAAAAATAAATTCCTAAGAAAAAGTAATTGATATAAAGTCATTCAACCTGGATACAAGTTTACAAATTCCTATATCACTATAATCTTTTCATGCACACTATCCTTATACATAGTCATTCCCTAATGTTCGTTAATATCTTAGCCCCCTTTTCTATAAAATCCAACCAAAAACTTGAATGGTGAAAAGAATGATTGAAAACTAGTTTGATAGACTAAATTTAACCCTATGTACCAATCATGCCCTAACTCAGGTCTACAAAAATCATGACTTGACTCTAAAAACAAACCAATATTTTCATATATTGGAAGAGTTGAATAAACATAATATCAAAGGACTAACTTTAAACCAAAAACCTAATTTATATTAAAACTCAAACTATTTAAAATCCTTCACCTTTGAATTTACCCTAGGAAAATTTGGTATGGTTTAATACTACCCAAAACTCAACTATATATGTTTATGAAACCCAATTAAAATTCCTCTAGTTAAGAGTCATTGAGAAATACAAAGACCTTTTTCCCCTAATTTAAAATCTAGATAATTATTTTTGGTAGGAATTTAGTAAGCATAACCATATTGAGTTAGGGTTTCCAGAGTAATGTATTTGACTTTGTGGATGGGCTGAGCCCATACCCAATGCTAACTATATGACCCCCTAATATTTCTAACATTTGACAATAAAGAAAATGAAAAACCCTACTTAATAAAGTTTTACAAACCCCTACTTGGGAATGCTCGACTATATCCAAATGATAATGTTTTTCCCAATATTATTCCCATTTTATTCTCTTGCATGCTAACAAACCTCCAAAATTCCTCCACTAAATAGAAAGTGAGCTCAGTGAAGAGAGTCTATGTAACCCAAAACTACAATGTTTATTTTGCATGATTCTATAATAGCTCAAGTCAATGTTAATTAACCCTAATTCAATAACTTTACACATAATATAATCCTTTTAATTATAATTAACATCAACTTCACAATAGTCATTAAAACACTATAACTTAGCACAAGGGTTATTTAAACATTGACAATGACTTTCACCAATAATCATTTAAATAATATAACTATTATTATTGACTTTGCATGATATTAATGTCTAGTTAACAATAAATTAACACAAAGAGAAAACAAGTTCCTAATTTTACCCTTATCTTACTCAACTTAATGATAAAAATGATTATGCAATTAAAAAATTAAGTTTCCCTTTATTTATAAATTTATTGCTTATAAGTAATACACTGATAATTATAAAGACTTTCATAGTGACTTAGTTATAGTCATTCAGGGAAGAAAGAATGTTTGTATAATTATGCACACAAATACCAAAGATAGTATCAAGGATAATGAAACATCTTGAAGCACATGTTAAGAAAACATCATTATGTGAAGCAAGCTAAGTGAGATAACATAATTACAAACACACAACCATATTCAAGTGTAATAAACATGATTATAACTAGAAGAAACTATAAGCTATCAAATCAAGCAATGAATATAAAATTAAATTCTACTATTTTTGGTGTCTATAGGTTCTTAGTTTCCATTCTTTCATCCCCTAATGCATCCATCCATGCCACCCTATCTAATGATGCCCTCCCTCCATCATAGTTTGAGGGATGGATCTATCCTTCATCTAACTCAAAATAGTAAAGTTAGTAATCCTAAATCACTATAATATCCATAATATACTATTTTAATGAAATAAATAACATGATCATCATGGACATAACATATAAGTACAAATAATTTAACTAGTTAACAATCATACAAATAAGCTACATGTAATTATCCATACATCAGTATACAAAATCCAACTTAATCAAAATAGTAATTATCTAATAAATAACCATAGAATCCACTAATCAGTAGGTTATTAAGTCTATATAGGAAAAAATATTTTAGATCCTTCCCCCTAATGATATTCACTGTCTTGATGACACTTATTCCAACAATAGTTATAAAATTAAACACTATTCAATAGGAAATTAAATAATATCCATCAACATATTAAGTTAAAAAATGTGGAAATGACTTATACAACTTATCATAATCCTCCTAGGTGGTACTATCTTCATAATATTGGTCCCAAGTGACCTTGCACTAAGACACTTATCTATTATGTGAATTGAGTTTATGAGTGTCATTTATTCTAACTAGTTCTAATATGACCACCCCAATATCTAAAACCTATAAAGCATTCAAATTCAATACATGAGAAGGATCAACAACATAATTTTTAAGATATGACACATGGAAAATGTTATACAAAAGGGCTAAATCTAGTGGAAAAGCAAGCTTATACTCTATAGGGTTGATCAGTTACATAACCTCAAAGGTTCCTACATATCGTAGTGAAGGCTTTGTTGATTTTCCAAACTTAATCATGTTTTTCTAGGACATAACTTATAGAAATAATTTCTCACTAACATAAGACTATCTTGCTATTATTTTTAGATCAACATAGCTTTTCTATCTATCATTGGCCTTGACCAATATTTTCTTAATTTTCTTAACTTGGTATTCCATTTCCATAAGAATTTTAGGTCTAAAGACTATTGTGTCTTCTAATCTATCCCGATTGATTGGTATTCTACACCTCCTTACATATAATGCATCAAATGGAGCCATTTTAAAAATTGATTGATATTATTTATTATAGGCAAAGTCAACTAATGGAAGGTACTCATCTCACTTTTATTGTTAATCCATGTAATACATTTGAAAGAGATCTTCTAAAACTTGGTTAACCCTTTCTATTTATCCATCTATTTTTTGATGATATGAAGTACTAAAATTCAACTATGTACCTAAAGATAAATTAAAAGTAAACCAAAATCTATAAGTCATTCTCATATATTAATCTAAAATGATCTTTTATAAAAATCCATGCAATCAATACACCTCTTTTATGAATCTCTTTGAAATAATAGGTGAATCATCTATCAAATTACCTGGTATGAAGTAAAATACCTTTGTTAGTTTTTCAACTACCACCAATATTATATCATGATGGTTCTATGATAATTACAAACTTTGGAAAAAGTCCATACTAATCACATACCAGTTCAATTCTAGTATATCACGAGGATAAAAAAATCTTGTCAGATGCACAAGCTTAGCTTTCACATGCTGACATTATAAAGACTGAGATAAAAAAATTAGTACATCCTTTTTAATCCCTTTCCATAAATAAATAGTTCTTAGCTTAATAATTAGCTTATTTATACCAAGATGTCCTAAATAAATGGCATTATGTAATTCCATTAGCATCATTCTCTTTAAATTCTATCTATTAGGCACATGCATCCTACCATTGTACCTTAAAATACCATCAGTATCTAGGTTAAATCCTTTAAACATGGGATTCTAATCATTCTTTGATAATTTTTTCTTAACATGCTCATAAAATTAATCTCCTAGGGATGATTTAATTACCTAATGATATAAATTACACTTAATAGTAGTAAAAGTTTCTATGTGCCTTTGATGAAGTAGGGCATAAGTAACTCTATTTTCCTTTCCCTTCATATAATTAACAATCAAAATTTTAATCAAATATAAACTATAAATAATGCCTCTAATGTACATTTAGGTTCAGTTAGGTAAATATATACTTGAGTCTAAATTTGTTAGTATTCAACTCAAATAGTTTCCTCAAAATATAATGCCTCCAAACTTTCAAGTCATACACTATTGCAATAAGTTATAGATCATGATGGGTAGAATTCACTTCTTAAGGCTTAAGTTTTTTATACTTGTATGCTATAACTAATCCATCTTGCATAATAAATCCTTCAAATCCTTCCCCCAATGCATCTATGACTACTCAAAACTACCCATTAAGATTAGGAACTCTTAGCATAGGTGCCAATGTAAGCCTCCTTTTTAATTCTTGAAAATATTTTTTGCACTTATTTAACCAAACATAAATCTAATTCTTCTAATAAAGAGAGGTAATTGGGTTATCTATATTTGATAAATTTCGAAAAAAATCCCATAATAGCCCATTAAACCCATAGAAATTCTTACCTCGTGTATATTTTTAGGCATCAACCATTTCATTAGGGATATTATCTTTACCAGATTAATTAAAATTCCATTCATGGAGATAATGTGTCCTAAATATTACACTTTCCTCTATAAAATTGCACACTTGGATAACATAGCATATAATTTGTGCTTTCACAACTACTAAAAAACTAGTTCTAGATGTTGAATATGTTCTTCCTCATTATTATAATATATGAAGATGTCATCCAAAAGAAACTAACATAAACTGGTCCAAATAATAAATGAACACATTGTTCATGATATTCATAAATGCTACCAAAAAAAAAAATTCAACCTAAAAGGTAACACTATGAATTTAGAGTGCCCATACTGGATTCTAAATGTTATTTTAGGAACGTCTTCATCTTATATTCTTTGCTAACGATACCTTGCTTGAATACCAATCTTAGACAAGACTATTACTCCTTACATTTGATCAAAGAGATAATAAATGCGAGGTAATAGAAACCTATTCTTAATTGTCACCCTTTTCAACATCTTGTAATCAATACATAGTTAAATAGTGCCATCCTTCTTATTGATGAACACCACTGGCACATCCCATAGTGACACACTTGGTTCAATCAACCCTTTCAATAACAACCCTTGAAGTTGATCATTCAACTCAACCAAATTTTTACTTATCATCTAATAAGGTGCCTTGGATTGTGGTTAAAATTTAATTATTATGTCAATCAACAAATCAAATTCACATTTGGGTGGTAATCTAGGAAATTCCTTAGGAAACATATCTTGAAAGTTCCTAATAAAAAGGGTAATCCTCAATGGATATTTTCTTAGATTCCTCCATCTCATTTACTTAAAAAATAAATTCCTAACATCTTTTTCCTTGAGATTTTTTGAGTTGAATTATAGAAATTTTCCTAACCTTCAACTCTATTTTATCAACCTAAAGTTGTGTTTGATTTACAAAATCATCTTTACACTATATTTTTGAGATAGAAATCAACCTTAGCAAGCCAGTTAACTCCTAGGTTCACAACATATGACCCTATTAGTTCAACATAAAAATCCACTATTGTAGTGAATTTAGGTGACCTAATCTCAACTTCCATTATACACTTATCAACATTAACCTTTAATTAATTACCATACTATACTAACCATGCATTTACCATAATTTTAGATTTTA
>JARHVA010003143.1:1232500-1302500 GCA_037957365.1 Torreya grandis
CTGCACAAAAATAAAAGTGAGGTCAACAAAAAGATTCCACACAACCTAAAACTATACTGTTTATTTTACATAATGTTCGAATAGCTCAAGTCACTACTAATTAACCCTAATTTGATAACTTTCCACATAATATAATTTTTTTTAATTTTAATTAATATCAACTTATAATAATCATTCAAACATTATAACTTAGCACAAGGGCTATTTAAACATTAATAATGACTTTCACCAATAATCATTAAACAATATAACTATTATTATTGACTTTGTATATTATTAGTGTCTAGTTAAAAATCAACTAACATAAAACTAAAATAAGTTCCAATTCAACCCTTATCTTTCTTAACTTAATCATAATAATGATTATCCACTCAAAATAATTAAATTTCCATTTTATTTATAAATGCGTTGGTTATAAACAATACACTAATAATTCTAAATACATTCACACTCACTTAGTTATAGTCATCCATGGAAGAAATAATGTTTACAAAATCATGCACATAGATACCAAATATAGTAGCAAGGATAATCAAAGATCTCAAAGCACACATTAAGGTAATATCATAATGTGAATCAAGCTTAGTAACATAACATAATTGAAAACACACAACCATACTCAATTACAATAAACAAGATTATGACTAAAATAAAATATAATATATCAGATCAAGTAATGAATATAAAATCATATTATACTATTTGTGGTGTGTGTGAGTTATTATTTTCCATTCTATCATCCCCAATGCCTCTATCTACACCACCCTTTCTGATGATGCCCTCTGTATATCATAGTATGATGGATGGATATATCCTACATCCACCTCAAAATAGTAAAGGTAGTTATCTTGAATCAATATAAAATACATAATGAATTGTATTATTGAACTAAATAAACATGTTCATCATGTAAATAATATACAAGTACAACTAACTCAACTAGTTAAACATAATACAAATAAGCTACATATAATTATCCATACATCAATATATAAAATACATCCTAATAAAAATAGTAATTAAGAAATTAATAACCATAAAATACACTAATCAGTAGGTTATTAAGTCTAGATAGGAATCAAGATGTGAATGGCAAACATCAAAAAGAGAAAAAATAAATACAAAATAGAAACAAAGAGCTCTCCAAGGATCATCTTGTCTTTTTTCCTTCATCACTTTCTACATCTTCCTTTTATAGGTTATCTTACTTGGACCTTCAAGAGGGGCCTATTTGATATTCATATAAAGGGTCTTTTTAGCCTTTAGTGTTGGCAAAAGGCCTTCAATATATTATAGTTAATTTCTTGGTTAGTATCTGTCATAATTATGATAAATTTAGTTTTTGGTCCCTTATCCAAATCCTACATTAGTTGTTCAGTCTTGTGTTTAAGTTCATTCCATTCCTTGATAATATTGGAAATGTTCCTTCACATATCCATCAATTTCACTTATAAGTCTTCAAGATTTCATTTACAATCCTAATCTAGATCCTCAAGATTAAAGACCTTTTTTTATCTTCTTTCCTTCTTCCTCCTACTAGGAAATGGCCATAATTTTTTATTTTTTATTTATAGAGGATGAGGTTATGGTTCCCAATCTATTTTGGGGGGATTTAGTGGGGGTTTTAGTTGAGGGTGATATGGGAAGGGAGATAATATGGGATTGGAGTCCTTCATTTTTGAAATCCTTAAATCCTCCTAAGGGTCTTTTGATGGTAGGTTAATGATGGGTGTTTTGTGTAGGTGTTATCCATAATATAAAAGTAGGTTTATCAATCCTTGATGGATTATATCATTTTTTTTCTAATATAATAGACTAAGACCATAATTTATAGATATTTAATAACTTAGTAAGGTAAACTTATTTTATTCTCTCTAAAGTTATTAAGTAGTAAAAAATGGTGGGAGAATATAAGGGTAAAATTACCTTCAAGTGATAAATACTTCATGATTTGCAAGTAAAATTTTGGCCAATGGTAAGCGAGATATTGCCTCGAGAAGCCCTTCTTCTTAGTCTTTAGAATTTTTTTGGACCATAATTTTTTTAATCAAATCTAATTTTCATCTTTTGTCCTTCAATAATTTTTCTCCATCACATTTCATTCTAGTAATCTCCTATATTCATTCATTATTTACAATAATCTTGATGGCTCTCATTTTAACCATCCTTTGGTTCTATTGCATCATACATTCCTCTGATAATTATTCATTTTTCCTTGAAATTTTCTACACATACTCTATAACTCCACTCTTACATAGTTTTTGCATACCCTTTTGTTTTCCTAGACCTCCATGTAAGAGAGTGGTTCTAATCAGTCTCAGTGTCTTCCCATCTAGTTATTGGATGAGTTATTCCTATTATGTGTGACATTTTTTTTTCCTTATTATCCTATGAAGTAGGATTTATATAATTTTTCTAATTCATTTCACTTTTGGTGTTATGACTAAACATGTTAGAGTCATTATTCAAGAAGGGTTGAACTATTCACATGGCCAAGTATATATTTCCTAGTTCTTGATCAATTAAGTGAGTAGTATAGTTCATTTTTCTATGTCACTCAACTTATAAATCACTTCCCCATACTCATAAGGGTTTAGGAATAAATATATACAAACCATACCTTACATAGTGGCATTTTTCTTGAGGCATAAACACCTCAATTTTCATTATTTTATATAGTAATATAACTTGCATATTTGTATGTGTATTCATTGATTTATGTTCAAATTTAAAATGTTTCAATGATATGATTTAATTAATATTTCATATCATATAAATAAACTTATTGTTTCATGTTTTATCTAAGGTTTTCTTAGATACATTTGTACACTTGAATCCTTCCTTGAAGGAAATAAATGCAATTATACTAACATATTATAGTTATTTTGTTACTCTAGCATTTTAAATATTAATATAAAAGTATAGAATTTTTATACATAAATGTATGCTATTATACACATGAAAATGTTATTATTACATATTGTTATCATACATGACTAGTGCATACATGTATGACTATTGTCTACACTTTTCCCCAACCATTCACCTATTTATAGTCCTAGAATTATTTATTTCCTATCAATAACTAGTACAAAATATTTAATTTTCATCTAATCACTTATTATCCTATTAAAAATATCTTATGATAATTTGATCAATATTCATTTTCCTTGTATTCCTCCTATTACAATCAGACAAATCTAGTTATCAGACACATCCACCTATACCAAATCCTTTTGTGCACATTTTAATGGTAATTTTACTAAACTAAAATATTTTGTATGGGCCCACCTCTATGTTTTTATTTTAAAATGAGTAATAATTTATTGATAAAGTTGTCTATTAAACACACTAATTTTAATCATGTTCCTATGTAGCACTAATCTAGTAAGCATCTATCTATCACTGGAAAAAATATAAACATTAAGATGAACTTACTAAATATTCAAAATATGAAACCCCTGAAATTATTAGGACCTAAAAAAAAATTTAGTACCATTTAATGGTTGAAATTATAATTATTTAATTTTCAAAATCCACACTCAATATTATAAATCACGTTATTATTACACTGATTACACACACACGCATAGCTAGGTAGGAGAACTACATCTAATTTAAGACCTCTTTTAAGTATTAAAATGTACATAATGATCAAACACTTGGTGGCATGTCATTTAGGTCATATCAATTCATATTATATAACCAATGTTTCATGACAATCTAGTGTCAAAAATGGATCTAGGGTTTCAAATTAAAGGAGATGTTATTTTATATTTTTACATAAAATAATCCTTTGATATTAAATATAGCATTATTATATAAGTAGGTATAGTGATCTATGATAGAATATTTTAAAACATATCATAAACACATTTATAACTAAGATTATATGCCTTTAGTTAACACATGATAAAATATTCTACCAGATATATTGAATCAAGGTCAAACAATTAGTTTCTAGATCCCAAAGACTCTAAATCTAGTTTCAGTCCTTCATAACACCTATTTATAGTCCCATAACTAAAATAAAGACTAGCAAGCTAAGTAACCTAGTATTCATGGTAATTTATATAAACATTATGTAAAATAGAACATCTAATTTTAAATTTTAATGCACATAATATAGATATAATTTATAAAATGTGAATATTCATAGTTGTAAAAAATTTTAGATCATTAATCCAAAATAATGTAAAACATTGTGATATTATGGACCTCTTTATCTAATATAAACATTTCAAAAATAATACAATATGAATTACATCTATCTATACTTGAGGTTTAAGTGGAGGACAAATGAAATCAGATTTAATATAAATTAAAGAATTAACATCAAATTCCATTTCAAGAGAATAAGTGGCATTATAATTCACGTCACCCTAAAGATCATTACATTTATAAACATCATTTTAGGTTATAAAAAATGTCTTTAGAAGAAAAAAACCAATTTATCCATTTATTTATTGTATAATATTTCTTAATTATAATATTATTATGATTAATAAGTATGTTACTTAATTCATTATTTATTTTTTATATTTCACAACTATTTTAAAGTTTTGGATAAGGATAAGGGAGAACAATGTCTTCAAATAAATATTTAATTTACCCTATTTAAATTTCACTAACATTTATGAAAGATATTTCACTATCATACTAATCCTCTACATCTTCATGTGTATAATAATAATAATGAACATAATAATTTAATCCATTCACATAAGAATGATCCCAATTCACATAAAAACTATCATTAGGAACACAATCATGATCATATACAACCACTTTTTTTAGTCACTCATATACTCATAAGGCAAAACCTAAGTAGATATCAAATAATCCATAATATGGGACATATTATAATTTTAAGGATGAATACAAATTCAAATAAAAAAAACCTAAAATTAAAATGATCACAATCACAAAACATATTCCTTGAATAAAATCAAACATAAAAATCTAAGGTTTGATGGTTTTTATATTCAAAATTTAAAACCTACAAGAAATATATATTGATGAATTGGAAATTATAAATTAATTATTAAAATTAATCACTCAAATAAAAATATGAAACCTCAAGAATTAAAAATAAACCCTAAGGTAAATATACATAGGGATTATCATGCTTAAAATAAATACTAGGTTCACCCAAAAAAATTATTTATTTTTATATTTGAGTGATCAAAATAATATTAAAATATTCAAATTTAGATTCTATAAGATAATACATAAACTACAAAATTATTACTTACTAAGAGAGATTGGTTTAACATTAAAAATATAGAAATGACAAAACAATGAGAGGAGAGAAGGAACTTAGTTAATATTATTATTTATTTTTATCACTTATTGAGAAATAATCCTTAATAAGAATTTATGTAATATTTTTGACTTTTTATCTTGATAAATAGACTATAAAAAAATTTGTGTAAGATTCTATCAAATCTCATACACTTGAAAAATTTGATACAATTTTTTTATTTTTTAGTATTATCTAAATTAACTTTTATAGTATTCTATAACACATATCAATGTGCATGCATGTATAGATGATTTTTGGATTTTTTTTTTCATTTATTTTATGCACATATCCTAATTTTATATTTATTTGCATTGAAACATTAGCTCTAGTTTCAAAACCAAATTCACTTGACATAAGGGGTTATAGGATAATTTAGATACCCCTAACCACTCACCACTGAGTGATTAATAAATGTATATATTCAAATAATCTAATACCACTAAAACTACATGTATTTATCCCATCTATGTGTATGTGTGCTCAATCATGATGCATTAGTATACAATGAAATGCTTTGGCTATTGACACTTAAAAACATGAAACTTTGAACTTCCATTCATATTCATACTTAGATTTATTGTTTATTCCTTTGAGGTTATTTTATGTTTTGTTTTTTAAAATAATGTCTTAATGTTGTGTGAATATATCTCTTAATATGCAAGTGGTTTGAAATGTAATTAAAAAGTTATGAGATATCTTAAGACTTTATGATTGATTTACACTTATAAATTAATCTTTGGTATTTCCCCTAAAAATAACATAGGAAATTTTCTTAGGATTTTCCAATGAGAAATGAAAACATATCCCATTGATACTCACCATAGAAACCATCATCATATATTATTAATATAAGAGAGAGATTCACAAATATAGATAAATTTTATTAATTATACGTAATATACGTTGATTTGTGTAACTAGAAATTATTTCACTATAATAAGACTCTCTAAAAGACTACATCTTCACTAGCTCAAGTGATAATTCTAAGATCCAATATTTTACACTATAGCACAAAGGTTTCTTACATTGGAAAATTAAAATGTGAGTGAAAGATTACTATTGGTGAAGTAAAATGTTAGATAATTCCCTAAGTTACACCTAATCCTTATATCATATCTGAGGATAAAAACCATATTAATTATGATTTTAACAATTGTGTACACATATTAAGTCACAAGTTGGTAACACATCTACCTAAGGTAAACCTCACATAAAGTATGAATATGACACACTAAAATAACCCAATTAAATTAATTAAATTTTAAAATGGTAGTTTAGGATCCATGAAAAATTATGACAGAGGCATATACCTATGGTAAGCACCAACATTTTATGGTTTCTAACACTATATAAAAATGGAAAATAAATTATATAAAATATGAAAATAATTATCTTATAATTATATAGTGCTTTATAATATATGAGATGCCATGAGTATGAATGGAAAAAAATTGTATTTGACATGTCAATAGACATATAATCAAATAGTGAAAGTGCTGTCAAGACTCAAATATGTATGCACAAGTCATGTATTTCAAGGGTATTTGAAATGTGATGTTATCAAGTGTCTAATACTAAATTTATATGTCTATAGGTACATGTTTAACAACTAGTAGATGTCATAATAATATTCTTAATTATACAAAACTATTTAATAAAAGTATATATTTTTTCATCTTGATATTATAGATGGTAAAACTATCATGTAATAGACCTACCAAATGAATTTTATTTTCTATACACACATGGGTGTGTTTAAAATAATAATAAAAATTTGAAATTGAAAAATAAACTAAAATACATCCTTCAGGGATAATATTATAGGTCTATCATATTATTGAAAGAGATACAAGGAATTGATTAGAGTTAGGAAACATTTTAGGCACATGGCTTGAGATATGAAAAAAGTATGGATTAGTTAGAATGGAAGATAGGAATCTTATTAGGCACACACCTCTAATTTTGTTGAGAAATTAACCACTAAATTATTGAATAAGTTAGTGATAAAATGTATAACCACATATTTGATTTAAAAGGACCTCAAATTCTATGATATTGAATATTATAATGTTCACACCTTTATGTATTTTAAATGATAAGTCCATTATATCATCAAATAGGCACACAATTAAATATAATGAGCATGGTATAACCCCAAATTTGAGGTGTGGGATGAATCTTCAAATATCCTTTATAAAAAAGGTTATATTAGATATAAAATTAGGATATGGATATTATATAATGATAATGTGGAATATATGACATTTTATAACATGCATTAAATATGTATTGTCCCATACTATCCCAAGACATAGATTAAATGGTAACATAGAATTGAAAATTATAATAGTGATTTTTTTAATTCCTAAGCTATATTATTAATGATAATCATAAGAAAATTAGTGAATTATTTTGAAATGCTTTCCATTAGAAAAATATAGAACATGAGTTCATAATAAGAGAAAAAGTTTGAAGATGATAATAAAGAACACATCAGGTGTATAAGTAAGGAAAACATGATAATATTCATAATAGTCATGTTATACATATAACAAATACATCATGTGTGAAGCATCTCATGCACTTAAGTCACATACAACATATAAAATTTACATCATGAACATGTAAACACATCATATATGTAAAACCCTCACCAAGCATACCAAAAAAACACCATACATAATTAAAATATAAAAAAAACACATCACTCATGTAGTAAAATTATTAATCACTCAATTCAAACATGCATAAATCATGAAATTTTTATGGAAATAATATTAGACAATGAATTAATATTAATTACACATTAAGTACATTAGTGGGTGCATGTGCACATCAAATACAAAACCATATTTGTTACATATTATATATGTAATCATGATATATGAAGTACATTATAAACATGATAAAAATATTATATACATAATCATCATATATGAAATACATTATAAACATGAACATGAAAAATATGATAAGGAACATGGAAAACATATGTGTTCAATGTGCATGATTCAAAACATAAAATGAGTATTTAAAAAAACATGGAATTATATAAGTCCCAAAAATTTAAATTGCATTTCAAAGAAATCGACTCAGTTTAAAAACATTATAATCATTAAAAAAACATTGAATTTATTATATATTGGTGGAAAGTAAGATTATCTCCCATTAGGTAAGTATATTAATAATAATTTATAAAGTATTTTATAAATTTAATAATTAATTATTTACATTTATTATCTTTTTATTTGATAGGTGAAAATCAATTTTTCAAAAGTTTAATATAAAAATAAGGAAATATAAATCAAGTAACCAAGCCAACATTACCTACTAGATGCTAAGAATTAGCAAAGCTTTAGTAAAACAAGAATAAAAAATAAGACTAAAACACAAAGACACTTATTATATTTATTTCAATTAGGTATCTTTCATATTTATATCTATTTTATTATTTGAACTATTGCTTATAATACCTCTAGTTTTAGTTCCATGGCCATTTTCCATGTTTATTTCATGTTCAAATATTATTTTGTCCTTCTCCACCATCACTTTTCTTTTCTTAGAGATCGAGCTCCCTGGGGTGATGGCGAGAATGTTTTTCCCTTTCTCGTTTGGGGTTCACTTTAGATTTATTTTATTTAATTACACTATTTTTAAGTCCCACATCCCTTCCAGTAACCCATCTAATTAATGCTTCAAAATTTTCCATTGTTCCATTAAAAACACCAGCTCCATGCCCATTTTCTATAAATTATCATGGAAGTCTACCAACTTTTTCCTATATCCCTCTAGAATATGAGATAATTCATCATCCCTCCATAATATTTTATATTTTAATTAGTAAATTTAAAATTTATGGTTTTAAATACCCTATGGGTACAATATGTATATACTATCCTTCTTTCTCGTGTTCTTCTCTAGAGGAGAAGAATCTTGGGATTTTATTTTGTCCTTATTCTCAACCTCCTATTCTTGAACAAGGTGGGGGAAAGGATAAGCCTCATCCTTTATACCCTAAACTAAGTTGTTCTTATCATATTTATTCTCTTTAATACTATGCACAATATTGATTTATTTGTTCCTCATGGGGGTCCCTCTTTTAATGATTAGGAAAATTGGTCATTGATGGATTATGTTTGAAGAGGGTTTTTATTAGATGGATAGGACTAAAGAATCTAGTGACATGAGGAGATAATATGAATAATTAATCCAGATCCATTTTAAATGGTTTCATAATAAGAAATGATGCAAAAATATTTTATTAAATTTTCCTTGCAAAGTCAAATAATACATGACTTATAAGCAAATATCTAACCATCTCCTCAAAAGTTCAGCCCTGGAATAGTAAATAATAATAAAATAATATTAATTAATTATTAATATTATTATATTTAATGTATAAAATATTTTATTCATCTAGATAAATAATTATATTAATGTTTTCAAGGTTAAATATTTAATTAAATTTAAATAAATGAGGAAAAATGAATGCTAAAAAATAAGAATATGCAGAAGGATGTTGAGTATGATATGTTATGGAGAGTTGAATCAGTGGGGAAGAAGGTGAATAATCATGGAGATGAGGTTAAAACATGTAAATTTATAATAAATTATAATTATCTAAACTTTTTTTGGAATTTTAATAAGAATATGGGATCAGATTAACATCACATGTGATGATTAGATTATCAAATGTAGATATTTAGCTAGTAAGATATTATTGTTGTTTAGATTTAGATTAATATGAGAGATATTTCAAAAAACAAGTATATATTAAAGATGAATTGGATTCATATCCTAAATATAAATAACATAAATATGTATAATAGATTAGTTTTTTGAGGAGGTTTGAGATTTGTTCACTTTCATATGAAGTCATTTGAAAGGTATTGATAAAACATCAAAAATTAAAATAATTAGAACAATAGGTGTTCAATAATTATGTATGATAAATATTAATAAATATTTATTCTCTTCAAAAAGGTTAATTTATGGTAATATTCCAAGTAAAATATAAGAAAGATAAGTTCTTAAAGAAATTAATATGCAATATTAAATATAAAATTATTTTTTTCAACCTTAGATATAAAGATTACAAAATGAAACATGTAATAAAAGGTTATATAATTATGAGTAATATTTAATGTTTTATGTATTAAATACTATAATTATAAGATATTTTAAGAAATATTATAATATTTATGTAGGATTTGTGTAGTCAACCTCCCCCACACAAAAAAAAATACGTAATTTATGCTAGAATAAAGGAACAACTCCAAGTTGTAAATCAGAGATTATTTTCAGTTAATAAATGGAGTTGCATTATTCATTAAATTTAGTATTATATAATGATTAATTTATTAAATTTAAGAAGGAAAAAATATACTGGTGAATTCATATCGTGCCTAAAAATTCATTTTTCAATTTGGAAGTGAATGAAATAGAAATTTTAGCTAAAATTATTATTCCAAACAAAAAGGTATGAAAGTGAAGGATGGAAAGGTGTCAAAGATGTTGAGATTAATAATTCATTTATTGGGTTTGGAAACTATAAGGATTTATTTTTATTAATATTTGGGGTTTTAGTTAGGTTCTTAGAGTACTATAAATTTTTATTACAAAGTTGTTTAAAATGTGGATTTTTCATTCATAACTATATGCTTTTAAAAATTTATAATATTTATAGTTTATTTTTAATGTTAATAATATTTTATTTATTATCTATTTTATTTTATTGTGTGGATATTTTGAAATATTTATTACTTTGAATTTGAGGATATTAGTACTAAAATGATTCTTTAGTAGTAAAGTTTGTGTAATTTAATTTTTGATGTGTTATTCAAAAGCTGGGTTATGTTTTTTATTTGATAAGGTCGAATTAAAGTTTTATAAGGATCATGAAACTAAAATTTAAATAAGTACATAATATATATTAAACAATTCCAAAGAGAAATAGGCCAAATGGGTTGAACAACCAATAAAAAATTTCTCTAGTTTTCCCCAAAGATGTTGAGACAAAAAGAACTGAGTAGGATAAAAAAATAGATTAATGATATATTTTCTTAGAGGAATCCATGTAGACTAATTGTATCTTAGTCATAGTAGGATTAATCTTATTTCCATTCTCTTTATAAATTTTTTTATCTTACCTTTGGTTCGATCACTAAGGATTATTGTCATATTTCCATCCTCTTCCATTCTGCATTTGACCTTCTCAGTGTTTTTTGTTCTAGTTATCTACTTGATTTTGATTATTAATGGAGAAGTTCATTTTGATTGGGTGATTATTATGATTTCCTTTTATTTTTTTCCTAGAGTTGTTTTTGGCCTTATACAACCTCCTTCATTCATCTTGGGATTGCTCCAAGTTTCCTTTAGTTTGTCATATTTTGACTTTATATTTTTCTAATCCTCTATGAGGGAAAGTAGATAATTACCAAGGATATATAAGTTATCATGAAAGTACTATATCTTATAATTGACCCATTTAGAGTGTTAACACAACACTTTGTTGGCTTATTTTTGCTTGGCTTCATTTACCTTTAGTTTCTAGATTTTAAAGCTAAATTTGTCAGTTCCTAGGGTGCCCATTGAGATTTAACTTAATTTATTAGAGGTTTTATTACCCTATATGGGAGTGATCTTATTTTTTACTTTAGCCTTTCTTATATCTATCACAAATGGGATTTTAGCTCCTTGGGGGATATAGAGGGGGGAGTCTCCCATTGCTCCTTATAAAATATTATCAAGGTAATCCCCTGATTGTTTCTCCATACCAACTTCAGTAGAGATGAACTTGATGCCTTTCTAGGATTTTCCTTTGCCAAAAGGAAGATAGGCCCATGATGACTAATGTCTAAGGAGAGTTTTAACTTGAAGTCTAAAACCATGTTCCCTATTGACATAAGCAATAAATATGGTAGATTTATGTTATATCCCTAAAAATTATTAAGGATCAAAAAGTGATGAGAAAAGATTATTAAAGTAGATGCCAATATCTCTGGATCAACTGAATGCACAAGTTTTTGATAGGCATGATTCAATCATGTACAAAGCACAATAACTAAAAAAATTAAATAACATACATGAAAATATTTCATAAATAAGATAAGAGCCAAAATCAATCTTCCATATAATAATAGCGCACCGAAAGAGATGTAAAAATAGGAGTGCATGAGTAACTCCCCAAAGAAAGGTAGTTAAAGAGCCAATAATAGAAGAGAAAATCCCATACATGAAATAGTTGGTCAAGGGAGTTACTTCCTATTCATCTAGTTAAAATGTAACTCCAAGAACACCTAATAAATCTTATCCATGAATGTGGGAAAAATTTAAGTGAGGTGAAAAATCCCATAATAAATAAATATAGGGAAAAAGACCCCTACTCTAATACCCCCCATAAGTACAACTTAGGTGGGTAGTGTAAAGAAATGGGCCCTGACAACTAGGCCTGACTAAGTACCCAATACAAAGCAATCTCCCATAAAGTAGAGAAAATGATAAAACCCATAGGAAAATTCCCCCCCTAAAAAGAGAGAGAGAGACACATAGAATAAGTGAAGAGGATAGAATTCCCATACAAATATGATGTTTTTATCAATGTATACCACACTCTAAAAAGAGCTTGTATATAAATTAACTTACTCTCAGTGAAGGGTTTTGTAAATATATATACAATTTGCTCTAAAGAGTATCAAAATATCATGTCAATGACTTGACTAGGAATAAGCTCCCAAATAAAATGCATATGAATTCTAATGTGTTTGGTCTGATGGTACTAAATTGGATTCCTACATATCTATATATTACTCTAGTTTTCATAATAGATGATGATGGGATACCTAAAAGGAGTACAAAAATTATATAGAATGCCATAAAACTAAATAGGCTTAGTAGTTGTGTTAATGGCTCCCTTATACTCTATCTATGTGGATGATATAGTAATAGCACTTTTTTCTTGATAGACCAATTTATAAGACCAAAACCCAAAGAAATATTCTAACTTAAAGTGGACTTATTATTCTAAGTATTGCTAGCCTAATTTGAATCTAAAAAACTAACAAGTCAACCTCTATGCTAAATATATACTAAATATCGAACCTATAAGAGCCTTGAATATAGTGTAATATCCTCTTATCTACTTTCCAGTGTAGTTCATGGGGTTACTACATAAATTTGTAAATAATTCCCCCTTCATATGCAATATAAACCTTGGTATGATTCAGATAAATAAGGATACTAACAAGTTTTTTTGATACTAAGTGGAATCAACCAAAGGTGTAGATAAATAATCCTCAAGATTGACTCTTACTAGAAATGGAGTCAAAGATCACTTACAACCATCCATGTGAAACTAAGCTAAAATATCAAGATCCTACTTGGGATGTGTAAGTGAAATCCTTAAATCAAACTGTGAAATATCGATGTCGATAAAGTAATGTAAAACACCTAATTATATCATATTAAATATATCTCATAGAGTTATCTTCATCATTAAAATAGATGATGAGGATATTTTGGTGATCAAAAGATCATCAACATAAAGGACCAGTATGAGTAAATAATCATCCTTCCATAATAAGTATACATCAGGGTTTGAATGACACGTGATGAAACCTAAATTAAGGATTAAGGAATCCATCTTGGCATGCCATGACCAAGTGGCCTAGTTAAGGTCATAGATGGAGTTACTATGTCTATAAACTAAGAATGAATCCTTAAAAAATGCAAGTGGTTCCTTTATGTATATCTCCTCCTTAAGGTATCTATGAATAAAATCACTATTCACATCCATCTAGTGCACATCCCAACCATGTGCTATGGTTATAGCTAGTGTCAATCAAACTAAAGTCATATTTGTAATAGGTTAAATGGTCTCTGAGTAGTCAATGTCAGATACATATGAAAAACCCTTGGTGACCAATAATTCCTTTTAATTATTGACTAAACCCTCTTCTACAAACATGGTTTGATATATCCACCTACATTGAACCATATTCCTTCCATTAGGAAGTGAATTCAAATCCCAAGTGTGATTTTTTTATTAAGGAATAATATTATTCCATCATAGAATTATCCCACTAAATTATGTCTAAATCCTCTCAAAATGTCTATCGATACAAAACTAAAGGAAAGAAAGAATGTGGTCCACTATAATAATCTTACCAAGTATGTTTATCATGTGTTGGATCCCTTACCTAGGTGCTTTCACTATAAAGTGTCTGTCTGGCCCAAATAGGCCTAGATGTGGGTGAGTTAGGTGATGAATCCTCATCGTCTATATCATGGCTAGATTTGGATGATGATGTAGATGAATCCCCATCACTATCATAACTAAAATAAGAAGAGGAAAAATAACTTGGATCATGAAATTGATTTGGATGATCCAAGTTAGAAGAATCATCAGTTCTAAGTAAATACAATGATAGAGAATAAGTGTTAAGTGTTGAGTCTTTATAACTCTCCTAAATATGAATATTTATCTCTATGAACAACTCATTTATGGTTGGATGTCAAAGGTGGTACTCCTTTACATCATCGGGATAACCTACAAAGATGCAAGTCTTGGACTAAGGTTCCATAGCTTTGAGTTTCTTCTTTGGTATATTTTCTATATCTAGAGATATAAAAAAACTAAACTTCTCAACTTCATGTTTCCTTCTATGTTAAGATTTAAAGGGTGTTATTAATTTTAAATCATTATGAGGAACCTTTTTTTTAATATAACAAGCACAATTAAAAGATTTGGCCCAATACTAAGGTTCTAAGGTCTTATGGTGAATAATACAACTACCCATCTCTTTCTAGGATCTATTCTTGCATTTTGTGACTTTGTTCTATGAATGAATATAAGTAATTGTACACTATAAATCAATCCCTTTTATGGTGTAAAACTACTCAAATTTGCTACTAAATAATTCACCTCCATTGTTAGTTTAAAGAACCTTGATGGATTTATCATATTGTTTCTCAATAAGTGCCTTAAACTCTTGAAAATATTCAAACACTTCATACTTTTTCTTAAGAAATTAGACCCATGTATATCTAGAGATATCATTAATGAAAGTGAGAATGTAATTATCCCTTGTAAAATATAGATTGGTAAAAGGCCTGGATACATCACTCTGTACTAACTACAATGCTTGTGAATCCCTCCAATCTTTTCCTTTGTCAATTTTTGTTTCATGATGATTTTCAAGAGATTAACCCTCATAAAGTCCCTTAGATAATTATACTCAAGGCAAGCCTATGACCATCTTATTTTTGATAAAGTTTTTAAATTTAGTAGTAGTTAAGGTGGACAAACCACTCATGCCATAATTTTATAACTCCATTTGAATGAGTTAATAATGTAATCAAAGAATAATCATGTGCAAAATATCAGGTGTATAACCTTGTAGGGTGATATGCCCTACCCACTACCATTATGGAATAACTATGAAACTCCTTGATAATAGTAAAATTTGGTAAAAAATCCACTGCCTTTAATGATATGAATGATTTGATACATTGATAGGATATTTGTTGAAATGAAAGGGACACTTAGAATATTACTAAATGTTTCTCCTTCCATTTCAACAAACCCTCTCCATATAATTGATACAAAAGTTTCATCATAAAAAAAAATGGAAGACATGCTACAAGAAATTAAGGAATAAAACTCAACTAGTAAAGATCTCATGTGGTGAGAAACACCCAAGTTAATAACCCATGAAGATGCTAAATCTAAAACTGGTACAAGAGCCTTGCCATTTTATTTCTCTTTCCCATTTCCCTTTGCCTTAGTATAATCTTGGGTAGATTAATTCTATTTGATGGACTCATTAACACCTATGTTGTTATTTTTTAAGATTTGAGTTAGGTGATCTATTTGATTCTTCATGAGAATGTTTCCATCATGTCCATTTTTATTACAATATGCACACTCAACATTCTCTTTCTTAATATGTCATTGGAAGAGGAGGCTAGAAGAGGTTGATTCTTTTTTATTCTCTTGATCCTTATTCTTCTTATCCTCTTTGTTTTAAGCTTTGATTTCACATTCCCAAAAATTAGGGCTTGATATTTTTTGGACCTCAATATGCCCCATTTGTATCAACTTATCTTATTCCATAGTTAAGTCAGTAATCAAAGCATCTAAAGAGGGAATTTTACATGTAGTGCCGAAAGCACTTTTAGTGGCATAGAAAGTAGAGACACAAACTGAATAGTTAAGACCTACTTTAGAGAGTATAGAAAGAACAATTTGGTCATATTCTTTCTTTATCCCACATTATTTCAATTACAATCTCAAGGACTTGAACTTAGTGAATAAATACTAAAGGGTGTCAAAGTTGAAAGGACTTAGGATAATGACTTCATTCTCAAGATCATGACCTCTCATCACATCTTTCTCTCCAAATATTTTACCCAAAATGGTCCATACATCATGGGGTGATTTGGTAGGCTCTAAGTGAAATAAGAGATTAGGTGTTACTATCACATGCCAATTTCTCACTAAGCTAATTTACCTGATTATCCATGGATTATTATGGTTGTTAATTTGGTTAACTTATATTTAATTAATTTTTAATTCATATGTTTTTATGGGACAATTATATGTTGCTTTTATTATATTATTTTAATGTTATGAGTTCGCTATATTTGTATATTCTTTACATTATAATCATCTTGATTAGATGTTATAATAATATTTTATGATATATATCATGATGTTATGGGCTAAATACCTTATTGTCATGAGTTAGATGTAAGATATATTCATCCCTCAGACCATGATGGAAGGAGAGCATCAGTGGAGAGGCTAGCATAGATGAAGGTATTGGGGGATGATAAAGGAATAACTAGAACCCATGCACACACCATGATAGATACCACTCATTATATATGCATTATTTGGATTGTTAGCTTTAGGATGCCTTTGATGTTATCTGCATTTAGATAATTGATTTTGTGTGTTGGTTGTGATTTAGTTCAGTTTAATGTTTGTGTAGATCTAATCGTCTGATTTCATTATGATTATAGTACATTGACTTAGTGTATAATGTTTCTTTTGATCATGACATGTTATTGAATTAATGAATGTGGATGATATTATTTTAATAAATTAATAGATATATTTTATTAGTATTTATTATTGGTATCTATAACCTAACTAGAAATGTCTTTGTAATAGAACATCAACTAGTTATTAAATGATATTTGACAAATGCCATTGTCTCAGCTTAAGGCCTTGATATATAAAGATAACTAGAAGAAATTTATAAATGTCTATATAGATTAGTAATAAAAATAATTAAATTGTTATAATATCATTGTATCAACTCAGTTCTATTATGTATAAATGATAGTAAAGGCATTAAGATATTAGATATAGTGGTTTTGACAAATAAACGAGTAGCATATAATATTATTATGCTTAATATTATTATAACCATTATTTGATTTATTATTACATTAAAAAGATTGTTATTAAATTACATTAGTCACTTTACTATTAAAAACTACATTGATATTAATCCTCATTAATATGATTTAATCACTAATTAAACTATATTAAGAACTAATTCTAGATAATGTTATAATGCATAGACATGGATTCTATGTTAAGTAGACTTGTGAAGTGATAGTTATCATATGCAATAATTTTTATAGTGTAATTTGTAAAATATTATCCATGGGAATGTTAGGTCAATGACCATGTGAATTTTGGATTAGAATAATGATAAAATCTTTGGAAATTTTGAGTGATTTAGGTCCTTTTAGTTTGTGTTAATTACAGATTAATGATATCATTTAATTTACTAAACCTCCATGTGAGTTGATGAACTATTTAATGGTGGAGATATTCTCTCCATACAATTTATGGTCTCATTCTCATTTGAGGAAAATGGGAAAAATTAGGGGTAGTCTAGTTGAGATAAGGAGAGATAAAAAGGAAAGGAGGAAGATGAGTTTTAGGGGGAAAACATTGGATAAAAAAGGATAATAGAAAGAAAAAAGGAGTGTGAGTCAAATTGAGGAAGCAAGAATGAATTTTTGAAAGATTTTATCAAGTTGGTAATATATTAAAATTCTTGGTTAGTAAAGCACAAGTATTTCACTATGATTTAATAAAAAATGGGTTTAAATAGTTTTCATTTTTAAAAATAGTTAATGGATAAATATTGTGCCATGTGGATGGTTTGGCCATCCAAAAGAATCAATATATATCCTGGCAAATCTAGAAACCTACACCCTATGTTTGTATGTGATTTTGATAATATGAATTTAAGTTGCATTTGAAGCTATGTCATGTTGGAATGAAATGGGGTTGTTTAAAAACTTTCATTTTGTCTTAAAAGTAATCTGTGTGGGTATGTATAGGGGTATGTACATATATACCTTATAGGTCTTTAATGACATGGATATATTTACATACCTGTGTATATATGTAAATATTAGCATATATATGTATAATAGTTGAGTCAAGGTCTAATGATGAATATAATTAGTGATTCAAATCCATTTAATTTAAATAGTTCAAGTTATATTGGCTTGGATATACTCTATTTTCATTAAAAATATGAACCCTAGGCTGACCTTAATTAAACCACACGATTATTAAGTGTGTCTCTAAACATGTTTAAACCCATGCTCTAGAATACATATGACTGAGTATTTTATCATTCAACATAAATCCATATATATATATATATATATATATATATATATATATAATTGAGTGTTAGTTATGAACACAAAAGATAAGACATTGGGGATTAGTAGAGAATATATTACTAGACTATGATTTCATCTATGCATATGAATGAAATGGTATTATATTTAATACTATTTATTGGGTAAACTTATATAATTTTTAGGGATATCTCTAAACAATTCGTGGATATTATGGAATTTATTTTATTTACATGGATATATTATGGATCTAAACTATCTTTTACAATCAGATATAAGATATATATTTGGGAGATAAAATGCAATAATAAGTTCATGTGGTGATTTTTTAAATAATGATCAATTAAAGAGAAACTATGTGTAAAATAGACTATGTCGACTATGTAATCCATATGATTCTTGTCAAAATAAAATAATTTGAATTCCATATATATTGGAACATAATATATTGGCTAGCTTGGTAATGGTAAAGTTATTATTTTATTATAGTTAGAAGGCATAGTAAATTCAAATATGTCATATTATATACATGAATTTATTGGTTGTTAATTGGGTTACACACACACACACACACACAAACACACACACACACACACACACACACACACACACACACACACACACACACACACACACACACACACACACACACACACACACACACACACACACACACACACACACACACACACACACACACACACACACACACACACACACACAGTGTGTGTGTGTCTGTGTGTGTGTGTGTGTGTGTGTGTGTGTGTGTGTGTGTGTGTGTGTGTGTGTGTGTGTGTGTGTGTGTGTGTGTGTGTGTGTGTGTGTGTGTGTGTGTGTGTGTGTATCTACATATACATATACAAATACATACATATATATACATATATACATATATATACATAGATACATACATATATACATACATAGATACATATATATATAGATACATACATATATATATACATGTGTGTATATATATATATATATACACATATACATATATGTATGTGTGTGTGTGTGTGTGTGTGTGTGTGTGTGAGTGTGTGTGTCTATATATATATATATATATATATATATATATATATATATATATATATATATATATATATATATATATATGTATGTATGTATGTATGTATGTATGTATGTATGTGTGTGTGTGTGTGTGTGTGTGTGTGTGTGTGTGTGTGTGTGTGTGTGTGTGTGTGGAATTCATAGTTTTTGACCCAACCAAGCCATAACATGTATGTACCCATTATCTATGTACATATTCAATAGATAAATAGTAAAAAATATATGAATAAGTATTTAGTCATCATGATTGTGTTATTGGTTATAAATATAAATTGATAACACACACAAACACACACACACACACACACACAAAGGAAATATGTTTGTATAAATCAATTAAGTACTCATACTTATATATGAATTTTACCTATGTGAGGAAGATTTTGTACAAATACATATGCATATCTTATATATGTATAAGAAGTATACTTGTAATTATGATATATAGTTATTTGTTAAATAAGTTATAAATCCATGAGGTACTATGCCATAATTAAATACATATATATCCTTTTATGTGGAAAAACATGAAATTTAGATTATGATTAATTTTGATTCTTGAATTCAATTGTGATTGATTATTGTATGTTGTAAGGTTTTCATATGGAAAAGAACTAAAATAGATGTTTTTATCTTGATAGTTCTATATTTGAGTTACTCTAATGATAGTAACTTGTAAACTAAGTATAATTATACTCAGGTGGTATGTCTTATATAGACTCTACTTGTTTGCATGTATTATTTTTAAATTAAATAATATATTTTCAATTTATTGCATACTTTTGATTGACTAAATGTATGTGTTGACCAAATTTAACCTTAGGTTAGATTAAGTCAAAACCCCATGCATTTTAAAACTTATCATAAGCTATAGTAGGTTTTAAATTTTCACTATGGTCACTATTAATGTCAAGACATGGTTTGAGGGTCACAAAGTATGTTCTAAACCTTTGTCACATTTGCCTAGTTGTTTTATGTTATTTTTGGACACCTTTTGGAGATTCTAGTGAAATATATAGTTTTACATAAAGGAAAAGTGTGTTAATAAGATAAATAATGTATCACATGTTATAAAATGTTAGAGGAATAGTTTTGAAACTAATATGTTGTAGGTCTAATGTAAGAACAACAAGATCACTTGGAAAAAGGGTAGTTTTTGATGTTATATAGACTATATGACAAATATAACACATGTAAATGCTTTAAGAAGGTGTATGGAGATCTCAAAATATTATTTATAGGCTCTTGTGTCTTTTAAATATCTAATAATTATAAAAATTAGTTCTCGTCTCTCATCACTCTCTTGGGCAAGTCAATAAAGTCAAACGATTTTTCTTCAATATGAATAAGAGGAAGAGAGTTGAGGTGAGTGTACTTGGTGTCTATTATGGGTCCATGTGTAGTTAATTTCCATGGACATTGTATCAATTTTTATGATCCATAATTTATGAACAATCAATAATATTGTTACTAACTCCAAATAGCTTGTGCAATCCCAATAGCTTAGGTTTTATTCTCTATTTGAATTGATTTGAGTAAACCAAGTGATGCATATGTTCTCAAAGAGTATACTCATCCTTATCATATAGATTTTAGTCTATTTTTCATGTGTGGATATGAAAGGATAGGTATGATTATTTCCTTGTGTTAGGAGTGAGCAACATTGAGAGATATAGATAGTGTTTTCATAGTTACATTATTTTGATCTTCTGAGGGTGACTTAAAGTCAAAAATAACACATTGGTTTTCATCCCCTCAGTGGAATGTCAATTTCCAATCTTATTTGATAATGCAAGCATCTATTTGAGGTCGTGATGGATCTACTTTCTCACTATCATCTATAGGTAGAAGTGCACATTAACTATGTATGTTTTAGAAATTGGAGGTGTCTATGGTTTATGTGAGATCCAAATTACATGTTCTAAGCTATAGGTTTCCATCATTTTCAAATCCTATAACATATTATGATAATAATAAAAAATGGTTGGGATTTCAAAATAGTGAGACCATTATCACACTCAATTCTAATGAAGACCTACTACATTTTTTGTGTAGGTAGTCAAACATATAGGATCCTAATGATATGGTTTGAGGAGACTCTGAGACTTGAAGTGTATCAGTAATGCCTTTTGGTAAATATTGAATATAGTAAGATGGTATAATACATTTTGAAAACCCATCAAACAACACCTAAAGCTTCAAAGTTGAATAAATTTTTAGAATGGAAAGCTTACCTTAAATTATATGAAAAAGGAATCCTGCCTCATATAGTTTCATCTATTAGTGGAAGTTGATGAGGTCTAAGTGATCCTTATGGTTCCATTATTACAACCTAAACATAGTAATAACATGAAAAAATATTATAGTTGTGTTTAATTGAGAGAGATAATGTTTGAGTGAATATTCAACTTAATCAAGTTTACACTTGAAACACTCAAACAAATATAGTGCCTTTAGGTCTAAATGAATCTGAACAATGCAACTTGCAACTAATACCTAGAGTATGGATGATGGTGAGGAGTGAGATCATGGTCTCGAGGTACAAATTAATATATACAAGTGTGATATGGCCTAATGACATCAAAGAAAAGTAAAGTTGTGGAAAATAATAGTAAAACATTAATATATATCTATAGTAATCTCCCATATCCCGTAATTGCACTTATAGTTTTCAAACATTTTACAAACTAGCCTCAACCAATGAAAAGTACAAGTTTGTTTGGTATGTAGTGGCACAAGATGGATGGACACATTAAAAAAAATTTAAGAGTGATCATATCACATTTCCTTATGATTATCAAATGCAAAGAAGTAAAGAAAAGGTTGAACAAATAGGTTTCTAACCTCAACCTATAGTCAGTTCAAATTCTACACATATTCAAAGGTATAAAATCTAGTCTTGAGATAGTTTGGTGTTTGAAGGCTCTAGATATATGATCTGCTTATTAAAATTTATAAAGAGTGTGAAAATGACCTAATATATCACCCCATGGTCTCCTTTAGATCAAATGAATAGGGTAAGTACCTTTTATTTTGTCTTAGATAGAGGGAACTCCATAAACAATCCAATCTGCAAGTTTAATACATGAATGGTAAATAAATGGAATGGCATGGCCTTGAAGAATTGAAGGAAGATATACATAGTTGATATTAATTCAAACAATTATGTATGATCCATTATAGTCATTAAAAGCATTAACAAGTGGTAAATTCATACTATACACATTCCATGCTTGTTAGGCCTAGGACTAGGCCTAAACCCTCATGGCCTTTAAGTTGACTCATATGAATGTATGATCCTTTAAATAAACATGAGAGCCTTTAGTGGTTTTTAGATGATAATAAAAAATTGGCCATTTTGGCTTAAATTTCTCTTAAGAGTATCTAGAATGTAGGTAAGAGCTTGATAAGCTAGTTTATTTTGCTCATATATGTATAGAAAATGTGAATGGTGACCTTATTAGATAGGGATAGTTTAGGGGGTCATAAAATTGATCTCAGTATAATTGGTTTAGGAATTAGACATCTAGTTTTTATGAAACATTATTAAGAACCGAACCCTCCTACGACCCTCTTATGAACTTGATGGAAAAAACATGAATGGAAATACATCCAAGAGGACTCAAATGTACTATAAAGTGATTTAGACATCCTTGGTACTCTCCCATGCTCTCTATCACCCAGCTATTTTTTTATTATCACTTATATAGACAAACCTAATACTATATTTTGTATAGTTTTTAAGTTGTTCTATAAGTGAAGAATGGAATTTATAGATGAAAATCATTATGTGAGGTGTTTAGGGATGTTTTATAACTCCTCAAATCCCATTGTCACCATAATCATGCCTTGAGACTACTCTGTTAATCTTGTCAATATAGATAATCTTGGATAGACTACCAAAATTAAAGATGATAAGTGTTATTTTGAATATTCGTGAGGCTTATATGATATACAAAAATAAAAATAGGTCTTGAAAATGTGTCACACACCTATTAAATGTGTCTCCTTGAACATGCACATGCCACCTAAGGGACAAGTGTAAGCTTTGAGGCCTAGGAGGCTAATGAGCAATTACAAGGGAGTGAATGACAAGTGATGAAAAGAAGTTAATCAATTAAAGTGTGTTTAAGGGCTTCGACAATATTGTTTCCAACTTCCTAATTTAGTAAACATGTTTCAACAACTTATAAAGGTATAACTAGACTATCAAGTGATTCCTCATCATAAAGGAAGTTTCAAGTAAGACCATGAATATTTGTACACCAAATCCAAGAAGGTGTTATTTTTTAGATGGATAATTATGAAGATAAATTAATAACCTATTTTTTTACCAATTATATTGAAATGAAGTTGGTTTTCAAATATTGACTCTTAGCATTATGACTGTCTAACTTCACTTCTCTTTCTTCTTATATGTTCTATACATGCAAGCCATTTTGGCATTTTAATGAATCCATAACTTGTATGGTGAATCTCTAATATTTCAACATCTTGTTTTACCTTTTAATAAAGTTATTGAAGATGATTTGGTCTCTATAAATCTTTACCAAGTGTATCAAGTTGTGTATTTGGATGACAAGTGATGAATGTTTTCCCCTTGCTTCCTTTCTTCTCTTGTATGCATTATGTGAGTAATATCATCTCTTCCAATAGGTTTGATGAAGTGTATGTGTTTTTTAAGTGTGTTTTGAAGTGTTAGAGAGACTATTAGTGTGTAATATCATATCTCTTTTTCTCCCACATCTAGATATGCATAACAATTTGCCTTTATTTTAAAACACTTATGCTATAATAACATTGTGTTGAAGTCAATTTTAGTAGTCTTCTTTCTTAGTGCAGATGCAAGTGTGTTTTGTGGAAGTATCTTTGATGTATCACCTTAATTAATATAGGTTATTTTATTTTTATTTCTTCCCTTTTCAACCCCAATAGTGATTATCCTAGTGTAGTGTGTGAGCCTAAAATATATATCAAAGGATCTATCCCTTTAAAATATAGATATATATCTCTTGTAGTATCTTACCTACTTCCAGAGATAGTTTCATGTTATCCCAAATTTTAAAAGGTTTACTTGAATTCTCTATGGTGAAAATTTGGGCTATAATATTTATGGCATGCATAGTAATACATGAATTCCATGATGGTTATTCAAGGGGGATATTGGCTTTGATAACAAAGAGGATATAATAGTCTACTTCTTACAATATCTAGCAAATCTAACAATTCAATCTTGGTTGTAGACTAGTGGAATCTTTCATGCCTAAGGTAAAAACAAGGTCTCTTACTAAAGCCATTAATTTTGAATTATAATATCTTCCTCATTATTGATACAAAGCAAATATATTTGATAAAACCCATTTTTATCCAAAAAAGTCATATCTTGCTCACAAATATATAAGAAAGTTATTGATTAGCCCATTCTTGTAAAGTCCTAAATCTACCATGGCAAGGAACCTACCTTTTATTGCCTTAATTGGCTATAGTGCTCTAAGACTTTCCCACTATGATGATATCCCCATATCTACCCTCAAAAGTGTTCAATCATACACTAATGATATTACCATTACCCTTATTGAGAATTGAAACATTACTAACTTATGTAATACACATCACATCATTGAGGAGAACATGGTAATTAGATTTTTATCTATCTCTTTTATCGGTAAATATCTTTACTAGTATATTATGTTTGCCCTTGAATAAATCACCACATGGGATGAGTTGGGAGATGCATTGAGAAGAAGATTTGAGGATAAGAATGATAACTTGTTATTGACTGAGCATGTTACCAACATAATGAGGACACCTTAAGAAGTTACTCAATACTTGAACACAAGTTTATAGAAGACATGGGATAACATCCTAATCTTGGTAAGACCCATATCTCACCATGCTTTCCTTTACTATCTTAAAGATTTTGATAGTGATATTACTATGATGTTATAATCTATGGGTGGGATTACATTGAATAATGCCTATTAAGGGGCCATAAGGGTAGATAATTTTTTTATTTAGGATGGGAAGATTTCCCCAAGACATCCCATGCCTCTATTCCCTAATTTTCAAACCCCTACACCTTTTGTTTATCTTATTCCTACACTTAACCATAACCCTGCTACCCCTAGTCAACCAAGCAAACCTAATGAGGTAGAGAAAATGAGACATATAGAGCAAGATATCTTAGGTCTAAAGAGGATCATTCAATATTAGAAATTAAGGCCTTTCTAAACCCACTATCAACTTAATCAGTCCTACCCTAACTATCAAGGTAATAGACCACCTTCTTAAGTTTATCCTCAAGGTCAAGGACAATTGGTTCAAACAATGTAATATGGTGGATATAAAACTAATTCTCATTCCTCCTCAATAACATTATTCCCAACTTGAAATAACCTTACCTAAGATTATAATGGGCAACTTTCATGGGATCAACCTCATGATCCATCTTCCTATGTCAATGAGTCCTTTAATCAAGCCTTCATGTCAAGTTTGGGAACTATGTCAGCTATGACTCAAGATGAGGTACTAAATAGAAGAGAGACCAATGGGAAGAGTGCTCAAGTGGGGTTTACATTGGTCAATTGGTATCAATACGACTCATGTTCTATGAATTATCAAAGACATCCAAGCAAAGATGCAAGTCCCATAGATGCAAACACAAGAGTAAAGAGAAGGAAATTAAAGAGGTTCAAGGGGATTTTAATGGTCAACCAATTAATGTTAAAACATTAAAAAGTTAAGGTATGTCTAATGGAGTTTTAAATGCATAAGTTGATCAAAGAATTAAAAATGTTGAGTGGTTTCATACCTCAGAATTCTCAAGGCATAGGTAGTACTATTATTATTTGTGGATAAGTAAAGGTTAGTGGATTTTTTACTAACATTGTAGAGAAAATGAAGAGGTCTCATGTGAATGTATAAATTTGGGATACATTAAAAACACCTTGATATGTAGACCTACTTTAAGAAGAGATATCCAACCTCAGTTTGGTAACTAAATAATCTAGTGGGAAAGAGGCATACTTGATAAACACTTTGAAGCCTAGTGAAGGGAAATAAAATAAAGTTAAAAAGGTAGATAAACATCCTCCATTCTATCTCTCCATCATCATTGGAGATTATTTGATTCAAAATTGTCTTATTGATAGTGGAGCCAGTACTTGTGTCATGCCCAACTGAGTAGTTGATATATTGAACTTGAAGTATGAGCCTCATGCCAAAGGGGTGATATAATTGGATGGGTTAACTACCAATACCATTTGCATAATCAAAGGTTTTCAACTTTCCCTCCATTATTTTCCTAATTTGACCATTTCTCAAGATGTTTTGGTGGTGGATGTGGCTCCTCATTTTTCACTTCATTTTTTAAGAGAGTTCACTACTAAAATTGGAGGTTATCTAACTTCAAATTAGTCCTATATGGCCTCTAAGACTAGATATAATGAAAAAATAACAATAAAATTAGAACCTCTCTCTAGTTTTCATGTATATTCATATGTTCTTTATACATCTAATATGAATTACAATGTCATTGAGGAATAATAGTATCTTAGTGATCAAGAACCTCTAATACTTAATGATGGAATATTTGACTTGTACCTTGATGAATGGGGAGCTTAACAATATGGACTTAAATAAATTTTTCTTGGAACATATATCCTCCATGAAGAGTATGATGTATCCCTTGAGGTAGATTCCAATGATAATATATCAAAAATGGTATGGGGCAACTATATTGTATACATGGGTGATGATGTTGAGATACAAACTATAAAAAAGCATGGAAACTTGGTGAATACTCAATTCTACCTTTCAAACAAAAAAATTCTCATGAACATGAACCTCAATAAGAAGTAGATGACATGTGGTAATAATTCAATGCCATAGTGAAGGAGTTTGAGGAGGTAAGTAGATATTAAACTCTTCAATAAGAATATAGATTTGTTAATGAGGTCAACTATGGTCCCAATGAGAATAAGGAAGAGCTTGAGGTCTCTAATGAGAAAAAACAATTGTGGTAAATCAATAAGTGTGTGGTAGATTAGAGTATAGCCTGGAAAGATCCCAAAAATAGACATATCATGAATCAAACACATCTGAAGTTGAGAAGGATTTGAAGACTCCTAAGGATAAATTTAAAGGGTGTTAATTGAACATGAAAAAAGTCAATAAAGTTACAAGCTCAAACAAGCTTCTAAGAGAGATGGATGGTGTATTCACGAGAGATCCAAGTGACACAATTGTAGTCAAAAAAATATCCAAAGATGATAAGTCATTTGACTATGTACATAAATGTTCACTAACAAGTATGCATCATATGAAGGTATGTTTTCTTGGAGCAGTAGTGATGCAATAAGAATCATATTTGACCCTAGTTGAATAAATGAGGAGTTTTTTTTACTTCAAGTGTTTTTAGGTCTTCTAAATATTAGGATAGGTGTGTGTTTCCTTTTAGTTATGATGTGTTTTCCCAAAGTGTTCATGATAACACAAGTGTGTGTTTTGTATCTTCCTTTGTTTGTTTTTATCCTTATTGTTTGGTATGATTTTGGTGTCCTTTTATATGCTTATAAATTTCAAGTGTAGTGTATAGGTGACTCCATTTCCCAAGGATAGGAAAAGGTAACTAGTCTTTAGCATAGTAGGCATGCTACACCTAAGAAATTAGTAAAATGTTGATGAAATTTGACCCTAGGTCAAATTAAGTAAAAAAACCATGCATTTTAAAACTTGTCATAATGTCTCATAGGTTTTAAATTTCACCATGGTAATTAGTAATGTTAAGACATGTTTTGACGGCCATAAAGTATGCTCTAAACCTTTTTCACATTTTCGTAGTTGTCTTATGTCATTTTTTGGCCAGCTTTTGTCCATTCTAGTTAAATGTATGATTTTACACAAAGTAAAAGTGTGTAAAAAGATAAATACCATCCCACATGTCAAAAAATGTTAGATTAATAATTTTAAAACTGACATGTTGCAAGTCTAATGTAAGAACAAGAAGATCACTTGGAAAAAGGGTAGTTTCTAATGTTGTATAAACTATATGACACATATGGCATGTGTGAAGGATTCAAGAAGGTCTCTTGATATCCCCATAGGCTATTTTTAGGCTTAGGTGGATTTGATAGCTCCAAAGATGATGAAAAATGGTTTTTCTCTCTTATCATTCTCTTGGGCAAGTCAATAACATCAAAAGGTTTTCCTTCAATACAAATAAGAGGAGGAGCATTGAGGTGAGTGCACTTGGTGGCTATTAGAGGTCCCTATGTTCTTCATTTTCATGGATATGGTCTCAAGATTAATGTTATTAACTATATGAAAAATCATTAATATTTTTAGTGACTCCAAACTACCTATGCATCCCTAATGACTTTAGTTTTCTTCTCTATTTGCATTGATATAGGTAAACCAAGTGATGCATATGTTCTTGTACAGTATATTCATCCTTATAATGAAAATTTAAATATATTTTTCATGTGTGGATATATAAATATAGGGAAAAATATCTCAGTGTGTTAAGAATGAGAATCATTGAGAGTTGTAGACATTATTTTCATACTTACAATGTTTTGATATTTTGAGAGTGAATTCAAGTCAAAGATAACACATTAGTTCTTATCCCCTCAGTGAAATGTGAGTTTAAAATCTTAGGTAATCATTAAATCATCTGTTTGAGGTCATGGTGTACCAACTTCCTCACTATCATCTATAGGCAAAAGTGCATGTTGAATAAGTATGTTTCAAAAGTTGGAGGTGTCTATGGTCTATGTGAGAGCCAAATTGCATGTTTTGAGCTATAAGTTTCCATCATTTTCAAATCCTTTAATATATTATTCCAATAAAAGAATAAGGATGGGATTTTAAAATAGTGATACTATTTCCATAGTCAAACCTAATTAATACCTATAGGATTCTATGTGTAGGTAGTCAAACATACAATATCCTGATGATATGCTTTCAGGAGACTGTGAAACTTAAAGTGTAGTGAGAATGTATTTTGATAAATATTGAAGATATTAGTATTGTATGATAAAATTTTAAGACCCCTTTAAAAACACCTATAATCTCAAATTTGAATATACTTTTAGAATGGAAATTTTACCTTAACTTCTCTAAAAAATGAGCCCTACCTCATAGAGTGTCATTTATTGGCAGAAGTTGATGAGGTCTAACTAAGCCTTATGGTTCCATTCTTGTATATTAGACATAATAATAACACAATAGGATGGTGTTTAGTTTAGATAGATAATTTTTTTGTGAAATTTCAATTCATTTAAGTTTCCACTTGAAACACTCTAACAAAGATAGTGTCTTTAGATCTAAATTAATCTAAACAATACAACTTCCAACTAAGACCTAGTGTATGGATAATGCTAAGGGGTTACAACATGGTCTCAAGGTAGAGATGAATATATACAAGTGTGAAATGGGATAATGACCTCATATAAAATTAAATGTGTGGATAATATTATTCAAACATGAATATACACCTACAATAATCTCCCATATCCCCTAATTGCATGTACAGTTTGAAAACGTTCTACAGACTAGCCTTGACCAATGAAAATTTCAAGTTTTTTTGGTATCTAGTGTTTAATAAATTATTAAAGTGATAATATAACATTTAATTTATATTATTATATTCAAATAATAAAATATAATGTTGAACAAATAGGTTTCTAACCTCAACCTACAGTTAGTGCATATTTTGCACATAGTCATAGAAATAAAAGCTAGTCTTGACATAGTTTGGTGTTTGAGGATATAGATATATAGAGTGTCAAAATCACCTAATATATCACCCATGGTCTACATAGAATCCAATTAATAGTGGAATTAACCTTTATTTTGTCTCAGACATAAATCACTCCATGGCCAATCCAACTTGCATGTTTAATACATGAATGGTAAATAAATGGAATGGCATGGTATTTAAGAGCTAAATGATGATATAAAAGGTTGAGATAGATGTAAAAAATCATACAGGATCACTTATAGTCATTGAAATAATTCATAGGTGGTCAAATCCTACCATACAGAATATATGCCTATTAGGCCTAGAACTAGGACTAAAACCTCATGGCCTCTAATTGGACTCATATGAACATATGATCCTTCAAATAAAATTGAGAGAATTCAAGGGAGAGTGGAGAGTCCATTAGACATAGTGGTTTGTAGATGACAATATATAATAGGTTATTTTGGCCTAACTTTCTCTCACGAGTAACTAAAATGCAAGTAGGATCTAAAGAAACCATTTTCTTCTGATCATATATATAAGAAAGGTGTGAATTATTCCCCAATTATTTATGTATGGTTTGGGGGGGTCCTAAAATTGATCTCAATGGAATTAGTTTGGGAGTTAGACATCTAAATTTTATGAACCGTTGTTAAGAACCTAACCCTCCTAAAACCCTCTTGTAAACTTAATGGAGAAAACATGAATATAAATGTATCAAAGAGGGGTAAAATGGCCTATAAATGTATTTGGACATTCTTGTAATTATCCCATGCTTTCTACTACTCATCTATTATGTCTTGTGACTTTTATAGACAAACCTAATACATTGTTTACTACATGTTTTGAGTTGTTCTATAGGTGCAAAAGGGAATCAATAGATTAAAATAATTATGGTATGTGTTTGGATATGTTTTTAAACTCCTAAAATACCATTATAACCATAGTAATGACTTGATCCTATTCTGCTAAGATATTCATTCTAGCTACTCTTGGATAGAATAGTGAGAGAGTGAATGACTACCAAAATTGAAGTTGATAAGTGTTATTTTGAATCTTATTAAGGATTATATGATAGATTAAAATAAAAATAGGTCTTGAAAATGTGTCATACACATATAAAATGAGTCTCCTTGAACATGTCTAGGCCACCTAAGTGACAAGTGTAAGCTTTGAGGCCTAGAAGGCTAATGAGTAGTTACAAGGGAGTGAATGACAAGTTGTGTAGATAAGTTCATCAATTGAAGGGTGTATAAGGGTTGACAAAATATTATTTCCAAATTATCAAGTTAGGAAACATGTTTCAACAACTTCCATAGATAATTCAAGACTATCAAGTGACTATTCATCATCAAGGTAGTTTCAAGTTTGACCATGAAGATCCCTATGCCAACTCTAAAAAGCCGTTATGTTTTATATGGAAATTTGTCTAAGATAGATTTTTTTACCTATTTTCAAAGTCATTCTCTTGAATTATAACTATTTTTCACATCTCGACACTTGGAATTATGACTCTCCAATTTTACTTCTTTTCTCTCCTCTCATATGCTCTATATATTCAATCCATTTTGGCGTTGTAAGGAATCTATAATTGGTATGGAAAATACCTTCTAGTTTGACATATTTTTTTCCTTTGAATAATTTTTTTGAAATCTATTTTATCTCTAAAAATATTTCTTAATTATGTCAAGTAGTTTACTTTGATGACAACTAATGAATGTCTTCTCCTTGCTTCAATTCTACTCTTGTATTCATTATGTGAGTAGTAACATCTCTTCTAACATGTCTCATGAAGTGTATGTGTTTTTTAAGTATGAGAGATAATATTTTTTCATATTATTAAACATACTTTTTACCCACCTTTGGATATGAATATTAATCTTAATCCATGTAGAAATACCTATGCTAGAAGAACATTGAGTTAAGGTTAGTTTTAATAGTCTTCTTTCTTGGTGCAGATGTAAGTGCATTTTATGGACTTATCTTTGGTGTATCACCTTCATTATTATAGGTTTATTTATGTTTACTTATTCCCTCTTTATCCCCAATAGTGATTATCCTAGTTTAGTGTGTGAGCCTAAAATATTGATCAAGGGAGCTAACCCTATTAAGTCTAGAGATCTATCTCTTATAGTAGCTTACCTATTTACAGATATAATTCAATGTTATCCCAAATTTTATAAGGTCTACTTGACTTCTATAGGGTGAAAATTTGGGCTATAACATTATGTATTATGATTATTTCTATACTTAGCATGCTTACTAGTTTGGGGAACTTACTAGTTGGCTTATGAAGTAGGTACATGGTACCATAATAAGAAGTTAGAAATGAATATTAACACTACTACTACCACATGGTATTAGTTTGTGACATTTTTCAAATCATGGTGGATTCCATAGTTATACTTTGACCAAAAACCTATAGATTTTTAGAATCTAAAGTAAGGAGACTTATTAGTGAATAAATACTGGGAACATTTCACCAAACTTATAAATTATATACCTCACTATCATGAAGATGAGAGGTTCATAATTAGGAACTTTATTATAGGATTAAAACAACTTATTAGTGGAAAAGTGAACACTTGTGGACCATCTACCATGGATAAGGTTTTCCAGAAGGAAGTGAAATAGAAACAAAAGTTGAAATCTCTTATTTAGGTCAGAGATAAGGTTAAGAAAATGTTTGGAAGCTCTAAACCAAATTTTCAAAAGAAGAATTAGAAGCAGAGGAGTGGATGCTCTAAGATCCAGTTCAAGACTAAGAATACTAAATTCAATAATGGTTTAGGTAACAGGAAACTAGGTAATTGTTTCAAAGGTAGTTTTAATGAAAACTAATAATATAATAGCAAGGGAACACCTAAGGATTACTTCATTTGTGGATGTGACCATTTTAATGATGTGTGTACCCATGATAATTCAAGGAACAAAGGTTATTATCCTCAATAGGGAACACTTTAGCAATATATTCATGTGACAATTGATAATTGGTAAGCTAAATTCTAAGCTTCACCCATAAAACTATTAGGTATTTTGTTTGAACATCTAATTTATATTTTGATAGATATAGAGGCCACATAACGTTTTATAGCTCCTAGTTATCTAGAAAATCTAGAGTAATGGTGAATGCATGGTTGGTACAATATGGGAATGAGTCTAAGGTCAAAATTGATAATTGTTTAGTTTAAGCTCATATTAGGTTTCTCAAATTCATAAAAGTAGTGGATATTTATTCAATACCATTAAGTTCATATGATGTGATCCTAGGATTCAATTTGATTATGAAGCATAAATCCAAGGTTGAAACCTACTTGATGAAGGTTGAATGTCAAGATAATTTTGTAAATTAGACACAAATATAGGGTGATAAAAGAGAGTTAAGGATTAGACACATTTTTACAATGCAACTTAAGAAGGCTCAAGGAAAAGGGTGCCAAGAATATATGATCAAGATAAATGAAATTGTAGAATATAAGGGACCATCCCTTAAATATTATCCATTCCTTACAAATTTTATTGATGTGTTCTCAAAGGAGTTAAAAGGATTTCCTCTTGAACATGAGTTTGATTTATCTATTAATATCATACCTAGATCAGATTCACAATCTAAAGCACCGTACAGAATGATAATCACCAAATTCATTTAATTAAAGGCTCAAATCAAGGAATTATTTTTAAAAGGGTTGATCAGGCCAAGTGTGTCACCATGGGGTGCACTAGTTGTTCTTTTCAAGAATAAGGATGGAACTATTTGCTTTCATATTGATTATAGAATGTTGAATAAGGTGGCTATCAAAAACAAATATCTGCTACCTCATATAGATGATATTTTTTATCAAATGTGAGGGGAAAAAATATTTTATAATATAGATATTAGATTAGGATATCATCATATGATGATAAAAAATGAGGATATTCCAAATACAACATTTAGAACTTGATAGGGCACTATGAGTTCATAGTGTTACTCTAGTCATATAAAATGTGAAAATTGGTAACTTGAGTTTGGTTAAAGATACCCAACCCATAGGTCACTCTTTCTTGATCTGATAACCTTCATATGCGTATTATTACTTATTCCCAATCATTTATAGCCTTCTACACTTAATCCTAGCTGATCTAGACCCCTTTTTCCATGACTAAACCATCCCTCTAGGTCTCATCAACTTAGAACAATAGAGCCACACTTGGAATATAGCATTAGTACTATTCTTGTCCACTTTTCACACTCTTATCCAAATATATTTTTGGCCCTAATGGTCATTTTCTTCTAGTTACCCATCCTTCTCTTTATCGACCTAATGTGAGTACATTCATCGCATGAGCAATAGATACCTATAAAATCCCATTCAAAGAAATTTGGAGAGGTTCAGAAAATATCACTAAACAAGTAAGAATATAAGCAATACTACTTAAGAAATCTTCCTTATTCTCTACATGCAACCAAAAAATATACTTACAAGATTATTTAAATCCTTACACCAGTCCCTAGCTACCTTGAGTACATCTAATTTAGCATTTTTCATATTCATACACTTAATTTTAGAAAACACATCAAATGACAGAGCTACATATGGCTTGATCCCTCTTTGGAGGATTGGTATGTAGGTAGTATGCCCACACAAGGTGTGTGGATACATTTTTAGTGAATCCTACACACACTAACCCCCATCTCTCAAAATTGGTTAAATTGTAATGGAGTATAGGGTTTGAATAAAAGATCTACTTTATAAGGAGATCTAGATACTTCCATCTATCAAAACATCATGGATAGGGTCACATAGACCTGGTGAAGAAAACCAAAAAATCTTAGATCCTTAAGACAATAGTGCCAAAGGTGGAATAAAGCACTAGTACCACTTCTATCCACTTTTGGTGATCCAATCCAATCATAAAACAAAGTTCAGATCTTAGTTTTCAATAGTATCCTAGTCTTGCATAGTAAATATTAGAGCTTCTCTCAATCATATCAATCAACTTCTAGCCAAGTCTTCCTTTCCATCTCTTATTAATATTTTTAGAAAGGTCAAAATTGCAATCTAATTTACACAAATTAGTATCTTAATTATTACATATTTATTCACTAACTTTACTACTCAGACCCTAAAACTATATTAGGAATAATACTCCAATATTCCAAAGAAATTTAAATCATTTAGTGAACTTGACATACGTTGTTTGCACATAAAAACACTAGAAACCCTAGGGTATATTTGCTACTAATTTTTCCTAATTTTTTCCTACATAATAAAATTAAAAAATAGTATTTAATTTTAAAATTTTGTAGAAATTTTAAAATAATTTTCTTTCAAACCCTAGTTATCCATACTAGGTCCCAATATTTTCCTAGTATTTTCCCAATAATTTTTAGATTTTTTAATCACATATTAAAATCAAAAATTCATTTCAAATTTTAAAATTCAAGAGTAATTTTCAAAAGCATTTATTTTTCAATACCCTAGTTCTAACTACTAGGTCCTCTATTCAACCCCAAATTTCTCCTATAATTTTCTAATTTTTAGACTAACATATCTAACTTATAAATTCACTTTATATTTCAAAATTGCAAAGTATTTTTCAATAATATAAAATTTTCTCAAACCCTAGTTGCACACACTAGGTCCCATTGCTTCTTGAGGTATCACCTTACATTCTAAAATCAGATTTAAAATATGATCTCATTTATTTATAATTTTTTCTTACACTTATTACAAAAAATAAGGAGACCATCATTGGTTCTATCATGTACATGAATGATGAAGTTTACCATAAATTAATACAAAGCTTTATTATTTGCATTTCATGCTTATTTTTCATAATATGGGATGATGCTAAGAAATTTATTATTAAACCTACTAAGATATCATTTGTATCACATCTCTTGGAGCCCCTATCCTGTGTTGAGTCATGTTACATGGTCCATTTTACTCTTCCCCAAGTCATTACTCATCACCAAAGATCCTACTTGATACCCTTTGTCCCTCCACCAGCTTGACTTATCAATTATCTCTACTCTCCTCTTGTAGCTACTACTAGTCCTATATGATAGTAGATAATGTCGTTAGAGTGGTTACTCAATGTGCCACCATACCTCCTCCACCTAATTAAGAGCCTTGCCACCCTCCCATTACTTACCATCCTAGGCCTAACATATTAGTACAACTAGATCCATACAAGGCATATGATTATTTTGATCAACTGAGAAACATACCAGCTAATATTTCCATGTTATAACTACTTTAAAAAGATAATGTGTTCAAGGACATTCTCTATCAGGTACTCAATCAGACTTTTATGCCCATTGATTCAGAGCCTTCTTATTTTGCATTAGTGGATAACATGATAAGAACTATAGAAGATGCTATCAATTTTGATCATGATGGCATGCCATATTAGACACTAATGGATCAAAAATTACCACTATTCATACAAGTTCAAGTCAAAACTAGCATAATTAAGATATTTCTAGTTGATAGTACTTCTAGACTTAAGATATGTAATATTACATTCTTATAGACCATAGGCATAAATATGGCATCCATGATACAATCATATAAGAACATTAAAGGGTGTTTTTATATACCATAAAATACATTGGGCATCATTGCTTTAGATATAATTGTAGAACCCAAAACCCTCTCTACATAGTTCTAGGTAATGCCAGGTCCTCTTCATTATAATATTTTACTCAGATGACCATGGATACATGTTATGGGGGTAGTTCCTTCTACACTTCATTGATTTTTTAAGTTTTTACATAAAGGATACCTATACATATGTCTAATAGATAACCAACCATTCACATATTTTCACACTATAAAGTAATCTTTGACTATTTTGCTAGATTGGACACCTCATATCATAATTCAACCATCACCTCAGTACATGTCTCTTTATCAAATACTTACATATGAGGTTGGAGAAACTAGGAACTTATCACACCCCTCCACTTATATTTATGCCCTTAGCTCTAGATATTTATCCAATCATAGTAGCTTCAACCATTCCAACTACTCCATCATTCATGATTCTTACACCTATTATAGTTATACATTCACTGACAATAGTTCTAGTGGTACTAGTTAATTCTATAAATAGAGTTACTCTATCAATTACTGACACTCTCATAATACCATTATCTTATAATACTATAGTTGATGAGACTCCCATATCATAGTTACTACTTGTGATAAATTTTGAGTTACCATATGTACATGATGTTGATATAGATTCCCAAGCTTCTTCAGATAATGATACAATACCCACACTCATAAATGAATATTTGTATGGGTTGAGATTTACACCAATTGGCCAAGGAGAGTATCGAGATGACTCTAAATCTCTCATTAGACATCCTACATCACTATTATCATCTCACACTACACTCTCAGGATATACTCCACATTCATGTCCATAGATAGATCATTTGGCACATCTAATTCACATTATTAGCTCTATGGATATAGAGCTAGTTATTCAGATTCAATTAGGTAGCACACAACATCAACTATAGATTATGTTATAGATGTTACTTAACCATGGATTAATGACATTACATATAGTAAAATATAGATCTATTAGTAGATTATCATAGCAATATTATCACTCATTTTGTCTTTTTAATAGGATCACAAGACATGATACAAATTGATGTATATTTTTATAGAAAATATTGGATAAAGTATAGGTTTAGGGTATTATTTAGATTACAAGAACCACCAACACTAGATTCTCCACTTAAACCAAAGTAATCGACTACTAGAGCTAAACATCCCAGAGGAGAATCAACATCACCACTAGAGCAACCTTTAGTTCACCTTTAGTAGGATGACACCATGTAGACAACTTATATAGCATATGATGATACTTATGATGATTATCTTGAGGAATTTGATGATGGACATGATCCCTTCCTCCATATCCATCCCTAGTGAGCTCCATCATTAGACCCTTTACCCCCTCTAGCCTAGTCTTTTATGTCATCATGTACATATTACTTTATTCATATGCTTGTAAATAGCCTTTTTTCCCAACATCTATACATAGCTTTCTTCTATTTCCTTGTACATAGATTCTCTTTAATTTCTTGTATATAGTGTTCATATTATTGATTGTACATAGCTCAATATCTCAAAATAAAAAAATAATATAAAATTTTAAAATTCAAAAACAATAAAAATTTTCAAAATTCAAAAACATTCAAATAATTCAAAACACCAAAAATATTTCAATTGTATGCATCATCCATGCTTCACATTTCTACTATCATGCTAGACTTACATTTATTGTCCTATGCTATTGTTTGTTGATTTATCTGCATTACCATGGTTCACTTTATCTCCTTTAAGTGTGTGTAGTGACATCCAACTCTTTGATTGGTTTACTCTACCCATTGAGATGGAATCCTACTTCTACATCAACACATACATTGATATACATACGCAATGGGGGCATCCTCTACATGACTACACCATCCAAGTTATGTCATTCCTACACCACACACTTTAATTATCATGGTGATATACATCACTTACTAGATTACATAGATTAATCTATAGACACTCACTAGTATGTAGCACTTGTGAATTTATTAGCATATACCTAGTCTTGTACTAAACATATCTTACATACTTTTACTTCTTGCTTTGATTAGTTATGTGTGATTGTATTTATAGTATATGCATGATTTCTTTTCATTCTTATTGTATCTTGATGTGATTGCATTTTATTAGTTCCTATTTGCTTCTTGAATGTGCCTTAGAACATTTTCCAATGTTTTTTACTTCTATTCATGTGTGTACTTTTGGACATTTGCCAATATCCCTCACCTATACTATTATATGTGATTGTGGCTTTCATGCCAACCTTACTTTTCTAAATTATATATATATATATATATATATATATATATATATATATATATATATATATATATATATATGGCATTTGAACATGCCTTACATGCTTACTTCCAATTTTAGTGACATGTTATCATGTCCCTTGTCTTTTTGGCCCCTTGGTTAATCTTATATGCTTCTTTCTTATTTATTTATGTGGTTTTTGCTTGTTTTCTTCTCATTATTTACAATGCCATGATCTACATCATGCATTATATTGCTTTCTTTGATGTCATGATCGACATCATGTTCCATCCATCCATAATAACTAAAAACTAACCAAACTTATAGTTTTAATTTAGTACAATGAACATATTATTAGATTATTATATTTATGTAGGCATACCCCTATTTATCTAACAATCTCTCATTATAAACCATGTTATATCTTGAGATATCTTGTCAATTATCATTGCTATATCATTTATCTTTGTAGCATAACACACTTTCAGTGTTCTTTCTTATAATGGTAGTCATTGTAGGGTATTTATTTCTACCCTTATAAGAGGGGACAAAAAATAGGGGTTTTTCATATAGATCAAAGCTCCTAATGGTCAAAACTCTATCTTTTAGAACACCCAAAATAACAACCAAACATCAAAATAGTGAAGAATAAACCATGTCAAATAGTCAAAATATTAGAACAATAATCATATTTGGCAAAGGAAATGGTGCCAAGATTGGACTACAAAATTGGTACCACTACTATCCATTTTTAGTGTTTTTATTTAAATAATAGAAAAACTAGACTTTCCAGAAGTAAGCAGAAAAGTAGGTTCAACTACAGTTTTACATAGTCAAACTAGTTTAAAATCAGTAGTTTTTAGTAGACTTTTACTCAAAGAATCTAGATATAGGTGGTATCATGAATGGAATGATGTATCTCACTTATATTTTTAGATATGGTAGTTGGTATAACTTCTAGATCAAAATCCATGTTTTAGACACTAGTGATTGGGGGCAATGTACAAGACACATTTGTTTTCTTTTATTTTTGAGTTTAGAATTAATCAAGAATTCTTAATAGTTATGTACCTTATTCCATATATAGGTGTTTGGCATATTTTTTTAGTGGCTTTCATACAAGCCTAACCTCCACATTTAGAAGTGGCTTTTATATAATCCTAGTGCACTAGTTTTAGAGTGGCTTTCATACAAGCCTAATCTCCATCTTTCAAAGTTGTCAAGAGTGGCTTAGTTTTCATCATACATTCATTTATCCATGCCAAAATTATCAGATCATAGTACATTTATGTTCTTCATGAGCCAACTAATATGACATACATTTCATATTGATATTAGTTCATAGCTTCACTTCATAGGAAAATAATGGAACCAATGGACTAGCTAGACTTTGTATTTTTGAGCCACCTATTCAAAGGAATTTTACACACTATCCAAACATCTATTAGCACATACATGATGACATAACTTCAATTAGTGGGTAATTATGGAGCTAAAGGGATAAACTTTTCATTTTTAATCCATTCTTGAGGAATTAAACACTCAGCTCTGTTAGTGATATTACTCTTGGTTCAACACACATCCAACATTACTCAGCATCACTTGGCATCATAATAGGTTTTGTATTGGTCCACATACTCAATGAGGTATATTCATTTCTTTTTATTACTCTCTCTTACCCAACATTTATATATTATTATTTTAGATATAGTGTATTTAATAAGAACTAATCTACTATTTATTTTCCCTTCTATATTTTCACTTCAAAGCATTATCTATCTATGAAAACCCAACATCACACAACTTCATGAGATTCACCCTTGTAGGTATGTTTAGGTATGCTTTATATTTTTCCTTTATCTTAGTATTTCACTTTGTTGCATCACTATAATAAAGAGGGGACAAATGTAGTCATATAAAGTATGAAACTGGTAACTTTAGTGTGGTTAAAGATACCTAACCCATAGGTCCCTCTTGCTTGCTCTCATGACCCTCATAAACATCTTTTCACTAATTATCAATCATTCGTAGCCTTTTAAAATTGATCCCAACTGATCCAAACCCTTTTTTCCATGACTAATCCATCCACCCAAGTCTTGTTAGCTCAGGACAATAGCACTACACTTGGACTATAGCACTAGTGCCACTCCTATCCACTTTCAACACTCCTATCCAAGTGAATTTTTTGTGTCAATGGTCAGTCTATTTTAGCTCCCCATCCTTCTCCTTATTATCCTAATAAAAGTAAATTCAACCCATGACCAATATATCACTATAAAATCTCATTCAAACATCATTCGGAGAGGGTTGGTAAATATCACTAAGCAAGCAAGAATACAAGAAAGACTACTCAATAAATATTTATTATTCTATACACACAACCAAATAATATAATTAAAAGATTATTCAAATCCATACACCAGTCCCTTGCCACCTCAAGTACATCTAGTTTAACATTTTGTATCTTCATAAACTCAATTGTATAAAACACATCAATTCAGAGAACTATATACCAATTGATCCCACTTCAGTGTATTGGTATGTACGTAGTGTGCCCACACAAGGGCTGTGGATACATGTTAAATGAATTTTACACACACTAACCTCCCTCTCTCTCACAATTGGTTAAAGCATAATAGAGTATAGGGTTTGAGGAGAAGATCTTATCTATATGGAGATCTACATACTTCCGACTATCAAAACTTCATGAATAGGGTCACATAGACCTAGCAAACAAAACCTAGAAAGCTTAGATCATCAAGATAATAGTGGTAGAGTTGGACTAAAATATCAGTGCCACTCCTATCTAATTTCAATGTTATTGTCCAATCATAAAACAAAGGTCAGATCTTAGTTTGTGATAGTGTCCAAGTCTTACATAGTGAATATTAGACCCTATCTCAGTCATATTAGTTATTTTCCATCTAAGTCTTCTTTCTATCTATTAATACTATTTTTATAAAGGTCAAAATTACAATCAAATTTACATAAATTAGTAACTTAATTATTGCATATTTATTTACTAATTTCACTACTCAGACCCTTTGACTAAATTAGGAATAATACTCCAATATTCCCAAAATTGTTGAATCAATTACCATTTGCATTGAAAAATGCTTAGACATTGTTTATGAATATCATGAAGAGTCTATTCAGATATTATCTAAATCACTTTATTTTGGTCTTTATAGATGACATTCTTATATATTATAAATATGAAAAAGATCATTTCAATATCTAGAACTACTTTTAGAATATTTATTAAAGCACAAGTTGTATGGTAAGTTTTCCAAGTGTGTATTTATCCAAAAGAAAGGGCAATATCTAGGACACATTATCTCTGCAAGTAGTATTTTAGTAGATCCAAAAAAGATGAGTCATTATGGAGTGGTCAAAACCAAATAGTGTTGATGAGGTAAGGCTTTTTGTGGGATTAGAGGGATATTACAAGAAATTAATTTCAAATTTTTCTAAGATAGGTAATAAAATAACCTCTTTATAATGGAAGAATCAAAGTTTTATTTGGTTGGATAAGTGTGAAGTGTCCTTTTACGAACTGAAAAAGAGGCTTGCATCAGCACTAGTCCTAAGAGTCCTCAATTCCAATGGTCAATTCTTAGTGATCATAGATGCATATAGGGATGGACCTAGAGGATTTATTATACATGATGGTTTAGTGTTATCCTATGTATCAAGGAATTTGAAGCCTTATGAGGTGAACTACACTCCTTATGACCTAGAAATTGTAATAATTATGCGTGATTTACAAGTTTAGAGGCATTATTTATTGGAAAAACTATTGGAGTTCAATACTAACAACTTGGCATTGAAGTGCATTTTCACCCAACCAAATTTGAATGCTCATCAAAGATGTTGTTTAGAGTTATTATCAGACTATGATTTCAATATCAACTATATCAAAGGCAAGGAGAATAGAGTAGCTGGTGCCCTAAGCTATAGGAGGTACATAATAGTCATATATACTATTAAGAGTATTTATAGGGATCAAGTGATTGAATTATCTTTAGGAGATAAATTATATGATCATGTTAGGGAAGAATTGCCAGAGAATGATGAGAATCCTAGGTATAAGGAATTTGAAATAGAGAATGGTCTTTTTTTATTCAATGGAAGGATGTATGTACTAAATAGATAGAATTTGAGGAGAATAATGCTAAAGGAACTTCATAATACCCCATATTTTATACATCTATGAGTAAATAAGCTCATGGTAGAGATTAGACCAATATATTTCTATAAGGGAATCAAGAAAGATGTAGTAGACTTTATGTCTTATTGTCTAGAATATCAATGTGTGAAACTTGAACATGTGCATTGAGTTAGATGGTTGTATCCACATGATATACTAGAATGGAGGTGGAAGGTGATCAATATATAATTTGTCTAGGTTTTACCATTGTCATGAAATAGTAATGACATGATCTTGTTTGTAGTTGATAAAATAACCAAGGCAGCTCATTTTATACCAAGAAATTTGACAGATGATGCATGTAATCTTGAAAAGATATTCATACAAGAAGTGTATCATTTGTATGGATTTTCATAGAACATCATTTCAGATTATTATCTTAGAATGACTTCTAGTTTTTAGTCAACTTTAAATTAATATTTGGGTACATAAATAAACTTTATCACTACATAACAACCATATACTAAGTGAGTTAATTAGATGTTAGAGGATCTCCTTCATATGTATTACAAGGATCAACAATACAAGTGGGAGGATTAACTTCCATTGGTTATGTTTTCTTAAAATAAATCATAACAATTAGCTTTGAATATAGAACCATTTGAAGCATTGTATATACGGAGGTACAAGACACCAATTAGTTGGGATAGATTAGAAGACAAGGTAATTTTTAGACCTAAGATGATTTCATAAATGTAAGATCAAGTTAGATTAATTAGGCAGAGATTTGTTAATTCTAATGACAGGTAGAAGAGTTATGCTAATCTAAAGAGAACATCTAGGTAGTTTTAAGTAGGTGATAAAGATTTTTTCAAAGTTAAACCATATAAAAAATTGATTAAATTTAGGAAGTTAGTAAAAATCTCATTCAGATATATGTGACCCATAGAGGTTTTAGAATTGGTTAACCCTATAGAATATAATATTGTATTTACACCATCCATATCTCTATTTTATAATTTTATTCCATGTGTATTATCTTAAAAATCATATAGTTTATTCTTCACTTTTGTTAGATTGGAATGCTTTGTAGGTTCTAGATCCCAGGGTGGTCATGGTAGAACCATTCAGAGTAACTGGCACTCACAATTTTTTTTTGTATAATAGAGAAGTATCATAGTGCAAGTTCTTATGGGACCAATACTCTAAGGATAGTTCGACTTCAGAGGACTATGATGAGTTCTATAGGCTATTTACACAATTTTTCCCTTGATTTGATGCTTCATAATATGTTATTTTTCTACTGAATAAAGTTTTAAATTCAAAACATATTTTTAAATAATTGTCATTAGGATGATGACTAACTTTAGGGGGGAAGTATTTCACATCTTGATTTCTCACTAAGCTAATTTACCTGATTATTCATGGATTTTTATGGTTGTTAAATTGATTAATTTCTACTTAATTAAGCTCTAAGTCATATGTTGTTATGGGAAAGTTATATTTTACTTTGATTACATGATTTTATTTCTATAAGTTAGTTATATTTGTATATTATTTGGATTATGATCATGTTCATTCATTGTTATAGTAGTATTTTATGATATATATCATGATGTTATGACCTAATTACCTTCTTGTCATGAGTTGGATTAGGGAGAGATTCATCCCTCAGAGGATGATGGAGGGAAATCATCATTAGAGAGGATGGTATTTATTAAGGTGTTGGGGCATGATAGACGAACAACTAGAACCCTTGCACACACCATGATAGATAACACTCATTCTATGCATTGTTTGAATTGTTAAATTTATTATGTCTTTGACTTTATCTACATTTAGATATTTGGTTTTGTGTATTAATTGTGATTTAGTTTAGTTTAATGTTTATGTGAATATAATCATGTGATTTCATTATGATTATACTACATTGACCTACTGTATAATGTTGCTTTCGATCGTGATGTGTTATTAAAATCATGATTACAAGTCATTTTATTTTAATGAGTTAGTAAATATATATAATTATAATTTATTATTTCTATTTATTAACTAACCAAAAATTTCTTTGCAATAAAACATTAACTAGTTATTAAACGGTATTCGATAAATGTCATTATCTCAACTTAATGCCTCGATATATAAATATAACTAGAAGATATTTAGGATAGTCTATATAGAGTAGTAATAACAATGATTACATTGTTATAATATCATTGTTTTGGACTAGTGACATTATGTATAAATATAGTAAAGGCATTTGGTTATTATATATAGTGGTTTTGACAAATAACTGACTAGTATATAATATCATTATGTTTAATATTATTATAACCATTGTTTGATTTATTATTAAATTAAAAATATTGTTATTAAATTATGTTAGTAAATATGTTATTGGAATATAAATTTATATTAATCCTCATTAATATGATTTAATAACTACCTGAACTATCTTAAGAACAAATCCTAGTTAATGTTCTAATGCATATACATGGATGTTATGTTAACTAGACTTTCAAAGTTGTATTTATCATATGCAATAATTTTTATAGTGGACTTTGTAAAATATTATCCATGTGTATGTTAAGTTAATGACCATGAAAATTGTGTATTATAATAAGGATAAAACCTTGGGAAATTTTGAGTGATTTAGGGAATTTTAGTCTGTGTTAACTAGATATTACTAATATGATTTGATTTACTAAACCTTCATGTTAATTGATGGATAGTTAAATGGTGGAGATATTACTTCCATGTATTATAATGGTCTTGTTCTCAGTTGAATAAAATGGGAGAAATTAGTGGAATTCTAGTTGAGATGGGGAGAGATAAAAAGGAAAGGAGGAGTACATGTTTTTAGGATAGAACATTGGATAATAGAGGATAGAAGAAAGAAAATGATTCAAAACACATTATGGATGATAGGGTGTAGATAATTTATGATTGATTTGAAATTTAGAAAAAATTTATTTGACATATTTATTTTTGAAATTACTACTATTGTCTAAAATGATAGTATGAAGGACACCAAAGTGGCGAATGATTTGATTAAATATGAATTTGGATATGGTGGTACTGGTGACATTAACAAGGGTCATAGCCTAAATCCATTTGGTTAAATATTTTATGTTTATGATTATAAATGCATGCCCATCTTTAAATCAAGGTAATTTACCTATGAGATCTAATCCCCACATGGAAAATGGCCAGGGAGATTATATGGTTTGGATCTCAGCTGGAGGTGAATGAATTAAATCATCATGAAGCTAGAAATGAGTACACTTTTTAGCAAATTTGATGGAATATTTTTCAATAATGGGATAAAATTATCCCATACATAAGCATTTATGGTCTGTAGCATGTCTGTTATAGTGTCCACCAAAAATTTCCCCATGTTATTGTTCAAGAAGAGGAGGAACCTCATCTTTCACAACATAGTGGAGAAAGGTATCTTCAACTTTACAATAATATAGGATGTTATATTGAAATACATACTTGAAATCTTATTTGTGAATGTGATTATTTCCATGGGAATAAATGTTAGGAGGATAATTTTAGTGTTACATTAATTGAATGATGTCTCTATACCACGAGATTTATCAAATGGTGATGGCCTCAATGTGGAAGATAATCAAATCTTGTGGTTGAGTGAAAGATTAGGATTTTTATTTGAATAAGAAAAGTGGGATTGATACAACCTTGGTGTGTATTAAAAAGAGATGATGAAGACGTTAGGTAATTAGAAATAAAATTTTGATCTCAAGGGATAGGATCAATGTTGAAAGAACATAAATATTTAGTGATAGTGGTTATGATTTGATGATAAGAAATTAGATTCTCACTTTTGCATTGGTAATCACCATTGATTTGGTAGAAAATAAGTTGGGAATCACCTAAATCATGTAGGTGTTGGATATATAAATCAAGGTCAACTCTCATTCATAACATTAAATATTTTTACTCTACCATGTTGTTAGTGGCATCGAATGTTAGGCAAAAAGCTAATGGGATGATTTTTCCAAGAGGGATTGTGAGGATACAACTCATCCCATCTCTTTGAAGGTATTTAACACTATCAAAATGGAGGTTTAAAGTATCTTTGTGTAAATCATCATTAATTCTAGGAATTTATTTGATAAGTACTTTTGGATTATTAGTATCGAGGAGGATAGTGAATTCATCAAGATTACTTACTTCAAGATCAGCAATGAAGTTATGGAAATAATATTTAAGGGATATAGCTTGTTTTAAACCTTAAATATAGATAATATTTTCATTGGTAAGATAATAGTTAATATGATAGTTAGCAAGCATAGGAGTTGTGGCAAGCTGATCACCGATGATTTTTCCTTTGATAGCTTTATGAGTAATAATTTAAAGAATAAATTACATGAGAAGGACTATCCACTTGCCAATTGTATCTTTCAAAAGAAAGGCTTTATATAAGAAGTGATGAAGGGGATGAAAATGGATGATAACATAAGTGGTTTGATAAATCATATAATGTAAAAGTTTTTTAGCCTAAAAACATATGGTGAGGCAATCAAGTTTGACTTTTGTGTAACATTTCTCATAATCAATGAGGAATCAACGAATATAGTTGATGGCATATTCTCTTCTAGTATCATCTTGTTAGGAAAGCATTTCCCCAATTGATATGGGTATAGAAGAGGTATACAGGATCAAAGATAAATCATTTTAATGGGAATGAAAAGTAGGTGGGTCAAGAAATGATTCTTTCATATTATCAAATGCTTTTTGATAGGGATACATCTACTCTAAAACATTACATTTATTAATAAGAGAAGTGAAGAAATAGATATGGTAAGACATTTTGGGGATGAATAATTTAATTACCCCAAGTTTACTAAGGTAAGTGTGACTATATGGAATGGATTGATGGATGGACATGTTAATAATAGTGTTAATCTTGGAAGGGTCAACATCAATCCCACAAAAAAAAACTATGAATCCTAATAGTTTGCTAGATATGACATAGAAAACACATTTGTAAGGATTGAGTCTATCTTTCTATTGAAAAAGGTGGTCAAAGATGATGGTAGATCAAAAATATGAGTTTTGTGACATTTAGATTTATCAATGAGATCATCTACATATGTTTCTATAATTTTGTGAATAATATTATGAAAGATATGAGTCATTGTCTATTTATAAGCAGTTCTAGAATTTTTAATGTTGAAGGGAATTTTAACATAGAAATAGGTGTCCCATTTTGTTTTTAAAGTTGTACTATGTTGGTCTTCATGTGTAATGTCCATTTTGTTATATATTTTAAAACCATCCATAAGAGATAACATTTCATATCTAGTTGTGGAATCAATAATGGCATGTATTGAAGGTAGATTGAAATTGTCCTTGAGACAAGCAAGATTAAGATTATGGAAATAAATGCAAATGTGAATGACCATAGTGATATTTTTATGAATAAGGACTATTATAGAAACCCATTTGGAGTAGTCCACTCACTTAAAAAACTGAGCATCGAGAAGTCTGATAATTTATTTATGACATAAGGTGGAAACCTCATGTGGAAATTTCTATTACTTTTAGTGCATAGTTTTCGAATTGGGATAAGTGATGATATTATGCACCACTATGCTAGGGCCAAAATTAGGCATGTCCTTGAAGGACCAAGTAAATATCTCAGTCTATTTAAAAAAATAAGATAAAGTTACCATCTTTAGTAGGTGTGAGTTCTTGAGAAACTATAATTGGTTGAGGGCATGATAGAATACCATATTTAGTGTGAGTAATTTCTTTGATAAGCATAGTATTGCCATCTTGGAAGTGATATGGTGAATTTGGTAAAGAATAAATTAGATTAGCTTTAGGGTTTAGAACCAAAGGTTTATTATCCATATTGATCAAATGACATTGTAATTGCATCACTTGAGAGGTGTTAGAATTTTTCATTATGTTTATTTATTAAATGACTTGTACAATAAGTTGAGTCATATCAATTGGTGGGTTTGTGTTTTTAGAACTCCATAAATTGGTATTAGGGGGAGGGTTATTGGAAGGTGGATTACTAGTGGGATTATTGGATATACTTGTGTCAATTACTCCCACATTATGATGAAAATATTAAAGATGAGAATTGTCTTTATAGGTATAAAAAGGATTCTATCCACCTACTTCATCTTGGGATGTGATTTGAACCATATTACAATCCATAGATGAAGGATGGGAAGAGGTGATACAAGAGTGAGGGTTATATTGGGAGGTAAAGAAAGGGAGAAAAAAATACCCCATATAGTGTCTAAATGGGTTTAAGTTGTCCAAGAAGATCCTAATAGGGGATTTCATGGTGTTTCAAGAAAATGAATATAATTTGAAGCAATAATATAGAAATCAAGGATAACGAACTAAGTTGGATAGATAGATATAAGGTTGACTAGGACAACTATGTTTTGTTTAATAATTAGTGAAGAAAAATATAGAGTTGATTGGGTTGAATTAGTATTTTTGGATAAAAGGTAAATAAGGATATAGGGCCAACCAGGTTTATTGAGTACTAAAAATAGGGAGAAACACAATCTAGTAATGATATAGAGTTAACCAAGGTGACTTAGTACTATAACATGATTGATAAAAGAGAGTATAGGGTCAACTAGGTCCACTTAGTACTATAGATAGGAAACAACATGACCTATAAAAGACTATGTTGAACTGAATGATAGTATGCTAAAAACATGGAAATTGTTGAAATGTAATTTAAATAAGAAATGGAAACAACATGCAAAAAATTGGATCAATGAGAATGATCCAATATGGAAACACAACACAAAACCTTACACCAACACTAGATAATGCTATTTTTTTCAATACAACACATAATGATTATAAAGTAAGTAATCAATTGAAAAGTAAGTGTTAACTAAGTGGTCATCTTGAGTTTTGTTAAATTATTATGAAGTGTTATTTTATGTTTGATAGGGAATTTTGTTCAAAATGGATAACTATAAAGCAATATGTGGATTATTTTGGTATGTTTAGGATGAAAGAGATATGTGTTGGTAATGGTACTCACTTAGTAATGGGTCCTACCCCCTCAATTCACAATCCTACATCAATAAGGGTGTCAGGTGCTTTGCCAATATATGCCATTAACCACATGTTTATACTTGGACATAAAACCAAGTTGGCTTCCCCCTTGGTGATGAAATCGAAGTAGGTATGCCTTGGGAAGACAAATGTTAAATGAATTTTGAATATTTTGTGATTTGGTAGTGTGTTGAAAAAGAGAAAAATAGTGAAACTAAATAGAAATTAAAAAAACACTTAATTAGACTATGTGAGATACTCTAAGAATGAAAATAGCTTAAAATGAAATTGAATTAGCTAATAGAAACTACTTGTTAAATCCCAAAATATAGAATTGGTTTAGATGACACTATATGTAAATAATATAGAATAGAGTTGACTAGGTAGCTACTATAATATGAAAGCAAAAGCCTTTTAAGAACAAATTTGAACATGTTAACTTAGTATTTTAGATAGAAGATAGACTACAAAACTATGTCAACTAGGTTAACTTATTTTGATTTAGGATTGTAGTTTTAAAGATTGTAAACATACATAAAATATAACTATAATGAAGTATTATATTGATAGAGAGAGAAAGAGAGGAACTTTTATGGGTTAGAGGATGATGAGGAGTGAAAATTTTATACTAAACTACCTTGAATTCTACTTTCAAGTTTTATAAACTAAGTCAATTGGTTTGACCTAGTTCTATAAAACCCTATTTGTTGAAGCAAGATAAGATGACTAAGTCAACCTATTTGACTTAGTTTGTTATTTTAGACTAAAAATAGTAATATGTCTACTTGTATAATCTAGTAACCTGTATCTAATGAAGACTTGCAAAGAAGGAATAGAGTCATTTGACAGATTGTGTGTTAAACATACACATAAAATTTATAACTATTATGACTAGTTTTACATAGTATTAAAAATATATAAAACTAATAAAATCATATAAATGAAATCATGAAAGAAAACCTAAAAGGGTTACATTCACATTAGGTTCACCAGAATGTATGCAATGGGAAATTGAATAGATCTACTAATCAAATATAACTCAAAAAAGATAGATCCTACTTACACTTTCAATTGGGGATATATTATATAATTAGGGTCATGACAAATATGGATCTACTAGACCTAATAAAGGGATATTTTACCACAAATAATATCACTAGGGAGGGTTCTAAAGCCTCCCATTAAGTAAAACTATGCAATAACACTAACTAGGTCCTATGTTTTCATACTCACTATACTAATAACAAGTAAAGTAAAAGTGTAATCTACTAATAACTAAAGCTTGTGGCACAATATGGGGCTAGTAAATAATAAAATTAAACATGCATAAGAGAATAATATTTAATCTATGTATAGGTCAAAATCAAATGCATGGAGAGAGAAATATATTTGAAAGCCATTACTTATTCTAGTTTTATCTACTAAGGAGAGGATCAAAGTTAGACATACCTTGAAGATGAACCCATCAGGACTCAATCTCTTCCTTATCCAAATGTACTTTTCAATAGGTTGTTTTGGTTTATAAGGATCACTAAGAAATTCTAAAGCATCTAATAATTCTTCACAAGACAAGATTCTTATCCAAGTAAAACCCTAAGCTAATACTTCTAAAGTAGAATGATGGAAGAGAAGACTGTAAAGAAGAACAAATGAATAATTAACTATTGTTGTGTTTCAAAAAATGTCTAAATGGATGTGTTTATATAGGATGATATAACCCTAAACCTTGAAAATATTTTAGGCTGACAATGTCAACCCAATCAACCTAGTATTAAAATTGACAAAAACTAACTAGGTTATGAACTATGTTGGCCATGGTTGACCTAGTTCCTAGTAAGTTTTGCAAATAACAATACAGGGTCGATATGGCTGACATAATCATGTAAACTACCAAAAATGGGTTTAGGGTAGGGAAAGGGATGATGAAGATGGGAATTGACTAGAGGAAAGTGAAAAATAAGAGGCAAAGATTAGGGTAATGGTTTTAGGAGATGGTTGGATTGTTAACAAGTGGAAAAAAGGGACAAAAACCCTACAAAGCACCAATGGTTTGCCCACCCCTTTGTTGGTGCACCCCTTAGGGTGTGAACTAAGAGATATTAAGACTTGATGGGTTCCTATAGGATAAAAATAATTAGTAATTGATAAATTTTGAAATTAGTATGTGTATACATAAATCACTCATCTCATTTATGGTGTTTTAATATTTAGTTGATTATACAAATGATAATGGGGATGGGACTAAGGGATTACCATGTTTTGATAAAGATGCCATTATTATCCTTTAGTCTCTATAACTCCTTTGAGGTCCTAGACTAGTTTGTTCTAAACTTGGTGACTGAAGAAATTTAGGGCTTGTTTGACACATAAGAAGCTTGAGAATGTAATTTCTCAATCAATAGAACAATAGCGAAGTGAATCCTATTTTGTTTAGATTTTTCATATATTCCTCATAATCTTACATATTGAATGTATTTGTGTTCCTTTAATATTGATAACAAACTTTCATATTTAATGTATATTTTGATTTGAATATGCGATTTAGCTTTAATGAGTCCCTTTATTTGACAAGTGGTGAGTTTTCATTAATTCTTTATGTCTAGTAATTGATTTTGAGATAGTTATCAACCATTCATTGACTTCTTTCTTTGTCATGATGTTGATCATTATTAACTATGTTTTGGATACACCTTTCTCATATAGTGCCATGTGTCATGTTCTCATTAAAATGTCTTGTTCAATTTATTCATTGTGTTTATGAGGTCTCATAACAATGAGTTAATGTGATTAATCCACATGGCCTAACCATAAAGCACTAGAAGCACATAAGCTTAGGGGATTAGATTGGTATCTTTTTTGGTGAAGAAATTTACATGGTCATAGGTCAATGTGATCGAGACACATGGAGTAATCTTAGATACATAGAGACTTGAGAGGTCACTGCATTAGATTAGAAATCTTAGATTTGTTTAACCTTCTAATGATGTATATTATGGTAAATGTACCAAGTGTTGATGACTCAAAATCCCAAAATCTTAGAGGCTCAAGATATTAGGTTACAAATTATATAACTACTTAACCTTCTTAGAGATGTGGATTACCATGATTAAGAAACATGGAATTATCTCATAATCCTTGAGACTAAGGAGATAAAAATCTCATAAGCACATGGGAATGTGCAACTATTAAGTTTGTTGATAAATAAATGAAGTTTTTAAGTCTCCACTTTAGCATGAACATCCCACATGGTATGTTTTCAGAGCTTGGGAGACTCAATTGATTGAAAGATTTAACCTTTTGTATTCATTAAAAGGCTTGAGTGACATGAGAGTGACACATGTCATAACCACATGAAATATTTTTAGTGGGCTCGATTAGAGGAAATAAATTTTCATTGGATATTAATCATGTGAACAAAATATTCATACTAAGACATAGAATTACTATATTCATTAGTCTACATATCATATCAAAGTAAAAATTGTGAAGATCCAACCTTTGAAATGACTTAAGATACTAGTTTAAGCTTAGTTTTTACAATTTGACCTTAGGTAATGTTGGATTTCCTAGAAGTAATCTTGATGACAAATGTGTGATACCCTAGTCATATATCTTTAGGCTCATAACTCCCTAGGTGGACATAATTTAAATAATGGGTCCCTATTTTTGAAATTTTCAAAATGGGGTGTGTGTTTGGGCACAACAAATGGTGATTCATAAGGAAAAATAAGTATTTTGAGATCCTAGAATTTCAAAAAGATATTATGACATGACATAAGTCTTAAAAAAGAAAGAATAATGTATTACAACTTCAACAATAATGATCTTACTTCATAATGTAACAAACTAACCTTCACATTCCTTGTATTAGTGTGTAATCTAGTGAATTTAATTTTCGTTGGTCATAAAGATTATACCAAACACCCACTTAAAAATTGTAGGTTTCATTCTAAATTTTAACCTTATAATGAATAAAAAATAAAGCATGGGCATTACTTTGATACCATCCAGGCATCCATCACCCCAACAAAGATACCTCTAGTTCTAATCAAAGCCTTATTTTATTTCCATCTAGGTGTTTATATCCTTGCTAGAGTTTACTTAAACCACCTCTCCTCTATCAATTTTTTGATTTTTTTATCATAGATAGAAGAAGTTTCGTAACCACCTTTGGATAGATGTATGAAATAAGAAAAATAATTGGTAAATATGTCCTTATCAGTGTGTATCCATTCATATGTTTACCATCTCCTACCCAGGATTTAACATATGATAGCATAGTGCATCTTTGCAAATAACAAGATTTTCTAAAAATCACATGAGTATATCAGAACAAGTGCTAAAATTTGAGTAAGCCTATTTAATCTAAATAAAACCAAAATATAGTCATAATACATACCTTAACTTTAGGAAGTATAATACTATCACAATAAATTTTCATGAGGACTAATTTCACTCACTTTAGGTATCATCCCCTTTCTTTTGGCACTTCTTCTTGGATTCAGTTTAGGAAATTATTTGAGATATTTTTATAGCTTAGGAAACTAAATTAGAAATCATGTAACTACTCTATTCGAAAATAGGTGTAGAAATTTGGAAATTTAATCTAGAATGTAGTAAATCTAATCTAGGAAGCTAAAATATAATCTAGGAAGCAATAAATATAATCTACTCCTACTCTAACTCTACTTTAGAGTTTTATCTCAGGAATTTACAATTAGATAAGCCATGAATTAAATCTTCAAAAAAGATCCATTTATTAGAAAGGTGAGATCCTTATCTTGGAGGTCTTTTAACTTGAAGGCATTATTTCCCAAGATTTTAGATACTTGATTTGGTCCAATCCACAATGGATTGAGCTTGTCATGTTTCCATTTCTTCTCATGTGCTTTATCCCAAAAGATAACTAGCTCTAAAATAATAAATGTCTTGATCTTTGATCTTTATAAAACCAACATTTGACAATATCTTTATGTTTGTTGAAGTTGTATAGTGATTCAATTTTTCTATATTCTAATTGGACTATCTCAAGTAGAGTAGAAGTTATTCTCTCATCTTCACCCATATACTCTTGTATGAATTGTTAATTTGATATCTTGAGAGTGATGGGGAAGATTGGATATCATCCATACACCTAAAAAAAGGGCGAACCTTAAGATCTTTCTTGTGTCTAGTTTGGTCTACCCATAGTTCATATTTTAATAAGAGATGCCATTCTCTTGGTTTATTCTATGCAAATTTCTTTATGGCATCCATTAGGTTCTTATTAGTTATTTCAACCACTCTAATTACATATACGTAATAGTGTGAAGAGAACTTGAGGGTGAATTTGGTAGGCCCACTTTATGAATTCAGTATATTCAAATGTTGGGCCACTACCATAGACCAATAAAATGAGTGTGCCAAATTAGATGGCTATGTTTTCCTCTAATAAATTGATGACATTTATGGATTGTATATTATTTATATCAATAACCTTTGTCCACTTGGTACCATAATTAATATCTATGAGGATGAACTTGTGTCCTACTGAAGAATTAGGATTTATTAACCCAATAAAGTCTAGGCCCCATTGGATGAAAGGGAATCCTTTAATGACTAGATGTAAATGCATAGAAACGTTAACCTCTCTCTTTGAAAACATGTAGGACTCATGGTAGATTCTAGTGTGGTTATGGGCATACTCTAATGTTTTAGGCCAGTAGTAACCCATCCTTATAATCTTATGAGTTTTAGTATTTACATAGGGATGCTCGTTTCTAACCTTATGATGTAGGTTATCTAGGATGTCCTTATCCTCATCTTTTAAAACACACCTTATGTAAATGCCTTAATATATTTTTCTATAAATGGACCCTTTGTTGATCATGAGATGAGTTGATCTAAGCCTAAGGACTTATTTTATGTTTAAATTTAAAGGGAATGTGCTTGTAATAAGGTAATGTATGATATGTGAGTAACATTTCCATACTATCACATGGGTTTCATTGATTTGATTAATGTAGATGAATGGGTCAGTTTGATTCATTAACTAGTTTAGGCCCTAAATGTTACCATTTTAGTTGGTTTAATTTCAAGGTCAAACTCTTGAAGTTTGACCATCCATTTCCATCTCCTTTCTACAAGCTCATTCTATCTAAGCATGAGTTTGATAGCTGGGTTAGGGAAAATGACATATGTTTTATTTTTCATAATATAATGTCTAAATTTTTTGATAGCCTTGATTAGAGCATATATCTAATTATCAATCATGGAATAATTTACATTGACATATTTTAGGTTGGTACTCATGAAGACAATAATATGCTCATTATTTTCTAGTTTTCCATCAATAAAGTAGCAATGATATGTTCTGAAGTGAATGGATAAAGATAAAAATATTTATTAAAATCTAGGCTAATTAGGATAGGGGTTTTAGTAATAGCCATTTTGATGTCCTAGAAATATTGGCTTCTATTTTCTACTCAATCTTAGAATCCTACTTCAACATGGCATTTAATGGTTTGAAAATTTATATGAAACTAGAAATAAACTTTCTCCCAAATTCAATCTTTCTAAAGAAAGACTTCAACTCTTTATTATTGTTGGGTGGAGTTAGATTATGTGTGTGTGTGTGTGTGTGTGTGTGTGTGTGATTTGGGTCAATGGAGATCCCTTATTTGTTTATAATAGGTCCCAATAGTTTTCCTTCAATCACTCTAGAAATGAATTTCTTGGGGTTTAGAGAAAATCCATACTTTTTGCACCTATCTAGGACTTTTTATAGATAGATTACATGGTCATCCTTGTTATTATAAAATACTACAAGATCATCCATGTAGATTATGATTCACTTCACCACCAGTCCCTAAAAGGTGAAATCCATCACTCTTTGGAAAGTGAACCTACATTGATTATGATGAATGACATCCTTTTATATAAAAATGTTCCCCATTTGGTGTGAAAAGTGGTATTCATCCTATCTTAAAGCTTTACCAATACTTGGTTGTATCCTGAGAATCCATCCAATTAATACATCACATGTAATCCACTCACTATCTTTATTAATTTATCTAGAGAAGGTAAAGGATAATCATCCTTTTTTGAGGCTCTATTTAGGTCCTTGAAATCAACACATAGCTTAATTTCTCCATTATTTTTCCTAAATGGTACCATATTAGCTACCTAAGTAGAGTGCATAATTGGGAACAAAATCTTAGCATCTAAGATTTGTTATACTTTGGTTTTTATAAGAGGCTATAGGAGTATGTTTAATGGTCTTTGCCTTTACCTAAACATCTTGTGTTTTGGACTTAAATAGATGGTGTGGGTAATAACCTTGGGATCAAAGATATTTAGGTTTTTATATGTCAAAAAAATCACATCCTTGTAATCTTTGAGAAAACTTTTCATCCCATGTTTTTTCATTTTTAGTATAGTTTAGACCTATATTCCCCAATTGGGGATCCTAGTTAATCCCCAAGTTTTCCTTGGTAAAGTTTGACTCAGTTGGTTTTAGTTGTTTCTAATTTTGGGCCTGAGGGTCAACATCGAAAGCTCATTCTATGGAAGCCATGACCAAGGGAATTCATTTTTATTTTAGTTGTAGAATACCTTGTTCATCCATATGTGTAGTCTAAATAGGCTATATATTTCCTTCATCTATTATTTAGGCCTCAAAAGCTCCTAAACTATAAAGGATCTATATGATTTTCTAACTATCATCGAACACCTAAAATTTGTCAACATTTATAGGGATATAAGGGAATGTGACTAAATCCACTAAAAATTTATGAAATTTTTAATCTTGAATTGGTGCCAAATTGGCAGTACAGACTGCCAACAAATTAATTATTTGATTATTTTCTATTAGCATGGGCTTGATGTCTAGTGCTTCAAAATATTAAATGAAATCCCAAGATTGATGTTTGTTTTTATTTAGGTATGCAATCTTAAACCAATACTTATTTCTAATCTACTTTACAACTAGATCAAATTCATTGAACACTAGTAGTTACTTGACATTTTACTTTAATGTGAATTGTAGGCCTAAAATCAGGGCTTCATACTAGGCTCTATTGTTGGTGTAGGGGAGATGTAACCTATAATCCACTAAGTATCACTTAGATTTTGGGTTTTTATGGGCCATGCATATGCCAAAAACATACATGGAATGATCTTTATTAAAGTTTAGAGTCAACAATGGATAATAACCTTCAAATTCTTATTCATGTAATTGTTATTTGGTGGTGAAAGTGTACACATGTGTGCATGTCAACATGAAGTTGACCTACTCATTCTTGGTGTTGTAATGATTTATCAAGTAATTTATTTTGTGATTTCTATCTAGCATAATTTGATTTAGTACCCCTTCTAGGGTAGATACATGTGAGATAAATATGTGTCCATGTATTCATTTAATGTCTTTGACCAATCTCTGCTTAGTACTAAGCCATGTGGATCTAGAATGTCAATGACTTGTATGTCAATAGTCTGATACACTTATGGATATAATGTTAGTTATATGTGAAATTTTTTCAATTCTCTAATGCATGAGATAGATGAGTTATCTAATTATAGTACTATTCTTTTTTACTTATTTAGAGTCAAACCCAAATTTTGGCAAATAGTGATAGGCATTACATTAGCTAATGTTTCATAATTAACTAGGTAGCTATGTATATTTTTGATGAATATTAAAACTAACAATAGGAATGGTGGTACCTCAGGTCTATCCTTCTACACACTATTTTTGCATGGGTAGTCTTGGAATTGTTAGAAGTCTTCATCATCAAGGCCTTGAGTAGTACCTCCCTTTTATTCAATGATCTTAGATAGCTCATGAAGACCAATGTTGGATTTAATATTTTTCATGTATTTAACAATATTATATCCTCCCTTACCTTGATGATTGAAGCTTTATCACTATTCTTTTTTATTAGGAGGAGGTTGATTATCCATCTTAGGTGGATGTGGATTATCTCTTTCTATCAATGGTGAATTATTTTTAGCATTAGATTAGGAGTAGTGGCATTATTATTTATAGGTTTTGAATAAGTCATATTAAATTTGATTCTCATACTATATTTATTCTTGACATTTTAGTAGTTTTGGAAACCATGAATCGCATCTTTGTTATCCTTAAGCTCATTCTCATCTTCCCCTATCAATGGGAAGTCATAAGTGTCAAAGACCATAGCCATTCTAGGGTTGCCTAAAGAATTTGATGAAGATGGTTCTTGATGATTGATAGAATTTTCATCCCTCTTTGCTTCTTGTTAGAAGATTTTAAAAGTTGTGTAGAATTTGATATAATCTAATTCTTCATGTTACATAATTTTATGGACTAGACACTAGTTTGGAAGAGTTATATCCATAATATTGATCTCCAACATATCATATTTTAGAAATTTATGGTATCAGTTATTAAAAAACTTATTTAAAGGCCTATTCTACCTTTTAAAACCATATCCCTAATTGTCCTGATCAGAGTTCTTTCCACCTGTATTACCCATATGTTTCTACATGTGAAGGAATTCATTACTCAATTTTAGTACCATCTTATGGATGGTTTCCATTTTTTTCTTAGTTATGTTGGGAGAATTATCCTATGTGTAATTGTTATTAATTGGTACATAAGGTTGATTTTGGCCATTATGGTTAAAATTAGAATTGTTTAAGAAACTAGTATGTTGATTTTGGGTAACATGGATTAATGGAAATTTATTATGGATTGGTTTGGTTTTGTGCCACAAAATTCTTGATTACATTAGGGATTGGGTTACAAATTGGGTAGATAGGTCTAATACTGAGTGGAGTTAGTAATTTCAACTGAGTTTATGACTATTTGTCTATAATAGTTACCTCTATTTAAGCCAAATGTAAAGTATCAATAATGATAGACATATGTTAAAATACAATATTCATATAATATAGGGTATTTTTATACATTTCTATGTCCAATAGCTCATTAGTCTAATAATAAAAATCCAATCTACTTTACATATTTCTAAACTGAGTGTTGAATGCTTAGATTGGCTAATTGGGATTTTTTATCATGATGGAAAAGTGTTGATAGATAATACTTGCACATTTAACTTGGTTTAAATTATATAAGAAGGTATATTAACATTTCATTTAGGTTATGATTGACCCTTCCAAAATATTTATAAACTAATCATCAAATACTTATTGCAAAGTGAAAGGGAATAGAATAAAATCCACATCATAGTGAGTTAAATTTAGTGTCCCTAAGGTGGAATTAAAATCCTTTATATTTTATTTTGCATTCCTTCTTCTCAAGGGAGAGAAAGATGGGATATTTTTTTTGGGTTTTTAGGAAAATCATGCACTAATCCTATGACATTGATATCTGATCCAATCAACCAAGTTAGAGCTTGAGGTGTGGGATTGGGTTGAAGTGGAAGATTAAGAGGTGGGTTCTATATATGGGCCATAAAAATTATTATAATATGGGGTTGTCTCCCTAGGGATGATAAATCTACTCTGGGTCTCCTTGAAATAAATATATTAGACCTAACCTTTCTATGGATCTCAAAAGGTGGTTGTAATAGGTTATTATCTAAGGTTTAACTTTTTAGTCAAGTAGGTGCATCCATGACAAATCAATTTATCTTACTTATTAGGATAAATGAAAAATATGAAGGCCCTCTTTCTAGAACCAATTTAAAACTTTTGTTGATGTGATTTTATACACACCTCTAAATTTTCATATGAGGTTACCTATATTATTTTAGGATTGGTGAACAAGATCACTCAAAGGCATGATTTGTAGGGTATTCAATGTTATAACAATCTATTGGTGTAATAATGGTTGAGTGACACAAATTGTTTACCATATGTGAACTAACTATGGGTGAACCTAGATATATTTATAGTGAGTTAAGGATGATTATTATAACTAAGGTGGGCAAGATTTCAAAATAAACTTCAAAAAGTGGAAATAGTAAGGCAAAAGAGGGAACCTATGGAAAGTCAATGATAAATCTTTTAAGACTAGTATTTGTGCTGAAGTAGGATAAGGAATCTAAATTAATAATTGTTTCAAGATACTATATCACACAAAAAAAAAATAGTTAATATTCAAAGGAAACAAGAACATAGTATACTCAAGCATACATAAAATAAAGGTTGCCTAAGTGTCAAATTATTTTTACACATCAACAAGAGGATTATGATAAACATTCAAACTATTTTCAAATCAGTTTTAGCTAAAAATGCAAGACTATATTTAAAATAGATGCCTATACACAATTTAAGCACTAATATACAAAAATTATGTAACATCACAATTAATCCACAAAATTGAAAAATATTGAATATTTGCACATTAAGGCCAATTCTAGGAGAACTTCTTATGAATATCAATAGCCAAAAAATGTCTTCCTTTGTGATCAAATGGTTACATGTATTTATAATATTTTGATGGGGAAGGTCTCATATATTCAAGCTTAACCTAAATTACAAGTCTAAAAATAGAACCTCTAGTTCAAAATCATGTAAGGATACATGTTACAATGATAATACTCAAAATAGATTTTCCAGCCAAAGATAAATTATGTATGTACAATAATATATCAGGGACTAAATTCATACTTTGATGATAACCATGCATATACATAATCACTCTAAAATTGGAGTACTAATGCAATTAAATTACTTGTATTAGTCGATGAAGATAGTCCATTTACATATATGACATTGACTAAGAGATTTATGAAGTTGGGGGCAATAACTACTAGTTATGTGTGTTGTAGACCCAAAAGCTACCTCTTTAGCCCTAATCACTTTACTAATTGCATAAGTTGTATTAAATTCTATATCTATGACCTAAAAATTTAGTAGTGAAGTATTCAAAACTTTGATTTCATTAGTCATTAACCTTTCTTTCTCTACTTATGAGCTCTTAAACTCAGCTACTAAATATTTATCCCTTGTCACTCTATATTTGAAAAAAATCATAAATTATAGTAATTATTTATTGGTTTAATTTATAATAATTTACAATTATTGTTTAAAATATTTAACAACTCAATGGAGAAGATTCTCAAAATTGGGTTGATGTAATTACCTTGGTTAGTTTCATGTCTTCTAAAAAAATTAGTGCTTCAGCTTCTTGATTAACAAAAATACTCAACAAATTCATTTGTTTATGCCAATTTAAGGAGGCTCCCATTTTTTAAATCACATAATTTAGGAAACAAGAAAAATCCATGTTATTCATCAAATTAAGCTAATTAGAGGAACTAATTCTAGAACACTAGATCATGAAATTCAATTTTCTTTCTTTATCCTTCATCCTATTCCATAATGTAACAATGTGTGTTCTATGGGCCTAGTTGACTACCCTATATACTTTAATATTGAACAATATATTATAAGTCTTTTTGGTTTTAATTTGTACCTCAACAATCACCTCATGAGGAGCCTTTACAATTTACATATGTTTCCACCTTTTCAAGGCTTCCTTAGTTCTTTGTTGTATGTCCTTTAATGTTGACCTACTTGAATCAATAAAATTATTGAAATATTCAATGTATTTAGTAGGATAATTGGGGTTTATCTTAGGTGTTTTGGTCAATGAGAATTTCTTTTCTCTTTGATGAGATTATATCTCCTCATTTATTTTTGTATTTATCATCTTTCTCTTCCTCACTCTTTTTATAGTCCCACTTTCATTGTCATACTATGTGGAGACTATGGGTATCTCTGTAATAACAAGATTTTTTATTTTTTCCCTTGCATTATACATGTCTCTTACACATTGAGGAACTATTTTTCATATGTTCCTTCTCCTTGAGCAATTTTTGAAGATGTATAAGGTTGAGAGGTCATAGGAAGGGATGTGTTACATCAATTGGCAATGAGGCATTTATTTGAATGGGGACATGGGGAAGTTCTTAGCCAACCACTTGTCATGGAAAGGTTTATTTTATAGGTGTCACCTTAGCTAAGAATTTTGTTAAACCTATGGTTATCTCCATAATCTTTGTTTCATTTTAAATTTCTAATGACTGGGGCAAGGGAAGATCTAATTGGGTTAACTTCTTTCTAGGAGTTGATGGCTTATTAAAACTGGAAACTATAAATCAATTATCAAAGTTAAATTTTTAAAGAGTCCTTAATAATTTTGGTGAGGAAATAACATCATAATCTATACTAGTGACAATAAAATTGGAAGTAGTAACATCATATGTCACTAGGGATGCACTGATGTATAGAAGGGATGCACTAGGCACACTGGAAGCGCACCCAAAATTTGAATTTGCTGGGTGGCAGATAGAAGGTGCCCTTTTAGATGTGGAAAGCGTAGGTTTGAAGGCAAGCAAAAAACTAGTTGTGGAGAACTAGGTAGGAGGTATAGACCCTAGACGGATAGCAGGAGGTGTAGGAAAAAATGTTAGGTCAGAATTATTGGCTGATGTAAATAATGGAAAACCTTCGAGCGGATCTAATCCTTTTTGTGGGATCAGTGTCTCCCAGCTAGATTTTGCTCCTACTATGTTGGGGTAGAACACTTAAAAGGAGAAAGATAATGTGCATTTTAACAAGGAAAAATCCTCAAAAGTGCTGAAGGTAGAGTATTTAGAACAAAAGAAGTGGTCATCTCTGTTTGGCAAGAAACCCAATGGAAAATCTCTTTTCCCGCTGGTGATTACTAAATCTTGTTGGGAGAAAGGTGAGTTTCAAGTTTTTATTCTAGATCCTTTAATAGATTTTTCTATGTCTTCTATGGAATTCACCCTAGTGGGTAAATTTTTAGGGGCAAGACTAGATCTAGAATCTCTTACAAAATGGTTAAAAGGAAGTGGGTTATTCGAGGAGAGGTAGAAGTGGCACCAATGTTGAATGGTTTTTTCTTGTTTAACTTCAATTGTAAGGAGGACATGAATATGGTTCTATGTGGAAGATCGTGGTCTTTTGGCAAATGGTCTCTCACTATTAAAAAATGGGAGCCTAACATGGATCTTTCAGATTCTTTTTTCTTAACCACTCCCATTTGGGTTAGACTACCTAGACTCCCTTTAGAGTTTTGGCATGAGGACATTTTTAAAGGTATTGCCAGTTCTTTTGGTGAACTTATGGCATTGGATGATGCAATGGCTACCAGATCCAAACTTTAAAGTGCCAGACTTTATGTTAAAGTGGTAGATTTGAATCATCTCCCAGAAAAAGTGGATCTAATTTTTAAGCATGGCAAAAAAACTCAAGGGATTTTTTTTGAAGATCTACCCAACTCTTGCTATGCTTGTAAGAAATAGGGGCATTGGGTCAAAAATTGTCCTTACAAAAGTAAAAATTATCCTAGAAGTGTTTTGGATGAGAGAAAGATCAAGGTCCAGCAAAAGAAAGTATGGAAACCCAATGAAGATAATCGACAAGAATAAAAGAAAAATGAAGATTCAAAAGCTCTACATGCTGAGGTGGATAAAGAGATTTCTATTGAAGATCCCAAAGCTCCACATATTGAGGCAGATAAAGGGCTTGCTATTGAGAAAGAAAATTCTAAGAAAGAAGGACATGGGATGCAATCAAATACCATAATACCTGTATAAATAATAAATGATTTGATAGATTTATCATAACAAATCGTTGTCTATCAAAAGATAGAAGACCGATGGAGAGATGTAGATGACAAAACTGAGCTAGAGGAAGGAAAATTCTTGGCTGAAGTTGGAAATAAATTAGAGGGAGATTCTCTATTTTCTCAATCTAGGGAGATTCTAGCTGAGAATGATTTCCCTTCGAATGAGCTTCCTGTAAATGATGATGGAGAAAACATAAAGCATATTCTAAACCAAAGAAAAAGGGCTGAAAAAAAGACCATTACTAAGGGGGTAAAAACTAGAAGCAGCAAAAAAGACCAGCAAATGAAGGTGAAACATCTTGCTTCTACTCTGGATAAATCTGGAAAAGGAGATGAACAACATTTTAAGGTGAAACCGGATGTTGGCTCTCCTGACAGACCTGGAAGAAGATCCACTAAGAAAAATAGAGAGGTAGAAAGTATGCAAAATATTGCTAATGGCAGGTAGGCAACCATTCTAGATTTTACCCCTAAAAATAGAAATTATATCTTTATTTGGATTATTAGGGTGCTGAACTTAAAATGGATACTAATATTGTCCTTGTATTACCTGATTTTGTTGCTACATTTTAGTAGGTTTTAGGATTGCTTATCCTGGTGCTTGTAATTGCTCTATCTCTTTTAATTTTGTTAAAGGGTTTTAGGGTCCCTTCAAAACCTATTTTTACCTTAATCTAAAACAATAAAATTGGAAAATAGAATAATATGCATTATTATAGGTAAACATATAGTTAGAACTTCTACACTAGGCACTTAAGAAATGATAGAAGAGATTACCTCATAAATCTTTTGATTTTGTTCTAGTGTTAGCTTGACTAAGTTATATCCTCTTTGTTTTCCCATTCAAATATTTTTCTTTCTCAAGCTCAACTTATTCATCATCTAGTTGTGTCATTCATATATCTTGGTCTTCTTTGTCTAGTGGATAATCACCTAGATATATTAATTATTCTAGTTATTCTTATTCTTCCATCTCAATTGTAGCCTCTATATCTTTCTTCTCCTCATTATATTATTCAATGATATGAATAGAAAGTTATGGTCTCTCTTCTATATTTCTATCCATGTAAGGATTAGGTGAATTTATATGATTCCTTTGGTATGTGAAGATGGGTGGAGTGGATAGTGGATGAGATGGTAGAGGGGTTATGGGAATAACTATGCTAGGAGGTAGAACTAAATATGATGAAGTGGAAGGTGTGAAAGGCATAGGGATTCTATGAGGGTAATTAGGATATTTTGGAGAGTTAGGGATAACTAGTATTGAATTAAAAGTCAGCTATAATAATTCTAGAAGGCTTACTTGGGTGACTAAGCTGAGCAATGACAAATAAGTCATCGAATAATTGATCTTCCTTTTACAAACTAAGGAAATAGTTAGCCTCTCCACTATTTTTATTATACCCAAGACTACATCATATGATGTTGTGGAAGTGGGAAGTACTTGATCACTAGGAAATTCTAAAAAATTCTCCTTCCTAAGCTAAGGATTTGACTCCATTCGGCTCCCATATTGATCTACTTCCTCTTTTATGGATTCTACTTATGGGGAATGAAGATGATATTTTGGTTTAGAACCTTATGGTGAAAATGGAGGCCATTGTTGATTCCATGCATTCTAAACCTTTTTCTCTATTTCATCTAGATTATATTGTAAGGCCTATGTAATTATCATTGATATCTTATTGTCCTTCACCTTAATCTAAACTTCAGAGGCATTTGATGAATTCAAGATAGTCTAATCATGGTAATAAATATGGTGACTATAATAAATATGAAATTTCTTCATATCCAATATGGTTTTGAGGTACCCCTTATTATTTTCTTATGGTCTCATTATCTGAATGGTGAAATCTATAAGTTATATTGTATACTAGCCTTACCATTCTAAATGAAGTGTGACCTAGTCACATACTAGTGTTATCCAATGGTGAAAGGGGTTTTAAATTAGTAGGCCAAGTGTCTAAGCTGTAATTATTCATAGATTATATTGAAAACTTGATAATTAATCTCTTGTTCTAAAATGTGATAAAGAACATGATGAGGTAATAATAAGGGGGTAGTCCTGATACTCTCCATTCAAATGATAGTTATATCTAGATACAACTAATAATCTCTCATTTTGGTGAGGGTCATTATTCTATTTTTAGGTAGTCTAGGCATTAAGGTTCCCTACATAGCTTGGTATATATGAGGATATACCTCATTGTTTATCCTCTTGATATAATTCATGTAACTTTGAAAAAACAAAAAGCATAAATCTTCTCTGACGCTATTTTACAAATACTCTATTGATGGTTACCATTCTTCACCATATGACTTGTATATAGTGGTCATTATCACGTCTAGTAAGACATCATGTATAAATTTCCATCCAAATGCCTTAGAATAGGGTAGATTATTTTTTCATTTAGTCATACACTTATGATCTTTCCCAAGGCTACCAATTTATTAGTTGCTAGTAATATGTTTAATAGTGCCACCCACTCAACCTAAACATAGATCATACTTGGGAACCCATATAATCTATTTTATAATTCCATTTTTATGGAAACTTTAGTTATGAATTTAATAATTCAAATGGTGGATATTTCCCCATTGGAATGTATCCTTTATCCCTTTTAAATCCATTTATTCAGCTTCCTATCTACATTTTTGTCCTCAAGCCACACATTGGTTGAGACTCGATTGTAGGCAGTTTCAAGGGAAAGAAACCTAAGGTAACTTTCAAATACCCTCCCTGAGATGTTATCATAGTTTGTGTGGACTTTCATTAAATGGACAATGTCTCTTACAATGGTTCCATTAATGAATATAACATTTAATTGGTTAATGCATAGAATTACCTCAATTTTGGTTGTAGTTTGGTAGAGACCTTGTTATTTAATTTGGATAAAATCATCAATATATTATTTAGCTTAGTGAGAGTTCATCCTCTATGGAGTAGGATTGAATAAATTCAACCTCTTCCTAGAGTGTCAAATAGTGAGGTAATTTAAAATTTAAATCATTATTCTAAAATATAGTGTATTTATATTCATTTAATACCAAAAATTAGAATAGGGATGAGATTGAGGGCTTACCTTTTTAAGAAGATACCATTGTTATCCTTTAGTCACTACATTTCATGTGTAGTCCTAGACTTTTTCGTTCTATGATTAGTGACTAAATAAATATAGGGCTCTTGTTATGATAAGGAATCTTCATAATGTAATTTATTATTTAATAGATCAATAGAAAAGTGAATCCTAATTTTTATAGAGTTTGCATTTATTACTCACAGGCTTCCGTATTGAATGTATTTGTGTAACTTTAATTATATTAATGAAATTTCACCTTTAATACCATTTTTGATTTGAATATTCCATCCAGATTAGTGGGTGCCATTATTTTCCAATTAGAATTATTTTGATAACTATTTATGTCTAGTCATTGATTTTAAGACAACTATTTTCCATTCATTGAATTTTTTTTCCATGTTGTCTATCATTCTTCCCTATGTTTTGGATACACATTTCTTGGATAGTGTCATATGTTAGTTTATCATTAATTTAACCTTTTTAATTTATTCTTTGTGTTTTGGAGGTATTGTATAAGTGAGTTAATGTGATTAAGACACATGGCCTAACATCATATCACTGGAAGCATAAAAGGTCAAGAATTTAGATTGGTATCCCTTTTGATGAATACCTTTATGTGGTCATAGGTCAACATGATTGAGACATGTGGAGTGATTAGAGAGGCCCAAAGACTCAAGATATTAGAGAACTAGATTATCAACCATAGGATTGGTTAACATTTTGATGACATGGATTACTATAAATGTGCCAAGTGTTGATCACTCAAAACCTTAGAAGTTTGAAATATTGAACTATTAAGTTGTAGATTGAAGAACCACTTAACCTTCCTATAGATCTATATTACCATGATTGAGACACATGGAATGATCCCTTAAGTTTACAAACTTGGAACTTGGAAGCTCATAAGCACATGGTGACATGAAAATACTATGTATGAGGATAAACAAATTAAGTTTTGTGTCTCTATTTTAGTGTGAATATGCCATGTGGCATGTTTTTGAAGCTTAGGAGACTTGGGGGATTGAATGTCTTAATATTTTATATTCATCTAAAGTCTTGAGTGACATGTGTCATAAATGCATGAAATATTAAATGTGGGCCTGATTGGAGTGAATAAATGCTATTTGTATATTAATTTTGTGATCAAAATATTCATACTAGGACATAAAAAGATTAGATCTATTAGTCTATAAATAATATCAATGTAAAAATTATGAAAATCTAAGGTTCAAAATGACTTAAGATACTATTTTAAACTTATATTTTTACAAATTAAACTTATATAATGATGTATTTCCTATTAATAACCCTTATGAAAAATGTGTGATACCATAGTCATAGATCATTAGGCTCATAGTTCCGTAGGTAGAGGTAATTTCAATAATGGGTTCCTATTTTGAAAAAGTGGTGTGATTGTTAGAGCACAACACAAGGATATTGGAAATGAGGCA
>JARHVA010003143.1:1307500-1342500 GCA_037957365.1 Torreya grandis
AAAAAAACTGAAGTTGTATGATGACCATCTACAACTAGAATAGTAATAAAATTCAAGGATGTACAGATGTGACCATCCTAAATTCATACTATCATAGAAATACCAAATAAATCTATCTCAATATAATGTTGTCTAGATAAAAAGGACATCAAAATCAAGTTTGTGCTAGAACCATTTCCAATCATAATGACATGTGTGATAAAATGAAGGTAGTTAAAACACCATATCTATATATGATCTTTTAAAAACAAATCATAATGTATCTCATGGTAATTAAATTTAATATATGGTGAGTTAATTTGTAATATGAAACCATGAATATAATGTTATCAATCCCATGCTTAGTTAAAATATTATAATGACATATAAATGTTTCCATGTGAAAATTGTTTTGTTTAGGATAAATATGGTTTAGTCATGCATTACTAAATATTTTTATGAATTTATTTGGATTTTCAATAGATTTATTTAATATATAATCATTACCATATATTTTTTATAGTTTTATCATTAATTATCATATAGATACTACATCACAATTTTAAACATTTATTAGTCACATGCCTTGAAGTTCTAAGATATTCAAAAAATTATTAGGATCATAATATCTAGTAAAATATATAACACTTTATAATAATTATAGAAAATAAATCACATTAAAATTAAGTAATTATTTTAATTTTATGTGTGCTGGGTTTTTTATTTTTGTAAGTTTTTGCATTTACTTACAAGTGTGAAATGTAAACATATCCTTTAGCTGTACAAATACATTAACTATCTTGGTTTCATTATTATCTTTACAATTAGCTACATAATTATTATTATGTTTTGATTATTATATGTATGTATGTGTAGTGTTTTTTAAATAAATATATGTATATTTTAGTATATTATCATCCTTTATTTTAACCTCAATATTTCATACCAAATGAAAAACCTAATTAAATGAGTCATATGAGTAATATATGACTTTGTAATCAAGTGGGTTGTGAAAAATATTTGATCATATAATTTGTATCACTTTAAATAAGTTGATGTGAAATTTTGGTAAGTATGGTGTTAAATTCAACCACATATTCAATTATGCATTCGTTATGTTCTTGTTTGATTTTATACTTTTTTGAAAATGTAACATTTGAAATAATTTTTGTGAAAAAAAATTGCTAAGAAGAGGCCAATAAAACACTTAATATATACATATATAAAAAAGGTATGGAATAAAAACATTAAGGGGATAATCCTAGGAAACATATTCATCATATCTAATTGATCATGTTAAAAACCAAAAAAAAATAGAAAAAAATATTTTGTATATTTAAAAAGATCCCCATTGATGCTAAATTTTATAAACTTAAGAACTTTTAATAATGGAATAAATGGGATAAAATTTTATTTTTAATCCAAATGGTTTTGTAATATTTCATAATATTAATCAACATGGTTACGTTTAATTAATGTTAGAGATAATTTTTAAATTTATATACTTGTGTCATTAATTTGTTTGTGTACTTCTAAATCATTAGATGCACCAATAAGTGTATAGTCAATAGTTGTGTGTGTATGTGTAATTAAATTTTAATGATTAGTATTATAAACAATAAAAAAGATTGGTGTTATGACTATGCCCAAGAGTAATAAATTAAATATATGACTTATTATGAGGAAAATATGTCTTTAAGGTTTGTAGATAGAACCATAAAAGTGTAAAAAATATAAGAATCAACACTAGGGAGTGTTGTAGTAATAGATGAAGGCATAAAAGGATTATTATTATTAGGGGTAAAATAATAACCATATTTATATATAATTAGTATAACCATCCAATGGAATTTTCTAAGGAAAAGGATCACTATTCTTGATTTGTGCATTGCAGGCTTTAGTAAGTAAGAAACTCATTCCATCAACCTCCCAAGGAATGTTTGTAATAAAATAATGAAATAGTTCTTGAATAATATTTTTATATTTTTGAAAATATATTATAGTGGGAGTGTATCAACAATAACATCTTTATTTTAATTACTAACATTATAACTAAAATTAGCATTATAGAGAGGCATTTCATTTCCAAAGTAATTATTTTGATCATTTTGATCACTATTTGAAGGATATATATCCCAAAATGTATCTAATTATATATTAAAATATTTTAAAAATTATTGGTATGAAATAAAATTATATTATTTCAAAATATTCAGTACCCAATCTTGAAATATGTCTAGTGAGATGAAAAAGCCAAGCCTCCTAAGCATAGGATATCTTGTTACCCTTTTTTTATTAAGAAAATTTGATGTGAATTTAATATATGTTATTATATATAGGTGTAAAATTGGAAAAAATAGAATAATAAGTTGTCAAATAATTAAATATTTTGATTTTGAAAAAATTAAAAATATGGAAAAATTCTATTTTGGGAAAGTACTTAGAAGAAATACACTTAGTTCACAAATATATACAAATTGACTATTTACGCTATTTTAATATGAGAATTATAACAAGAGATTACTTTTTAGACCTAATATTAGAGATATAATTATAAACATGCTCTATATAGGTACAATAAAATTGGACAATAGGGCAATGTACCCAAGGCTTTTGGTCATAGACTTGCCTTATTTGATTGTGAAATATTGATAGTGAGAAACATACCTAGAAATTAGATACTTAGATATGAAAATTTAGAGGTACAAATAGAAAATATATCTATACCAGTCCATTTTAAATGGATGGAATTGAAATACACTTGATTTTGGTTACAACAAACTTGTCCTAGTTGACTATGCCAAATAATTTATTAATTCACTGCCTATATAAGCATAAATTAGGGTCTCAAACATTATTTTAGATATGATATAACATAGAAAAATACTTGAAATTATCAAACATTTTATTCTTATGTAGGGGGTATGATTGGAAGGTATTGAATGTAGATATATAGGAAAACATCATTCAAATACAAAACATTGCACTTAATTTCCAATACTATTAGGAGGGATCATACTAAAATTTATTTCCTCTATTTATTTTTATGTGTGTGTGTAATGATGAATGAAAATATAGATAATATTTATTGTTGTTTATCCTTGGCACAAGTATGTAGATTAATATTCAACTTTAGGTATTAATTCAATAGACCTATAGATAAAACATGAGTATATGAATAACATTTTTAGAGTGAGGAGAAATATATTTAATTAATTTAGAGAATCCTTCAATTTATATATGTTTTTTGAATTTAAGACCCATTAGAACAATAAATTTGGCCAATGGTAATACTTGATGGACAAAATTAAGAATAATATGAAATATTTATTTAAATAATTTATGAAAAATATGATTGTAAAATTATACTCTAAGTGGACAAGGTTGTGTGAAATGTCTATCTAGTTAATTTGGAATTTTATAAAAGGAAAAAGGAATGAAACTTGGAATCACCATAAGAAATTTTCGAGATAAATGAAAAATATAAAAAATCACAACTCATAATACATAAATTTGTTAGAGGATTATTTTTATAAAATTATTTGGTTTCTAACAAAGAGTTTATTTTTAATGGAAGGAAATGGAAATTTAGTAATTGGCATCAAGTGAATTTATAGGATGATGCCTACATTTTATATAATCCATTTATTTCCATCAAACATTGGGCTCAAATTGGATATGAGATTTAGTGCATTGATGGGCTAAAAGTTCATGAATATTTTGAAATCAAGGAGGGATTTAGATGTTGGAAAATGCTAAGGAGTGAAAACCTCTCTAAAAATTTTAAGGTGATTATGGAGGACCTTAACACATTTACCAGTTCTTACCACATTATTCATTTGATAAAAGAAGATAAATATATTTAGATGGATTATTATTATGTGTCTTATAAATTTAGGTCAAGCTATAATTTTATCTCTCAAGTTCCTAAATAGGGTTTCCCATGGATTAATCTTTAGGATAAAAATATTATCCCCAAGATAAATTTATTCTTATGGCTCTCTGTTCAAAACAAGATCCTAACTTTAGATAACCTTGTGAGAAGAAGAATGGTTTTTTGAATAGATTCTCTGTGTAAAAATGATAATGAATCAGTTGGCCACTTATTAATTGGATATGTTCCTAAACTAATTAGGTATGGTGTTTCTTCTTGATTTTTTTTTATTAGCTAGGTACACCCACTAGTGGTCTTTAAACTATGAATGGATTGGTGTCATCCTTTTAAAACTAATATTGTAAATATGATTTTGTATGTATCACTACCATGTATAATTTGGTCCATATAGAAGGAGTGAAATAATAAGGTGTTCAATAGTATGTAAATCGACATTAAGATAGAAACTAATAAGATTCATGATAGGATCATAGAAAATTTTAATATTTTTCCTCCCTTTAAGCCCAAAGGTATGAATGAAGAGGAAAAAAATATTACCATAAATTGGTGGATTGAGGTGCAAAGTGTAAATATAAGTGATCATAAAATTGAATATAATAAATTAATCAAATGGTATGCCCCTTCTCTAAGATGGGTAAAATTAAATTTTGATGGATCTTCAAAGGGTAACCTAGGGGACTTAGGTGGAGGTAAGATTTTAAGGTATGATAAAGGAAATTTTATATATACTTATGTAGGAGGAATGGGAACATGGACTAAACTTTGGGTGGAGGTGTTGCTTAAATTACAAAGTTTGAGAATAGAAAAAGAATAGAATATTAATATAATTGTGATTGAAGGTGATTTGCTCAAAATAAAAAAATATTTATCCAAGAAGAATGTGACTAGCTATAATATAAATCACATCATTTAATAATCTTTAATTTTAATTGAATCATTTTAGTAAGTTAACATCCAAAATGTGTATAGAGAGGGGAATCACTCAAAAAAATTGTTTATGAATGAATGTGTCGTGTATCAAAATTTAAGGTCAATCACTAGGGATGATTTACCTAATTCATTTTGTCATATAATTGAAATATAAACATACATCAATAATGGGTAGATGTGGAAAAATATATCATTTTTTATTATAATGTATGTATGTAATTACATATTGCCTATAGGAGGTTCATCAAGAAAGGGATTTATCAAATAATGTGGATCATGATTGTTAAAAGGTGTAAATTTATTTACTCATATGAGACACTTATGTGATTTAAGGTTCCTCACATAATTTTATCTTGTGTGATTATTTTTTAACACAAAATTAATAATACTTAGTTCAAAATTGGTAATATAAATAAATAATCAATGGTGATTTTTAAACTATGGTGAATTAAACCCATCATGGATGTTGATTTTATTGACAATAGTGAAGATGGAAACTTATATAGATGGGTACAATGTTTAAATTTATGTAGAGAATATAAGGGTATGATAATCATGTATTAGAAAATTTTATGAAGAATTGGAATAATAGAGAGGTGGTGTTTATTATAATTTATATCTAGATAACAAAATAGATGATTGCTTAGATGATTAAACTCAGAGTGGAAGTCACAATTTTTTTAAGATAGACAAGAATTTTAAGGAAGAAAAAGACAAGTTATTACAATAAGAGGAAGTGTTATACTTTTTTCATAATGGATTTTATTAGGATAAGCTACCTCATCCCTATGACATAATTTATAAGTATGTTATGCTTTATTTTACTCTTCAATGTAGACAAAATGTTTTTTATTGGTCACACTTCATTTTTTAAACTATTTTAACCATCATATTCCTCTAAGTCTATCATTATAAATATTTTTATTGGCTTTAAAGTTATATCTTGGATATAAAAATAGTTAATAATATTAAACCACTAAACCAAAAAGTTATTTTCATGATTCATAGGTATTTAAAAGGAATGAATATAAGCCCTACTAGTTTCCCAGTCTTGAATAAACAAAATTTTCAAAAGCAAAATTTAGAGGGTATATTGGTAATTATAATATTTCCATGAATTTTTATTATAGTAGAGAGGAAGGCCTAATTAGTGGTATACTCTAAAGTAATCCAAAATAGAGGTATAAGAGTAATTTGATAAGTGCCTCCAAGATTACTTTTTTAGATGTAAGCGGAGGGGTGAATGATGTTAGAGGAGGATTTTATAAGGATGACAATATGATTGTACAAGAAGACAAGTAGGAAGAGGTATTTAATTGAATTTTTATGTTTAATTCAATATCCTTTCAACCTACTAAGGAATTTAAAAGAACAAGGAAACACAAAAGCAAGGATGGGATTTTAGAAGAAAATGCCAACATGATAGAGGGAAGTAAAAAAATATTGTAAGAGTGTCCTTAACATATAATTTTATAGAGTAAATAGTTCCATTAGAATTTATAACAATCTTGATAAAGTGTATGAATAATTAGGTCTTCAAAAATTGTTGTTAAGATGGTTCATGTGATAACACTCAACTTAAAAGGAATAATTTAGTGTTTTGAGTTAGATGGTTACCCAACAAAAGTCTATGGAAGAGAAAAAGGAGATAGAGATTAAACTGAAGATGTTGAGAGATAGAGTTTCTATCTTGTAACAATAGAATTCAATATTGAAATATAATTTCAACACCCTTGTGCTGATCAACAAAGCATCCATGAAGGAAAGCATAACAAGTTTAGATACCCTTAGATACCTATTGAGAGGAATGTTGAAAGGTGTTAAATCCTCATCCAAAAAGAAATAAAAGTGAATTGAATGACAATGAGATAATTTTAACTCCCCAAACATAAAATCATATAGACATGGATTTGAAGAGGATTATATGATGTTCGGAAGAGGCTTTGGGTGGCCAACAATTCTAGTTGTATTTAGGTTTTTTTTGTGCTATTTTCCTATGGTTTTACTTTTTTTCTAATCATATATAGTATACCTATTTATTTATTTTGTATTTCATGACATTTTTAATGATTTTAATGTATATGTTTGTGTCCCTAATTAAAAAAACCCAACTTTACCCATAATAAAAAATAGATAAATACAAGTAAAATTTAACCAAAATATGCTTAATTCATTATCTATATTTGATATTTACAAAGTTATAATAAATTATATTAGGTATATGCTTGTAAAAAATTTACATGCCTATATTTCCCCCATTTATTATATCAATTATATTTATAGAATAAAATAAATAATTGAAACCTTAGCATATATGGTGCATATTGTATTTTTCTTGAAACTATGAATTTGTGTTAGGTATGATGTGAATGAATTTTTAATAACACATTTTAGTTAATGTTCATATATATAAATATGATAAATACAAAAATTTATTTTGAAAAGGTAAAGAGTAAGGAGAGAGAACACATGTATGCATGTTGCATTAGTGTACTTATAGAGAATACTCATGTCTGACCAAGAAGACAAATGTTGCTTTTGGTCATATTCAATATTTTAGACATAATAAAAGATTTGGAGAATTTATTTACTTATTTTCAAGTGTTTTTTAAGATTTAAGAGTGATAAACTCTCAAATTTTAAATATAATTATTAAATACCATTATTTAGAAAGATTCACTATTCCAATTCTTAATAGTGAGGAATCTTATCTAATGCAGTAACAAAAAAAATGTGGAACCATACTAAATACACTATAAGTGATTCCAAAGAAATTGAGTGTCACTAAAATCAAGCATATATCACCATCATAGATTCTAATCACACTGGTTTAGATGGATCTATACTATAAAGTTACATTATCTAAAAGGAATGAAGAGTTTTCATGCCTCTATCATGAACACATTTCTCATGGACCTTGATATTTTTATTATATAGGTTTGAAAAGTGGGATTAGGATCTTGTACTTATACAAGCACCAAAATATTTTAAACTAAAAGAGATAACATTACAAATTAAGAAGAATCTTTGAGGGATAGAAATAATGAGGTTACCTTCAATCAAAAGTACCTAAAAAAGACACCGAATAACATCAAAAAGGAACTACATAAAGAAACATAAAAATTAGTGGTGTGACTCCTTAGATTCAAAATAAATAACCAATTTATTAATTTATTTGTTTCTTTTCTCTTTATTTTTTATGTGTCATATAATCCTCTTTACTTTTCCCTAGGAAGAATCCTTAGCCATGTTTTTATTTTAAATTTGTAATGTCCTTTCCTCTAATTATTTCTAGCATTTTCTTACCATGTTCCTTCATCTCATATATTTTTATCTACATTCATTTTCTTGTTAGGGTAAGACACACAAGTTTCCCTCACCTCTGTATGGCCTTTGAATTTCCTTCACCAATGTATGTATCTATCTTAGCTTCATATAGGGTGAGAAATAGATTTAAATTTAAAATTTACTCTACCATTTCTGTGTAGAGAAATTATTGCATGGATAAATTTATTTTGATCTTATATAGGTTACATTACAATTATTTATTCTTAATAATACTATAGGTTTGGGGGGTTGGATGTTACTTTACATTATCCCCCTAAATGTTTACTTTAAAGCTACTAGTAATGGTATTTTTTATATCCCCCCTAAAAGTTAGATGAGTCATTCTTCACACTGTTGGACCCCTCTTCCCCTTCTTTCTCTATCTCCTCCTAATCACTTTATAAATAAATGGTTTCAATAACACATTTCCCCCATAGGGTCTCCCCTATATTCACAATTATCATAATTAGGCCTTGGTGTATGAGGTATAAAAAGGGTTTTCATTAAAATATGTAATGAAAACTTCCAAGGATTTAAGTAGAAAAATGGAAAACTAATTTTATACCCCTTGAAATGGTTCATCAAAATAAAATGATGTGAAAAGATGATGGTGTGTTTAAATTACATGGTAATATATCTCATGATGTGGAACCATATATCAAGCCACTTCTTCGATAAATATGCTCTAGGAAACCCTTTTTGAGATGAGGAAACTAGTTCTCTAGTCTTGAATAAGATTTTCATCAAATCATCCTTTTTTGTCTTTGAATGCCTTCACACATTTGAAACTCATGCCAATAATTTAACTAATGACCTATTTATTAATGGTGACTTTTATGCCTCTCATCCTAACTATTCTATCTTCCTAGCCTTGAGAAAAGTCTTTAGAGATGGAAAAAATGTGCCCCATGATCCTTTCCATGAAATTCATGAGTCCTCCTTTGGAAATTTTTTTCTAAACATATGGGTCTTCCTTAACTTTTGAATATGAAATTATCTTGATCTTGTAATGGTTGCCACCAATTCTTTCCTTGTTATTATTTATTGAGAGTTTGTTATATATTTTTATCGAATGTGAGTATCTCATTTTATTCCTGTCAGTTTTTTTAATGTTGAGACTAGCCACACTTAAACCTAGTTACCTTTATCTATAAATTATTGTTTTCATGGAATTTGATTTTGATATTAATGTTTCTCTTTTAAATCTTCATAATTTTCTCTTTCCACTTTGAAACTTTAAATAAATTTTGAAACTTCACATTTTTTTCTCTTTGAATAAGTATGCACATGAATGAGTATCAAGCCCCATCTAAATATGTTCTAATGATATATACTAGTGTGTCTATATGTTCAATTTTAAAATTTATTTGTAACTTGTATGTTTTTCCTTTATAATATTATTTCACAAGCCCCTGCATATGTATTCAAGTGTGCATAATTATATTCTCTACATATTTACAAGTGGGTTAATATAAATATTATATTATTGTATAATACATATGAATTATCCAAATATATATCATGTTCTCTATTTTAAAAAAAATCTTAATATTTTGAATATGCGCTCTATTATAGGATTTAAGTTCAAATTATTTTCATATTTTTTACATCTTTTGATCTAATTTCTAAGTGCACTTGTATGTTATAAACCTCTAATAATAATTTATATATTTTTAAATATTTTATAACTAATATCTACTCAAACCTACACCCTTGTGTAGGTCATTCAATCCTTCACATTGGTAAGTAATATGAAGATAATCCTAGGTTATGGTGGTGTAACATGTGGATTAAATCTCTAGAATATATGGCTATCTCCCCTTGATGTATTAGTTAGGATATATACATTACACTAATATCTTGCAAGGGAAAAGAGAGGAAGATAAACTAAAATAAAATCTACCTAAATGGGGTGATACATTAAAATTTCTCCTTTAGCTATCTAATCTACAATAACAATCTGAATTATGACATGAGCATGATTGCACTACTCAAATAAGTAATCTTCAAAAAAGAATGTTTGACATAGAGGATATTAGATTGATGCATGATCTAAGGTAGCTAATCAATAGGTCTATCTATGACACTAATGAATATTACACTTGCCATACATACAAGGATATTCAATCACACTATGGAGCTTGTAAGGATGATCAACCACCTAAAAATAGGTAAATAGGTAAATTGGAGAGGGCAAATGTGAAGAAGAATCCACCATCATTGACATTTATCTACAAACTATGAGCATACACTAATAAAAAGAATTAAGAAGGCTAAAATATAGTCTCATTCATTCCAAAGAGATAAGTACAAGTGTTTTTCTAAGTATGGATCCAACACAACTTAGGTTAAGTATTAAAATAAATGTCAAAACCAATCATACTTAAAGAAAATGTGAAAAAAGAGGGGCAGAGAGAGACCAAAAGCTGAAAACTAGGGATGAGTCATCCACCTAGTCTTCCATTAATTTTTCCTCTATTAAAACGGTGTAGTAAATAAATATGATATTTTTTGGAAGGATTGAATAAGTCATGGGCATGTTTTTTGGAGCTTGACCCATACATGTGCTTATATTCTTGCTTCCATTCAATTATATTTTAAATAAAGAAGTAAACCTCCTTGATATTAGGATTGTAAGTCACATTATAATACTCAATTGACTCTTTAAATCCTCTCATGATTTATCTATACTCTTATAGGGTTGTTTTAAGACTTTGCAAGCTTGTTTGACTTTTTCTACTTGACTTGGCATAAGAGAGGAAAACATCTCTTCAAGGTTGTTGAGACTCCTTAAACCAATTGAAAAATTATTGAAAATAACTACTGAATTTTTTTTCTTGACTTGGAATTGGATACAAGGAGTAACATTGATAAATATTGTTGAAAATCTTTTATGCATTAATTTCATGACTTGACCACTTAAACTCCTCATTTCACAATATGGCATAGAATGTGAGAAAACTTGAATTTTCCTTGAATAAAATTTTTATACTCCATGTATGGATTCTAAACATCATATTAGACCTAAAAAAAGACACTTTAATCCATCAAATAGTTCAAAATATTTGATTTTTCTTTAAAAGGTCTCATTTGGCCTCGTTCCTTTTAACCTTCAAAATAATTAAATATCCTTGTATAAATTTTTTTAAGGATTATATTATGTAAATAATAGCATATTTTAATATAAATTATCCCCTTACATCTCCATTCCATGTTTCAAGACCCAACTCTGAGTGGAAGTACATTTTTTAGCCCATTTTCCCTCTCCAATTAGGCCTAATTAGGCCTCCTTGCCTAGAAACTGAGATTTTGCCCAAAATCACTCCCACACATGTAAAACTTCTAGGAAGTATTTTATTAAATTTAATAATTAAAATACCATTATCCATGAAAATTTTGGGCTTCTGGAACCTTGAGGTAGGCAAACTAAAAAATGGCCAAAAAACTAGCCCTTCTTCATGCTTATTTTGGACTGCCTTAAAAAACCAGACATGTATGAGAATTTATAGAGTGGATTGTACATATGTTTTTACTTATAAATGTGTAATAAAACCTCATAATACCCAACAATTTTCAAATATGCACCATATTCTATACCCTATTTGGAGCCCAAAAACTCATAAAAGTATAGTTTTTCATGCATCGATACAATTATAAGTACAGGTAATTACCACAGATAGAATATAATTTGATTATAGAAAAATTTTAAGGAGTTTTTAGAATAATTACATGTCATTTAATTTTATTTAGATATCAATCTCTCTTGACTAGTAAAAGATGGTCTTCTAGGTAGCTTGTGAGTGCCTTATCATCTTAACGATGATTCATAAAGTATAAGCCTTTAACCCATGAATAAATGCCACAAATTTAGAGTTTATAATTCCACATAATAAATAAAAATATATTGGGATCTCATTAAAATCATCCATATTATTTTTATAATAATAAATTAGCTCTTTAACTAGGTAGACTACATTCTGTGAGGTTGGGAGAAAAGAAGTTGGGTGAAAAGGTACAAAAATGTTTTTTTTTGGCCCTAAACATCTCAATTAGGTATTATACATATACCTTGACATATTTAATTATTTTTACAAAAATATTAAATCCCTTTTAGCCTCTATAAAATTCATTGAATGAGGCTTAGGGTTTATGATTAAAATCATGTTAGACACCCTAGTAGTTACATTTGGTCCATTTCACGCAAATTGAGACATTATTAGAACTTGTAAACCTTGTGAAATTAAATATCACTACCTAAAACCTCTTAAAAACCTAAATTTTCTTTGATAAATACTTTTAACCCTTTATATATTATGCTTAATTAATCCTCATGGTATAATATCTAGTTGTAGGTGATCAGTCTTGGTTTCATGCCCTTAAATGGAGAAAGTGAGTAGTATGAAGGCCTTAAATAGGTATGATAATTATTATGAAATTTTATAATTTTTAATTATCTCTATTATCCAACCTTTCTTAATATCTCCATCTACCATAAGCATCTATTTCCCTCATCTATGCCTTAGTAGGCTTGTAGGCAATATTGGAATTCAAGAACCTCATCACCTTGATCTATGACTAAGTCTTGACAAATAATATGTATCCTATAATCATGATGATCTTATAAGAGTTATTTAAAGTTATTTTAAACTTATCCCTTAGTTTACTACCTTGTCTTCATAACTAAGATACTCTCAAAAAATTTCAACTATAGGAGCAAGCCTTTAGTCTTCTCATTGGATGACTAAGATAACATATACAATATGATTTGATATTTATGAAAACTAACACTATAATTATTCACTATGATCCTAAAAAATATTCTTAACTCTAATAAAAAACTTAAATCACATACCATACTCATTTGGAATATTCCATTAAGACTGTGCAATCTACCAAGTTAGGCCATTACCATACTTTGTCCTTATGATGTGCCTTCATTATTATACACAGTATTAATAAGGCTTAGACTCTCTTTAAGGTCTAAATTAATCCTTATAGATCTTTAGTTCCCATTTTACTTCAATATATCACTATTATATAATAATATTTACATATATAGTAATGTGTAGTCTATAACCCTAAGGCAACCTGGTCTAATCAAATCTACCTAAGTCCTAAAATTATCCCTCTTGACCCTGAGTATCATGTGGAGATGTCAAATTAGAATTATAAGAACAATTGAATATGATTTTCTTTCTTTTCAGACCTAAATTCTTAACCAAACTAAGTACGTAACTTACAACTACAAGGCAAGACTAAATGTAGGTGATGATTTAGGAGTCAAGGATATATTTTGAAGTTTTATAATCTATTTGGATCTATTTATCTAAAATTAATCTTAAACATATGCTTATCCATAAAATCACCAAAAAATATTCATAATCCTTATAGTTCATTGGTACCTTCAATAAAAACTATGAGTTATATTCCAATGACTATAAATCTCTTTCTCTATAGTTACTTGAGTGGGTGTGTGAATGTTGATATTAAGAGGATACCTTATCAAGGTTGAGGTTAGGTTTCTTTGTCTAAAAATTGAATAGGATGAATCTCATTTAAAAAAATTCAACATCAGATAAGTACCCTAGTATGACTTTAATCTATATTTTAAGATCATCTCTACAACCATTTCAAGGATTCATCCTACACTTAGGTCTCATACGCACATTCTCACGTGTATTTAATGTTGACCTAAGGACTCTAATATTCATGTTTTATCAATCCATACTATTGGTTATCCTTGGGTGCCTTGAATACCATTTGGACTCTAAGTTCTCTTCAAGAAATCACTAAACATTTAAATATCCTTTGATATTGTGTTGATAATTGGTTAACCTCTTTTTGAAATTTTACCACCTTTCAAGACCCTACATACTCACAAACATATACCTTCCATCTATTTATACTTGGTTATAGGTGGTGAGATAAGAATATTTTAAACATTAGGAATTGAGGTTATCCTTCTCAATTAGGCATTAAATTTCAAATCAATTCTATAGTGATCTTTATTATCCTCACTATGACCTTAACTATATTCCTCGGCAACCTTATCAATTTTTTTAAGATCCTTACTATCAAGAGTGTGACTTTTACCTTCCTTGTGATCCATATTAGTGTTATGACCAGCCTACACCTTCCCCATATGGTTGTGATGATGAATATGGACAACCTTGTTTTCAATAAAAAATGGATGTGATGGGCAGAAAGGTACCACAATGTGTAAGAAGGGTTTGTTTAACTTCTCAATATGAAAAAGTGATTGAGTTTTTTCAAGTTATATATAATTATCCTTTAGAGTGGAATGACTTGTTTAATTTTTGTCACTTAAAATTGCACCCCTTTTTGATATGACAAGTATCTCCTCATTCAAGTGGCACAATGGAACCACCTTAGGGTTTTGGGTGACCCAACTTTGAGTTGAATCCTAGATTTGTGGCTAGTTCCCTTTGATGTACCACTTTGATCAAAATACTACTAACTCTTGGGGGGGATGAAAATGGAAAAGAATAACTAAAAGTAAATATAATATAGGGGAGGTGATACACCAAATATTTTTTCTACTCACACCATTTAATATGCACTTGGAACCAAAAGAAGCTTATACATACACTTCATTCAATGACAATTTTCTCTTCCACATCAATGTTTTAAGCATGGGGTCTTAAAGAGAGCCTAGGCTAGGAGGACATATACAATAGACATTTTATAAACACTATTGAATAGACTACCCACTACACATATAATACACATTAGACACTTTTTGTTGACCTGCAAAAGATAGATCTCAAACTACGCAAGGCACTAGTAAGGATAACATGTGAAGGTAAGGAAAACTACACTTGCACAATACCAATAACCATTAAATGAACTTAGTGAAATATTGAATGAGGTAAAAAAAAACTATCTTTATTATCTCAAGTAAAAAATTTAGTAGGGATTTTCCATACATAGGTGGAGAGATACATGTAATAGACAAAAGGCTAGAATTTATAGAAATTATGATAGGAGAGAGAGAAAGGGAGATAAAAGGTCATTAAGCCACTTTGAAAAAAAGAATAAGGAGTTAAATTTTCATTGAATCTATTATGAGATATGTCCTAAAATATTAGCAAGAAAAAATGTCTCTCAAACCTATTTAACTCCTCCACAAGTGGCATAGATTCCCTTGTGCTTGCATAAGAAACTACCCTTATCATTTGCCTTCAAAAAAATACCTAATCATTAAAAAGGTTTATTTATGATTATGGATGAAAGTGGGAGGGGTTAAAAATAATAACTCATATGCATTTGATAAGTTTATAATCATCCATCTTCTTCTGGCCATGCACAATCATCCTTATCAATTCTAAATGACTCATTCACATGCACCTCTCACAATTAGCACCCAAACAATTTGTAATTATGAAATATGATTCTTATACAAAGATTTATGACATGTTTCAAGGGTTTATAAGTCATCAAGTTCATAAATAAATCCTTAAAAGGCTTTCTAATTGGAGCTCTCACCCTTTTCACTTAGTGTTCACTATCTACCCACTAGACTAGTTGAGATCGAGAAGATGGTAGGGACACTTAGGATATTAGTGGATCATTAAATGATGATGGACACTTATAAAAAGTATAATTATACCTCCTAAAGGTAATTTTATCATCTAAAACCCTTTCAAACATATAAAAAACACAAATTAGTCAAAAACATCCCTATTTTTCACCATATGTATAAGTGTATTACACCACAATCACATGTTTCATGTCCCTGAATAGTCCTCTACATATTTAAATCACTTCCTTGGCATTTATTACCCATTTGGATACTCCATTTGTCTTCTTTTCCTAATCAGGTCTTGGTTGGGGTTTATAAGGGTTTTGGAGTCATTCTAGTCTTAGCCTTTGTTCATAAAGGATACATGTTCAACCCCTTGCCAAATATTTCTAACAACATATTTATAACCTCCTCTAACATCCCTAACTATCTGATCTCTCCATGTGAAGCATCATGGGAGGTATAATCATCCAAAGTTGTCATTCATGTCTTTTTTCTACTTTCTATGAGGGTTTGGGTTTTTTATAGATAAAGAGTGGACTATTTATGGACAACCCTAAAAATTAATAGATAAAACACACAAACACACACACACACACACACACACACACACACACACACACACACACACACACACACACACACACACACACACACACACACACACACACACACACACACACACACACACACACACACACACACACACACACACACACACACACACACACACACACACACACACACACACACACACAAACACACACACACACACACAATCCAATAATATTTTCCCATAGTTTTCAATACCTATTTAGTCTAAAAAGTGATAGCATTCTTCTTTAGGCACTAGGCCTAGACTAGGCATACTAGGTCCTACTTGAAACTTTATGGTTAAAAACCTTTTTTGATATTCTATACATTTTAAATGGATTAAACACATAATATTTGACCTTAAAAACATATCTCCATAGGATAAAATTCACTCTTAGGTATAGAAGTTCACTTGACCTATTTGACCAAAACATTGTCATTACGACTTGACTGTAACACTTGGTGTCTATGGTGCCCTATTTAATTTCAATCCTTATAAATTAAGTTTTCATGTTTATATATATGTATCTAGTATTTATTAACCATCTTTAATGTAATCTTAGGCCTCTAGTTCATGATGAACTCATCTCTTCTAAAACCTGTAGGGTTTGCATGAAGAAAAGTACCCTACCTTTGGGACAAAATAGAGGGGGGTTACCTTATTTACTAAGAAATGTAAATTATTGGATGGGATTATCCATATCCCATAGATTACTTGTACCAAATTTCAACCTTTTTTTAGGTTATTTTACCCTTTAACTTGCCTCATTTTCAAGATAGACTTTTAGGTGCAAGACTATGTAGGGTTCTCAAAAATTGACTATATATGCATGTTTAAAACTCTATTTTTTGAATGATCTTCAATAATGGAGGTATTTATAGCTTTAATACACCATTTTTAACATGATTAAAAACTATTTATCATCTTATTTGACTATGAATCTTCTTATATGCACCTTAAACTTACAAAATAGGTCCTCCCTACTTACTTGAGATAGTTTTATCCTTCATTTACTGACTCCTATAGGTGGCTTTAAAGGTCTATTATAATATTTTTCTATGTGTGTGGATATATTTTTTATGTCATTAGGTCACAATAAATTATTCATTCTTTTATTTCATTTATAAATCCTCAAACCAACACCAACTTTATGCCTAGGTCTTTGACTAGGACACCCCTTCTTAAGACCCTATTGTAGGTCATCATACAAATTGACTAGTTTGATTATAGTTAAGCATGTGCCCCTTTTAGATTACATATTGAAAAATAATAATAATAAACTTAGATTATCTAATATAACCAAAATATATACAAATTATCCCTTCTTTGATCCACTTGTTTGACTGCTACATGGACAAACATTTTTCCTTTTAGAGCCTAAAGGTGAACATGCTTCTTGAGATGGGTTATAGTGCTTAAAATGTTTCCTTGAACAATTTTCATCACAAAATATATTTTTATACTTGCATTTTTTTAAGGGTTAAAACACCATCAATCTCATTAAACCAACTCACTACCTTCTTACACTATTGAAGATGTATATCAGGCCTTGTACAGATAGGATTACTCTTGGGAAGTTAAAATCACAAACTACCATCTTCCCTTGATGTTTCAATCCATGGATGAAATTTTAAACATTTGGAATCACTCATATATAAAATACAAGATTAATTTTCAATTTTTTTAAGGAAACCTTCTTTTGGTCCAAAACTTGTAGAAGTTACTAACATAATTCAATGGTTTCAAGAGCACTTTTGGACCTCTTGATTATCCTTCTCCACTTATCATAATCCCTTCAATTTTTCACACTTATTATCCATGTAAATTAATATAAGTTTGATAAACAAGGAATTACTAAATGTTAATATTTCATTTCTACCAAATCAATCTAAAAGAGCTAGGAGCTTTGTTTTGACCATTTTGGGATCAGAGGTTTGAGTTTCAGTGTTGTCACCTTTGAAGATGACCTTCACCCTCCACTTTAAAATTCACCCTTATAAAAATATTACCATTTTATTCCATATTTTTAAATCAATTAATACTCCTCAAATGTTCCAAATTCTCCATTCTGATCTCTACACCTTCAGCTTAGGCTGTCTATAGGTATGCATACAACTATGAAGGCTAACAATGAGGAGAAACATAAACATTTGAACATTGATTTGTCATTTTATGAATTAAAGACTTGTTATAACACCAATAAATTCATCTTAATATTTTATCACCTAGAACAATATCACATGCTTTTATTTCAATGTGGAAAATCTTCATCACCTGAGACAATTGAAAGTGTGAAAAGACCAATTTACAAGCAAAAATAAGCATAAAAGTGGCCTATTGAGACATTGAGACCTATAAACAAAATATAACCATGGGTATACTATGGAGAGGCCTTGATAATCATAGGAAATAATAAAATTCATCAAACTAAAGCAAAATTTTATGAAACAAGTGCAAACAGTGACCCCTATTGGATGTTAATGCATAAAAAGCTACTTGAGGTATTAGAAATGATTCTTAAGGGAGAATATATGGAATCCAAACATCCTACCATGGATTATAAGTAGACTTAGATTAATTTTAACCCTAAGAGAATTCCTCCCAACTCCACCTGTATGGATCACACCAAGCATTACAAATTGTTCTTTTTTGGCTTGCAAGGATAAGAAAGAAGAAACAAAAGAAAACAATCAACTTTCTAACCATTATTTTTAAATAAAATATTTCCAAATACTTCAAGGAGGTTAAGAGGCACATAACTCACATTTTTCGCTGGTGGTGAGCTCACCAAGTCCATACAAGTGCCAATAAGGTCCTAAAATCAAGGAAAACTCCCTATTTTCTTGTAGGAAATTGATCCCTAACTACCTTTCACTGATTACTAATATTTATTGACCTATACCACGTTAGAATCAATCTTTGTGATAAATTTTCTCTTTAAAAGGTCTATACAAGTCATTAATTTTGTTAGAAATATGACCAAAATGCCATTTTTGTATATGAAACATAGTAAAATGAAAATTAATGACTTTTAAACATCTTAAAACATATTAAATACCATTATTAGGAAATACTAAAAATAATTTGGAGCTTTGAATATGTTTTACTAGAGTTGATTTTTGTTGACTAGGTAAGTACAAGGGAGGTGAACCTACAATAAGGACTAGGACAAGGATAGATAAGAGGTTTAGACCAACATGAGACCCTATTAGGCATATGGAAACATTTTCAAAAGTTTAAATATGTAGGGGTTGACCCAATTTGACTAAAATTCAAATTAGGCAACACTTTTGGCAATTCTTAGGGGTAACATGCTTGCCTGTGTTAAGGCAGTAGCCTTATCCTATCCATTGGGAAAAAGGAGTTAAATTCACTTTGAAACAATAGGATCAGACCTTGATTTGAGTAATAAGATAGTTTATTGACCTCAAAACACATAAAGGAAAGACAACACACAATAATACCAAAGAAAACATATAAAACAAAGGCACACTTGTGATACTAAGGACTTAGGTAACACAAGATAACAACAAGAAAACTAATCATGTAGATTCAACTTAAACATACCTACCTTTTTAGATCAAAAGCGTAGTACCTTGAATCTCCTTCCTCACTATATGAATGAGGATGCCAAGCATGCTTCCTTTTGGATGTGGTTTTAGATGACTCATGTTTCCTTTTTACTCCTTAGCTTGGCATGTCATTTAATGGAGTCATCTCCCGTAAGTTTCCAAGGTATATGAAGTCTTCTTGACCTTGTAAACATGCTTCACATTATTTTCCTTTTGTCTCATTATGGTATATTTTCATATCTATGTAGGGGATAGACTTTTGTAAGTCTATACCTTCTTTAAAGACCTCATTGTTCCTCTCATTTGCTACAATCTCTTCAAAGACTTCAATAAGTGTTGTGTCATAGCTTTTTAACATTGTTTATTATTCCAACTCATTGTTAATGTTTTTATGAGTAGCTTCACATATGGTTTTAAGATCACTCTTCAAGTCATCTTCAAAATCTTCATAACCATCATAGATTTCTCTATCATTGTTTGGAATCTCTTGATGGTGATGCCTTTCAACACATGTTTGTTTCTCAACCTCTTGGGTTTATGTTCTTAGGAGTCTTGTCATCTCATTATCTTTAGGTTTTTTGAATATATGCTTATGAGTGTGCCACATGTCTTATTTTTGAGACACATCCTTTTACTTACCATGTCTTTTAGTCAGCTCCAAATAACTTTTAGGCCAAATGAAATATTCAAATTCATTGCAAATGTCCTCAAATATCTACCATACTTCATCATTCTTCTCTTGATAAACATTATGAAGTGGAAAAACAAGAGAAACCTATTCCTCTTCTTCTTACAAATCCAAAAGAACTCCTTCTAAGGCATCTTCTTCAACACAAGGAGTTAGCTCTTTCTCATCATTAATCTAATTTAAAATATCTATCTCTTCCTGCCTCTTATTTAGGTTAATATTATGCATCTCAAAAATTGGAAGTTTAACTAGAGAAGGTTCCCAAGGAGAAATTCAATCCTCAACATTAGAAGGGTAGAATGGATTAGTTAGAGGAGGTGGAAAGATGGGTTTAATGACTTCTTCAGGAGGGGTGGGAGGGAGTTGAGTAGCTTCAAGTATATCTCCATTTTAAACTTCTCCACTTAAACATATATTTTTCTTCTTTTCACAAGCTTCCACTACCTCTTTCCATCTTGGGAAGCTATGCTTAGAGGATTATTCATGAGGCTAAGATACAAATGGAGGGATGAATGACAGGCTTCAAAAACTTGGGGTTTTGTTTGGCTTGGTTTCTTTTTTCCCACTTGGGAAATCAGTCTTAGGAACCTCTCCATTTTCTATTACCATGATGTATTTCCTTAAAAGATAACTAGCCAATTCAATTTATTTATCAATATGAGCTTCAAAACTCAAACTTCCTTTCTCAAAATCTTCTCTAAATAAATCAACTTGGTCAACAATGATGTCCTCTCTCCTTTGGATTCTCTCTTGGATGGACCTCCAAAAAGGAAAACTTTGGGGAATGAATTAAAGACTTGGGGCATTTTGAAACATCCTTGATATATAATTAGACTGGGCAAAGATGACACACATGAAGGTTGATGTGGACTATATTGGGGCTGCCAAGACTAGGTTCGTTCATGAGCTCTCAATCCCTCTTCTAGGTTGAAAATTAGATGAAAAACATCAATAATATCATTATTAAGACCTTTATAATTAGATATATTTATAGGAATCCATTCTTTCTTGACTTTCTCCAAAGCATCCCTCACACTATTGATACAATCAGTAGTGTTGACTTGACCACAACCATTTCTAGTATCAAGGTCTAACAAGTAGTCTTTGTAGCCAATGAGAGTCTTCTTGAAACTTGTAATAGAGTCAGAGGAACTAGGTCAGATAGGTGAATCATAAGCTTGATACATATGATTATAGGTAATATAGGATTGATAGGGATCATGATAAGCTTGGAAAAGGACTTATTCATATTGAGAGGGAAAAGGCAAACATGGATATGTATCCCCAACTTGTGTTAGGACAAACTCAACCATATAATTATCCATGAGTCACTCATGAGAAGACCATAGAACAAGAAGACAACTTTAATTATAGTATTTGGACTACTTAACTAGTAGATTTATGATTGGATTCACCATTGGTGCTTAGTGAAATTACCTCCAAAGGCTGATATCTTAAGTAAAACACAAAAAATACTAAAATTATTACAAGAGACCCACCAGGCATGCAAAAAACTATTTTCACCAAGTCTCTTCTCATTCATTTGGCACAATGGAACCACCTTAGGGCTATGGGTGACTCAACTTTGAGGTGGATCTCTAGAATTGGGTTTAATGCCCTTTGATGTACCACTTTGATCAAACTACTAATAACTCTTGGTGGAATGAAAAGGGAGAAGGATATACAAAAGTAAATCTACTCTATGGGAAGTGGTACACCAAATAATTTTTTGTACTCACAGCATTTAGCATGCACTTGGAACCAAAAGAAACATATATATACAATTTAATCAATGACAATTTTCTCTTCTGCATCAATGTTTCAAGCATGGGGTATTAAAAAGAACCTAGACTAGGAGGACTTAGAAAATAGGAATTATAAAATAAATATTGAATATAATACTCACTACACCTGAAATCCACATTAGACACTTTTTGTTGACCTATAAAAGAGACATCTCAAATTACATAAGGCACTAGGAAAGATAACATGTGAAGGTAAGAAAAAATACACTTGCACAAGACCAATAACCTTACATGACATTAGTTAAATATTAAATGAGTTAAAAACAATTATCTTGATTATCTCAAGGAAAAAATTTTGCAGTTCATCACCATATCTAGGTGGAGAGATCCATACAATAGCCAAAAAGGCTAGAATTTATAGAATTTGTGAGAGGAGAGAGAAAGGGAGATGAAGGGTCATTAATACACTTTTAAAATAAGTATATGGAGTTATAATTGTATATAATTTGGTATAAGATATTTCTTGAAATATAAGAAAGGACAAATGTCTCTCAAACTTGTTTAGCTCCTCCACATGTGGCGTAAATTCCCTTGTGCTTCCATAATAAATTGCCCTTCTCATTTGCCTTCAAAAAACTACCTCATCACTACAAATGGTCAATTATGATGATGTATCTGAGTGGGATGGGTTATAAACAATCGGTCACATGCATTGGATCAATTTCTAATCATCCATATTCTTTTAGCCATGCATAGTCATCCTTGATAGTTCTAATGACTCATTTCCATGCACCTCTTACACTTGGCACCCAAAAACATTCCAATTCTACAATATAATATATGAAAAATGAGGGATGACATGTTTTGAGGGTGTCTAAGTCATCAAGTTCATAAATCAAGCCTTAAAAGGATTTATAATTAGAGATCTCACCCTTTTCACTAAGTGTTCACTATCTACCCACTAGACTGGTTGAGATGGAGAAGATGGTAGCACACTTAGGATATTATATGGATCATCAAATTCCCATTTACACTTATAAGAAGTTTCATTATACCTCCAAAATGTTATTTGATCATATAAAACCCTTTCACACCTAAAAACACACAAATTAGTCAAAAATAGCCATATTTTTCACCATCCATACAAGTGTAGTACACCAAAGTCACATGTTTTATTTTCCTATATTGTCCTTTTCATCTTCAAATCACTTCCTTTTACTTTATTACCCATCTATATACTTCATTTGTCTTCTTTTCCCAATTGGGTCATAGTTGGGGTTTACAAGGGTTTTGGAGTCATTCTAGTCTTAGCCTTTATTCATAAAGGATACATACTCAACCCCTTGCCAAATATTTTTTAAAACATACTTATAACCTCTTATAACATCCCTAACCATCTCATCTCTCCATGAAAAGCATCATGGGACATATAAACATCTAAAGTTACCATACATATCTTTTTCTTGCATTCTATGAGGGTCTGAGTGTTTTCAAGCTAAGAAGTTCCTTATTTATGGAAAAACCTAAAAATTTATGGATAAAATAGATCTCTATATACTCCAAGAATATTCTCCCATAGGTTTCAATACCCATTTAGTCCAAAAAGTGATAACATTCTTCTCTAGGCATTAGGCATACTAGGTCCTGCTTGTAACATTATAGTTTAGACCCTTTTCTAATCTTATATAACTTTTAAATGGATTAAAATTATCAATTATAACCCTAAAAACCTATCTATAGAGGCTGAAATTCACTCTTAGTTCTAGATGTGAACATGATCTATTTGACCAAAAAAATTCCATTGAAGCTTGACTGCAACTCTTGGTGTGTAGGGTGTCCTATTTGCTTTCAATCCTTATAAATTTATTTTTCATGTTTATATATAAATTTTAAATATTTAATAACCCTATTTAATGTTCTCTTAGGCCTATAGTTCATGATGAACCCATCTCTTCTAAAACTTTTAGGGTTTGCATGAAGAAAAGTACCCTTCCACTAAGACAAAATAGAGGGGGGTTACCTTATTTTCTCAAGAAATTAAAATATTTTATGGGATTATAAAACTCCCATGGATGAAATTTACCAAATTTAAACCTCTGATGAATTCATTTTACCCTCTAACTTTCCTCATTTTCAAGACAAACTTTTAGGTTGAGGACCGTACAAGGTTATCAAGAATTAACTTTGTATGCCTATTTAAAACTCTATTTTTTTTTTCATGATATTCAATAATGGAGGTATTTACAGTTTTAATAAAAAAAAATTTACCATGATTATAAAAAATTTATCATATTATTTTAATATAAATCCTCTTTTATTCACCTTAAACATGCTAAATAGGTCCTCCTTACTTGACTGAGACAATTTTGCTCTTCATTTACTAACTCCTATAGGTGCATTTCAAGGTTTTTTTTGATATTTTTATACGTTTTTAGATATAATTTTAATTCAATTAGGTAAAATTTAACTCTTAAATATTTTATTTCACTTATAAATATTTAAACCAACACCAACTCTATGCCTAGGTCTTTGACTAGGACACCCCTACATAAGACCCTTCTGTAAGTCATCATAGGGATTGACTAGGTTATTTATAGTGAAGCATAAGTACCTTTTAGATTACATATTTAAAAATAAAACTAATCACCTTGGATGATATATGATCATCAAAATATATACAAACTATCCCCTCTTTGCTCCACTTGTTTGACCACTACGTAGACTAAGACATTTTGCCCTTTAGAGCCTATAAGTGAACATGATTCTTGAGTTGGGTTATAGTGCTTAAAATATTTAATTGAACCCCTTTTATTTTTTAAAAATATATTTTTTATAATTTAATTTCTTTTAATGTTTGAAACACCATTAAACTCATTAAACCAACTCACTTCCTTCTTACCCTACTGAAGATGTATATCAAGCCTTTCACGAATATGATATACTCTTGGGAAGTCAAAAACACAAAATACCATCTTCCTTTGATGGTTCAATCCATGGATTACATTTGAAATTTTTTTAATCATTAATATATGTAATATAATCTTAATTTTTGATTTTTGTTGAATGAAACCCTGTTTTGGTCCCAAAGTTGTAGGTGTTACTAACATAATTCAATAGTTTGAAAAGCACTTTCAAACATCTTGATATCCTTCTCCACTTATCATTATCCCTTCATGTTTTACAAACTTATTGTACATATTAATTAATATAAGGATAATTAAAAATGAGTGACCAAAGGTTAATATGGAATTGCTACCAAATCAATATAAAATAGGTAGGAGCTTTATTTTGACCATTTTAGGATTAGAGATATGAGTCTCAATCATGTCACCTTTGAAGATGACCTTCACCCTCCACTTGTAAATTCACCATTATCATAATTTTACCATTTTATTCCATAGTTTTAAGTCAATTAATACTCCTCAAATGTTCCAAATTCTCCATTATGGTCTCTACACCTTTTGCTCAGGCTGTTTATAGGTATGCATACAATTGTGAAGGTTAACAGTGAGGAGAAACATAAACATTTGAATATTTATTTGTCATTTTATGAGTTAAAAACTTTTTGAAACACCTATAAATGCATATTAATTCATTAAATCACCTGAAACAATGTTCCATTCTTTCATCTCAATTTGGAAAACCTTCTTCATCACTTTAGAGAACTAAAAGTGTGAAAAGACCAGTTTGTAAGCAAAGATAAGCATAAAAGAGGAATATTGAGATATTTAGACCTTTAATAGAAATATAACCATGAGGATAATATTTAGAGGCTTTTATAATCATAGGAAATAATCAAATTCATCAATTCAAAGTAAGATTTTCTAAAATAAGTGCAAACAATGACCCCTTTTGGATGTGAATGCATAAATAGTTGCTTGAGTTCTTAGAAATGGTTCATAAGGGAGCATATATGGAATTATTACTTCCTAACATGTATTTTAAGTATTATTAGATTAATTTAAAACCACAATAGCATTCCTCTTAACTCCACCAATACGGCTCACACTAAGCATTACAAATTAGCCTTTATTGGCTTGTAAGGACAAGAAAGAAGGAACAGAAGCAAAGAATGAACTTTCTAAACTTTAGTACAAAAAAAATCATGGTAAATACTTCATGGAGGTGAAGAGTCACGTAAATCATGTTTTTATCTTAAGGTGAGCTCACCAAGTCTGTACAAGTACCAATAAGGGCCAAAAATCAAGGAAAAGTCCCCACTTTATTATATGAAAGTGATTCCTAACTATCTCAAACTGATTAATAGAATTTATTTACCTCTTCGACGTTATTATCAAGCTTGGTGATAAATTTTCTCTTTGAAAAGTCTATACAAGTCATTAATTGAGGTAAAAATATGACCAAAAGGCCATTTTTACATATGAGACATAGTAAAATTAAAAGTAATGACTTGTGAATATATTAAAACATCTCAAAGACCATATTAGGACATATTAAACACAATTTTTTACTTTTACCATGTTTGGCAAGAGTTGACTTTGGTTGACTAGGCAAGTATAAGGGAGGTGAACCTAAACCAAGGACCAGGACAAGGATAGATAAGAGGTTTAGACCAAGATGTGACATTATTAGGCATATGTAAACACTTTTAAATGTTTCAATATGTAAGGTTTGGCCTAATTTGACTAAAATTCAAATTTGGTCAATAGTAATTTTGTACTAGAGATGACAGAGACTTGGGAGAAGCAACAAAGAGAGTTGAATTAAATGTGTCAACATCGCTCTTATATTCCTTATCAACCTTCTTATACTCCATATTCTCATTAATCCATTAACCCTCTTTAATAATATACTTTTCAAAAAAACACAAAAAACCAAGTTAATGTCTTAGAGTTTGAAACCAAAGAAGATCATGTGCCTATTCAATCCACTTTTTCCCCTTTTTGAGAACCATGATTTGTTCCGTCTTGGAAGTCTATCCAAGAAGGTATTCAAGATTAAAAAAATAGGTCCTAATTTAAAATTTTTAAGATCAATATGTATCTATTAATAAACCTTAATAAATCTATGATAATAACTAATTGGTTGTGGAGAAGGATGAAACACTAATAGCACAAATAAATTTGATTTCTCTACAAGCATTCCTATAATAATCCACCATCCCCAAGACCTCAAGTTGAAAGAATGTTCCCTCAGTTCCTAGGATAATTCATGAGCCATATTTCATAACTCATAGTCCCACTCAAACTAATGAACATATTCATCACCCTCCCACCATCTCCCTTGTTGAATAGGATCCTATTCCATTGAAGATAGAGGAGGAAGTTGAAGTTGTAAGTGATATTCTAGGAGAATGTGAGGAGGAAAATTCAAGTGAATTTAATGAGGAGATATTAATATTACCCAGCTTGAGGAAGAAAGAAGAAATATGGTTGTCAAATATGATTTTATTGAAGATGGTCTTGATAGTATACCTCAATAAGGAGATCCAATTACATCAAATCTTGTTAAGGGTGTAGTTGGTCTTGATGTGTAAGGTTCTCTGAGCCACCAAGATGAAGTCATGAATGAATTTTATGTGGTTTCAAATGAAATAACTTAAACTTGAAGAAGTTGTTTCCCAATCACATCATGATTGCATGTCTTACACTCTTGACAACCCTATAGCTCTTGAGGAGAAGGATTAAGATGTTTTTCAAGTTAGTCTCATTCAAGTTGACCAAAGTGAGGAGATAAAAAGTGATTGGTAGTAGTACATTGAATATATTAAAGGTATTTAAGACCTTTATAATTATATATCTCCAATTGATCATACTTATGAGGAGTTTGATAAAGAAACACCTATTGAAGAACATGATGCATATTATAATGAATATACAAATCTCTTTGAAGATCATGATGAACTTATAACAGCTGATAAAAAGAATGAGGTTAGTCAAGATGCCATAGATATCTAAGGACAATGGCTAGATGGAGTATCATTTATTGAGGTTATAGATAACAAGCAATATGGAGTGGGTCTTAAAGTATGAGATGAATATATATTCATAGGAGACTAGTTGGCTATTGTTTACTCACTTTAAGACATGCTAAGAGAATTGGAAAGTTATAAGAATGGCCCATCAAGGACTAATTTTAGGAGGTAGCTTGTCTTATACCATTTTTCACCTCATGGAGTAGAAGATCTCAAAAAATTCCCATTTGATCCAAGAGGATCATGCTTAGAGGTTAGTTGTTTGCATTAGTTTGCTTATGTTTGTTATGTTCTATAAGTGATTTATTAGCACTGATATGTGTGTTGTCTTGTGTTATCTTGTTATGTATGTTTTTCCTTAAGTTGTTTGTTTTGGATGTTAAACAACTATCTTGTCTTGAATCAAGGGTTGTAATCAGTTTTCAAAGTTTGATCATGTGTATTTAAGAATGTGTGATAGAACTCATGAGTCTAACAGAGATGCAAAACTACTAGTTCATAATCATAACAGGATTGCTTCGTAGTTGAGACATCAAAATGTTGACAAGTTTGACCTCAAAAGTTAAACTATCACCCCTCTAATTTGAAAATTCACTTGTAATTATTCTATAGCCTTGTTCATAGTTTTTTCATGCTTTTATGGTCTTCAAGTTGGCTTTGTAAGGTCTTGTTATCATTATTTAAGGTAATATCTTTGCCAAGATTTCCAATGCCTTTAAAGTCATTCTAGTGAGTCTTATGGGTATGTCATGATGTTTCAAGATGGTAAATAGTCTATCAAGCCAATTCCTTTCACTTGATCTCTTTGTTTAATGTTTTTAAATCTTGTTTGACGAAATTAAGGTATTTTAGCAAAGTTTAAGGTTTCTACAGAAACCTAGGTTTCAATTGTGACCAAAATAAGCCTTCTCAAGGTGATTTTATTTCATGTAGAATTAAATAAAATGGTGAATAAGTCATTTTCAGTCTTACAAAGTCTTGGATTGATATTGTTTCTCTACATGAGATCATCCAATACACAATAGATTTCATTTCACTTGAAAATGATTTTAAAGGATTTAAGTCCATTCAAAGATGGTCAAGGTGGAGTAAACATACCATTGCACTTGTCAAAGCTTTAAAATTATTTTCCAATGTAATAATGTTAAGAGGAAGTCATAAAAATGGTCTTCATGTCAGAACAATTTAGTTTAAGCTCTAAAAAGGGCAATTTTATGAGTTTGTATAGACTTTGATTATTTACCTATATGTGAAAATGCCTTAAAAGTGTTTATAGGTATTATACAGGTCATATCCATGATTTTAAACATTTTATATGTTTTTAAAGGGCAAAAAATCCTTCTAAACCTCCACCACTCCATTAGAAAACTTTCAAAGTCCATTTTCAAGTGGATGGTATGGATACAAGAGAGAGACATTTAGGTCCTAGTAAGATTCAAATTTGTGGCATTATTTTTTAGATCCATCCCCTCTCCTTTTTGAAAAATATTTGAGACTTTAGGGTACTCTAAAATTGTTTATAAACACCACAATGTAATTTTTCTTCTTTGAATTGCTAGTTTGAAAATGTTTGAATGTCTAATGGAAATTTAAATAGTTTTTAGGGTATGTGAAATCATCTCACATGTTTCTCCAATTCCCATTTGGCATGTATGAGCCCAAGAAGACAAGAAAACTCCACATCAACATAATTTATAAGTTTTGAACTTAAGGTTGAAAGTTTTTACATAGGGTTCAATACATATAAGTGTTTTTTAATATGTTTCATCATCCTCAAATTCCATTCAAGGACATCCAACCATTTTAACACTCCATACTGACCTCTCCAAGTGACATTCTAGTATTCAACCCATGGACTGTGTTGTGAGGTCTACCTACATAACAATTAGTTGGGGAGGTTTTGCATTAGATTATATATATTAAATGAGAGTCATGATTTCATAAGTAATTAAATGATCTAATGGATATATAGTTTCAAGTTCAAGATACCAAACTTGTAACATATAATGCCTAGAACATGAGGAATGTAGACATGTAGGTCTACATTTATGTTAAATATAATGAACTACACATCAATATTTGAGTTTGAAAACATAAATTATTGAAGTAAATATATTATCCTCAAATTTGGATAGGTAAATAATCAATATAAAGGGTGTGATATTAATATTCAATGCTTAAATAACTGATCCATAAACTACAAGTCAACCCATAAGCTCAAGTTGGTTTGTAGATGAAAGGTGAAGAAAACTCATATCCTAAGAAATATTTAGATACATGATAGTGGTTTTTAGAATGAGGAATGATTAAATATATATGACTCCACTATAAGTATAATAAGACCTAAACAGAGGCTAGGGGAGGTAATCTTTTATAGTCACACAGTCTTATTCACCAATATACAAAGTATGAGATAGAATATGCATGGTAAGAAAGGGCATAACATGTTTATAGTTATTATTGAATATGAAAAGGATCCTTCAAAGAGTTTTAAAGTGTGTATCAAGTACCAATGCCTAATTGAGAAGGCTAACCTCCATTCCTAATGATAAAAATATTCTTAGCTCACTACCTATAACCAAGTTTAAACAGATGGAAGGTATATATTTGTGAGTATTTAGGGTCTTGAAAGGTGGTATAGGTTCAAAAGGAGGTTAGCTAGTTATCAAAATAATATTAAAGGATATTTAAATGTTTAATTACTTTTTAAAGAGACCTTAGACTGCAAATAGTAGTTAAGACACCCAAGGATAACCAATAGGTAGGATTGACAAAACCTAAATAGTTGAGGCCTCAAGTCAACATGGAAGACACTTGAGAATGTGCATATGAGACCTAAATGTAGGAGGAATCCTTGAAGTGGTTGAAAATATGATCTAAAAATATAGATTAAAGGCATACCATTATACTTCTATTATGTTTAATTTTTTTGAATGAGCTTCATTATATTCACTTTTTAGACCAAGAAACCTAACCTCAACCTTTATAAGGTATACTATCAAGATCAACACTCACAAGCCCACTCAGGTAGTTGAAGATAAAGAACCTTATAATAATTACAGTATAACTTAGAGTTTGTATTAAAAGTACCAATTAACTATAAGGATTATGAAGAATTTTTAGAGATTTTATATATAGATAGAAGTATAATAGTCATTTGAGATCAAGAGATCAAAAAAGATTCTAAGAATTCAAAATATAACATTGACTCTGAAATCATCACCTACAATCAAACCTGGCTTGTAGTTGTAAGTTGAATACTTAGTTTGGTTAAGAATTAAGGTTAGAAAAGAAATAAAATCATATTTAATATATCTTATAATGCTAATATGACATCTCGACATGATACTTGGGTTCAAGAGAGATAATTTTAATACTTAGGTAAGTTTGATTAGACCAAGTTTCCTCAAGGTAGTAAACTACACAGTATTGTGTACGTATATTGTATTATATAAGAGTGATTTATTGAATAAAAATGGTAACTAGAGATCTCTAAGGTTTCATTTATACATTCAAGAGAGTCTAAGGCTTATTAGGCCTATTTATAAAAATTATGGCATGTGTGAAATATAAAGTATGGTAATGGTCTGATTTGATAGATTACATGGTCCTAATGGAAGATACCAAATGAGAATGACATGTGATTTAAGTTTTAATATTAGAGTTAAGAATCATGTGAAGGATAATAGTGAATATTCATGGTTTTATTTTTCATAAAGATCAAATAATAATTTATATGCAATCTTAGTCATTCAATGACAAGATTATAGGTCTACTCCTATAGTTGAAGAGGTTTGAGAGTGTTTTAGTTATGAAGATAGGGTATTATATTGAGGGATAAAATTTAGATACCTTTCACTAAATATTCTAATATAATCATGATTCTAGGATACCTCTTATTGGTCAACACACATCCCTAGATTGAGGTGATGAGGTTATTGAAATCCAATATTGCCTACAAGCCTACTAAGTCCTAGATGAGGGAAATAAATGCTTATGATAGATGGAGATGTTAATAAATTTTGGATAAGAGAGATAATTTTACATTGATATACTTTCACAATAAATATAACAACTATTTAAGGCCTTCATACTACTCACTTTCTCCATTGAAGGACAAGAAACCAAAACTAGTCACTTATAACTGGTTATTGTACCATGAGTATTGATTAAACACAATATCAAAATGGTTAAATGGATTTATAAAATCCAATTTATGTTTTAAGAAGTTTATAGGGAGTGATATACACTTTAAAAATGTTTAAAAAATTCTAAGATTGTCTCAATTTGAGTGAAATGGTCAAATTGTATTTACTAGGGTCTCTAGCATGATTTTGCTCATAAATCCTATGCCTAATTTAATGAACATTGCAGAGGTTCTAATGTATTTAAGAGTATTTTAAAATAATTGAAACACATAAATATGTATGTATAATATATCACTTATATGTTTGGGGACAAATAATAAATATTTGTATACCTTTTCACCCAACTTCTCTCTCAACCTCACAAAATGTAGTCTACCTAGCCAAAGAACTACTTTCTAATGCTTAGAGTAGTATTTATACTTTTCATGGGAGACAAATATGTTTTAGTTTTTATGGGGCCTTATCCACTTGAAATTTGTGGTGTTTTTTTCTGGGTTAAGTGCCTGTATTTTATGAATCATTGTTAAGATGATAAAGCACTTATACGATGCCTAGAAGACCAATTTTGACCAGTCAAGATTTATTAATATATTAAAAAAATTAAATTACATATAATTATTATAAAACCTCGATAAAATTTTATTAGACTCCAAGTATATTCTCTCCATGGTACTTTCTTGTACCTACAACTCTATAGATGCATTAAAAACTATACTTTATGAGTTTTGGGGCTCTAAACATGGTATATAAGATGGTGAATAGTTGAAAATTTTTGGATAAGATGAATTAGGTTGTATTACACCTATAAAGTTATAAAAATACATAAAATACACTATGGAAATGCTCATATAGGTCTAGTTTTTCAAGGTAGTCTAAAATAGGCTTGAGGAAGGGCTAGTTTTTTGGGACATTTATTGTTTGCCTACCTACACAAGGGTAAAAAAACCCAAAAATTCCATGGATCATGTTATTTTCATGGATAAATTTAATCAAACACTTCCTATAAGTTTCACATGTGTGGGCATGATTTTGGGCAATATCTCATTTTATAGGCAAGGGGGACTAATTAGGCCTAATTCGAGAGAGAAAATGGACTAAAACATGTAATTCCACTCCGATTTGGGTCTTGGAACATGGAATTGATATGTAATGGGATACTAGGTCCTAAAATATGTCCTTATTTATCTATTAAAATCCATACATTCTTTTACACATGGAGGTGTACCTGTTTAGAGTGCTACAAAGAATTATGCCAAATAAGACCTTTAAGAGAAAAATCACATATTTTGAGCTATTTATGGATCCAAGTGTATTTTTTAAGGTATAATATGATATTTATAATCCATATATGGAGTAAAATTTATTTATTCAAGGCAAAATTATGTTATCTCATTTTCTATGCCATATTGCAAAATGAGGAGTTTAAGTGGCCAAGTCACTAAATTAATGAATAAGAGCTTTTCAACAAGCTTTATCAATGTTAATATTTGTATCCCACACAAAGTGAAGCAATAAAATGTCAATATTTGGTTTAAATAAGGATTCAATTAGTTTAAGTAATCTAAACAACCTTGAAGAGACCTTTTCCTCTCTTACACCATGTCAAGTAGACAAAGTCAAACAAGCTTGTAGAGTCTTCAATTAGTGATGACAAAGTGGAAAGACATCATGAAAGGATTAAAAGAGTCAATTGAGGATTATAATATGACTTAAATTCCTATTATTAATTATTTTGATTTATTCATCAAGAATATAGATGTATACAGGAAAGAATATAGGCACATATATGGGTCAAGCTCCAAGAAACATGCCGATCAACTGATACATCAAGGGGTGATAGACTTGTAATATAGAGACTCAATCCACCTATTATGACACCCATGATCTAGTATTATATCAATGTTAATCCAAACTATTATGGCTTGAACAACATTCACAAGGGTGCATGTTTAAGTAGATAATATTTGTTGTCATGCTTGGTGGGACCAAGGTCCAAAGCATTGAAAGGAGTGCTTGTGTTTATGTTATACATATCATCCTTTGGAGGAATTTAATACATCAATAGAAGATTCAAGTTCAATCAACTTGTTCTACCAGCCCAGGCATTAGCTCAAGTAAGTTGTGTTTTTAATTCACTATCTTGATGAAGTTTGATGGCTGGGTATGAAGAGAGTTTTCATGTTATACATCCTTATCAACCTTATCATGATCCGTAATAGCTTTATCATGAGTCTTATTAGTCTTATGATCAATCTTAATAGTAGTATGATGATTCATATGAGTTTTATAGTGATCCTTATCAGCCTCACTATGACCCCAATTATATGATTTAGTAACCTTATCAATATTATCATGATCATTACTATCAACAGTGTGAATATTTCCCTTCTTGTTAGCCATATTAGTCTTATGAGTATCCTATACCTTCCCCATATGGATATGATGATGCATATGAATAACCTTATTTTAAAGAAAGAATGGATGAGATGGAGAGCAAGGTACTAAAATATGCAAGAAGGGTGTGTTCAACTTCTCAATATGAAAAAGTGATTTGGTTATTTCAAGTTGTATCTAATGATCCATTAGAGAGGAATGAGCTGTGTAATTTTGTACTGGAGAAGATGGAGACTTGGGAGAGGTAGA
>JARHVA010003143.1:1347500-1362500 GCA_037957365.1 Torreya grandis
TTAAAACTACATATCCCCATGATACTTAGGGTCAAGAGAGATAATGTCAAGACTTTGGTAAGTTTGATTAGAATAAGTTACCTCAAGGTAGTAGACTACACAGTACTGTGTATATACATTTTATGATATAAGAGTGATATATTGAATTAAAATGGTAAATAAATATATTTAAGGGTTCATTTATACCTTCATTAAATTCTAATCCTTAGTAAGCCTATGTATAACAATGATGGCATGTGTGAAGGACAAAGTATGGTAATGGCCTGCTTTAGCAGATTATACGGTCCTAATGGAAGATTCCAAATGATGATGGTATGTGATTTAAATTTTTATATTATATTTAAGAATATTCTAAAGGATCATAGTGAAAAATTCTGGTTTAAATGTTCATGAAGATCAAATTATACTATATATGCAATCTTAGTCATCCATTGAGAAGCCTACAGTCATGCTACTATAGTTGAAGAGGTTTGAGAGTGTATTAGTTGTGGAGATAAGGTGTTATATTGAGGGATAAGTTTCAAATACTTTTTAATAACTCTTAGAATATCATGATGAGTCTATGATACCTCTTATTGATCAAGACACATCCCTAGATCAAGGTGATGAGGTTCTTGAAATCTAATATTGCCTATAGGCATGTTAATGCCTAGATGAGGGAAATAGATGATTATGGTAGATGGAGATGTTAATAAAGGCTGGATAAGAGTCAAAATTTTAAGTTTCTACACTTTTAAAATAATTATAAGAACTATTTAAGGCCTTCATATAACTCGCTTTCTCTATTGAAGGCAACAAAACCAAGACTGGTCACCTATAACTAGTTATTATACCATGAGGATTTATTAACCATATTATCTAAAGAGTTAAATATATTTATCAAATAAAATTCAAGTTATCAATAGGTATGATGTATTTATATCCAATCTCTAAATTTTTAAAAGGTTTTAATAATGTCTCAATTTGAGTGAAATGGACCAAATGTAGCTGCTAAGGTCTCTAGCATGATTTTACTCATAAACCCTAAGACTCATTAAATTAATGTTAAAAAGGTTATAGGGGACTAAAGAGTATTTTAAATTCATTTAAATACATAAATTGGTATTTCTAAGACCTCACCAAGACTTTTGGGGCAAGGAAAAAACGTTTTTTTACCTTTTCATCCTACTTGTTCTCTCTCAACCTCATAGAATGTAGTCTGCCTAGCTAAGGAGCTACTTTCTTATGTTAAAAACAATATGGATTATTTTCATGGGAGCCAAATATATTTGGATGTGTGACTAGGCCTTTTCCAATTGAATTTTTTGTATTTTTTTCATAGATCAAGGTAATATACTTTATGAATCATCAATAATATGATGAGGCACTCACATGCTACTGAGAAGACCAATTTTGACTAGTCAAGAAAGATTCATATATAACTCACATAAAATTAAATGGATTTACTTTTAAACCTCTTGAAAATTATTTTATTCTCCAATTATATTCTATCCATGGTACTTTCATATACCTTCAATTATATAAATGCATTTAAAACTATACTTTTGTGAGTTTTTGGGCTCCAAATAGGGTATGGAACATGGTGAATAGTTGAAAATTGTTGGAGAAGATTAATTTTGGTTTATTATAATTTAAAAATTATAATAATACATATAATACAATTTATAGATACTCATACAAGTATAATGTTTTAGGCAGTCCAAAATAGGCTTGAAGCAGGGCTAGTTATTGTGCCATTTCTTTGTTTGCCTAACTACACAAGGTCCCAAAATCCTAAAATTGGCATGGAGAATGGAATTTAAATTTTTAAAGTTAATAAAAACATTATTTTATGTTTCAATAGTGTGGGAGTGATTTTGGGAAAAATCTTAGTTTATAAGCAAGAAGGCCTAATTTGGACTAATTGGAGAGAGAAAATGGGCTCAAAAGTGTACTTCCACTAAGAGTTGGGAAATTAAACTTGCCATGGTGATGTAAGGGGATACTTTGTCCTCAAATATATAGTTATTTATCTATTAAAAAATTTACATTCTTCTTCACAAGGATATTTACCTATTTTGAGGGTTATTAGGAATGAGGCCAAATGAGACCTGTTGGAGCAAAATAATAAATTTTGAACTATTTGATGGATCCAAGTGTCTTTTATTAGGTCTGATATGATATTTATAAGTCATAAATATAGTAAAATTTCTTTCATCAAGGCAAAATAAAGTCTTCTCACTTGTTAGGCCATATTACAAAATGAGGAGTTTTAGTGGTCCAGTCACCAAATTAATGCATAAGATATTTTGAACAAGTTTTATCAGTGTTAATCCTTGTATCCCACTCCAAATAAAGAAATAAAATTTTATGAAATGGTTTAAATAAGGATTAAAATGGTTGAATGAGTCTCAACAATCTTGAAGAGTCTTCAAATAATCCCATCAAAGTGGAGAGACATCATGAGAGGATTGAAGGAATCAATTGAGGATTCTAATGTGACTTAAAGGCCTATTATCAAGGAGGTTGACTTATTAATCAATAATATAGGTGGATGAAAGCAATTATATAGGAACATCTATGGTTCAAGATCCAGGAAACATACTCATGACTTATTCAAGTCTTCCAAACAAGATGATATATATTTCCTATGCCATTTTCCAAGAGGAAAAAAAGAGAATATAACAAGCACTACATAGGGGTTGAAGGAATTTTAAGTGGATGACTCATCCATAGTTACTGTATTTTGGTCTTTGTCTCTGTCTCTCTCTCTCTCTCTCTCTCTCTCTCTCTCTCTCTCTCTCTCTCTCTCTCTCTCTCTCTCTCTCTCTCTCTCTCTCTCTCTCTCTCTCTCTCTCTCTAAGTATGCCTAGTTTTGGCATTTATATTAATCCTTAATCTGAGTTGTGGTAGAGACCTACTAAAAAAACACTTTTATTTGGCTCTTTGGAATTAATGAGACTGAATTTTTTCCCCCTCAATGCTTGTGACTAGTGTATGTTCATGGTTTGTAGATGAATTTCAGTGACTATGGATGTTTCCTCACATTTTTCCTCTCTTATTTACCTATTTTTAGGTGTTTGATCATCCTCATAGGCTACATAGTATGATTGAATAACCTTGTATGTATGGCAATTGTAATCCTTCATTAGTGTCCTTGAGAGACCTATTGATTAGCTTTCTTATATCATGCATTAAATAATATACTCTATGTGAAACATTCATGTTTAGATATTCCTTATTTGAGTAGTGCAATCAGATTCATATCATAATTTAACTTCTTAATGTAGATTAGACAGGTAAAGGAGAGATTTTGTTGTATCACCCCCATTAGGTAGATTTTCTTTCAGTTTATATTCCTCTTTTTTCCCTTCCAAGATAATAGTGTAGTGTAGAGAGCCTAACTGGTACATTAAGGGGAGATATCCCTGTAATATAAAGATATAATCCACCTGTTAGGCCACCCAAAACCTAGGATTGTCTCCATGTTATTATAAACTATGAAGGCTTAAACAACCTTCACAAGGGTGCAAGTTTGAGTAGATAATAGTAACATTTAGTGTAAAACATTATAAATCATGTATAGTGTGCTAATATATATTCTTTAATCGGTCTGATGGATGTGATCTCTTGGTGCAAGGCATGAGAAAACTTAGTGTGTCATATCAAAATAATAGAGTGTATATTTTTGAAATATATTTTTTTAATATATTAATTAATTTTATTATTTTAATTGAGTGTTTTTAATATAGTATGATTATTTAATATATTTGAAAAATACTTTTTGAAGGTTGACAACTATGAAAAAGATAGTGCATATGAGTAAATTTAATATTTGACATCTTTTAAAAGGTTAATTAATAGGATAAGAATAGTAACTTATATTAGAGAATGTTTAATGTGTTAAAATTAAACTAGTGGTGAGTGATTTTAATAAATTTAACTCTAGATATCATGTGCATAAATTAGTAGGATTAATTTAAAAAAATAAATTCTATAAAAATAATAAGGTTAACCTATGTAAATAGAAAGATTGGAAAATAAATTGTATTTCATTTGCATATTGAGACTATATAATGTTAATATTTAAAGGGGAATCATGATACATAGGAGACAATCAAGATTGACTTAATTTTATTTGGTGGTGGCTAGCTTTCTAGTTTTGGATGCACCATCCCTCCTAAGTCCTAAAAACATATATTTTGACTTTTGTGAATTTTGAGAAAACATCATTTTTATGTAGATTAGATAATTTTTAAGGTTGTAGAGTTGTGTCCTCATAGAGATAGTCCTACTTAAGGGACATAAATTTTTTCCTTTTATGGCATCCCTGGACCCATTTAACTCACCACAGACTTATCCTTGGACTTGTATATGTGGGACCAGACTTTCCCATAGACCTTTCCAATGGACCGTGGTCATGTCTATATTATTTTGTCAAAAACTTTTACACTTGGACTATAGTTGATTTTATACTTGAGAGATATAACTTTCCTTTTTTTATATTTTTGGTTGTAGAGTTATATGTGAGTGAGAGTGTTCCATTATGTACTAATGATGGAGATGATGCAAGATCTACCATTGATGGATGTTGAGAGATCCACCTTGAATTTATGTATTCTTAGAAACACAATATGATTACCATTTATTCCACATTATATGTATATGATTATTATTACACTTGAGATACAAAATTTGTATGTGTATACTTTCTAGATTTTGGCATGAGAGATGACTGTTACATTAGAAGATGTGTGGTGCACTATTCAATTACTTATAGAGGGGTAGTCTATGAAACTACAAGGCACTAATGGGTCAGCCCATATTTCTTAGGCCCATTTTTATATGAAGGTACATGTGTAGTGAGATAATTCCCCCTAAAGATAATACTATATTGATATCATATATTGTTCTATTCGATGTTTCGCATTTGTATAAAATTTTGAAACACCTTGACCCCTTTCATTATAATTTATGGTGATGGGGTATCATTTTTCATATTGAATGCACATATATGTCCATGATATAGAGCATGAGAGGATGATATATTCTTGGGGTCATAATATGTTATCCCATTCATACATGGATATACATATATTTATTGGACATGGTTTCGACAAAAGGTTGAGCTTAGTGATGCTATTACATTGTTAGGATTTTTAGAATATCATATTTATCCAACATGTACAAACACTTTGTGGTGGATGGGTGTATCCCTAGATATATACATATATATAGATGCATATGACCAAATTTATGATGGGTGGCATGATATAAGGCCATTTTATATTGGATCTATAAACTTTTGGTGATGTTAAATGGTTACCATACATGGATTTTTATGCATGGATGGAGGAGAAGGTTGAGTTTATATGTATTTGGGTCAATTGTTGTTTGCAAAATTATATTTGGATGTGTATGAAATATTTCAATATGATAATCCAATTATGTATTTTATAATTTATAGGATGTTCCCCCTAAAACATACATATAACTTCAATATTTTATGGGTCATGTAAATTTTGTAGACCTATCTCTTATCCTCATAGTTGATGTAGACATTGTCCTTCAAAAACCTAATACTGATGATCAAGTTACACATATACTTATAAATTATGGTTAGGTCATAGGTGGCCTATTTTGTTTTAATAAGGGATGGATGCTCTTGTAGTAAAGGGTGGAGTGAACACAAGTGGCACAATATTTTTTCATTCTCATTTCCACCTACATGTAAGTATATGTGATAATATAATTTTATTATACAATTATATCAATATTGAATAATGATGATATTTATTTTATTCATTTATTTTGTTTATTATATTAATGATAGATACATCCATCTAGGTGTTCACATGACAAGTTCCTAGTGTGGTAGTTCCTATTTTATTTTTGGAGTGAGTTAAAAATGTTGAGGGATAACATGTTACCTTATTTGATCATGAAACAATAGTGATGTAAGCCTATATATTAGTGATAGTTGGACATGAGGATGTGGTGTCTAATTTAGTTTCACCTATCATTTACCATGACCAACTAAAATTAGTGCTCATAAGATAGTATATGTCACCTCAATCTCCACCATACAATCTAAGATAGAGTGTGTTATAGAGTGTGTATAGTTGCATAAAGATCATGTGTAACTAAAGGTGATAATATCTTTATTTGAGGATTATGATCATAATATTTGATATCTCTCAATATCATGAGTGAATGATAGTGGAGATTCCTTTTTTAATAGTTGATTATTATTAAAGGGTGGTGGTGATGTACTGGGTGAGAATCCCATTATAAAATGATTACGTGATCATGTTATAATTGTATAAAAATATAAAATATAACAAATATGGACTTGGTTTACTTTCTCTTATTTTATACTTATGTGGAATATTTAATTTTGTATATGTTCATTATATATTGTTGGAAATATTTTCATTGATGTCAAAGGTCTAGCATTACTGGTGATAAAGGCCCCATTGCATTTAATGATGTTTGTAATAGATATATCTTGGCTAATGTGAGTTAATATTTATTTAATATTAACAAATATATTTTTGATTGCATATGAGACAAAAGAAGGGCCCATGGAGAAGTCAAAGAGCCATGGGGTAGAGACAAAAGAAGGATGGGATGCATTTTCCCATGAAGAGTCATCTTGGGGAATTCCAAGAGTCACCAAGTGAAGACAAAAGAGGAAGGGCACAATTTCTCATGAAGGGACACTTTGAGGAATATGAAAAGTCAACAAAGTAAAGAGAAAAGAGGGAAGGACGTTTTTTTCTCATGAAAGGTCACCACATGACTTTTCAAAGGCAAGGATATGAAGGGTCATACAAGTTTGACACCATTTTCCATGAGGATTGAAGGGTCACAAAGGGGGAACGCCAAAGGTCATTTGAAAAGCTATAAATAAAGGCTTGAGAAGACATTTTCAGTATGTGAGATACAGGTTGATTTGATATTGTAATATCTATCTTAGATGATCAATTGTGAGAGATGAATATGATTTGTATTTGTTATATCTAGCTTATAAGAGCAAAGGTGAGAGAGAGGAATGAGATGTTGTAATCAACTATCATTTGTTGAGATAGCAACATTGAGAGATAGGTGTGTGGTATACACAAAGGGGTTAGTGCTCCTGTGGGTTGGTGCTCATGCATTTTTGTTGGGTTCATGCTTGGAAAAGGGGTTGGTGCTCTTGTGGGTGAGTGCTCACAAATTGTTGCTAGGTTGGTGCTCAACAAAGGGGTTAGTGCTCCTGTGGGTTAGTGCTCATGAATTATTGTTAGGTTGGTGCTCAGTAAAGGGGTTGTTGCTCATGTGGATTGGTGCTCATGAATTTTTGCTGGGTTGGTGCTTGGTAAAGGGGTTGGTGCTCTTGTGGGTTGGTGCTCATGAATTGTTTCTAGGTTGGTACTCAATAAATGGGTTAGTGCTCCTATGGGTTGGTGCTCATGAATAGTTGCTGGGTTGGTGTTCAACAAAGGGGTTGGTGCTCTTGAAATTTGGTGCTTATGAATATTTTCTAGGTTGGTGCTCATTCATATACTTGAGATTGTTCTCCATGGTTTTTTCCACATTGGGTTTCCACATTATATCTGGTGTCTCTCTCTATCTTGTGTGGTGTTTATTGTTTGAGTTTTATTATATATCTTGAATGTTTGATTAAGGGAATGTTTTATAAGATATATGATATACTGATTCACCCACCCCCTCTCAGTATATCCCATGATTAATAACTGGTATCAAAGTAGGTTCCTTTTTGAAAAGTTTTATAGCTTGAAGGTAGATCAGGAGAGCACGATGGTTGGGTCACAAGAAGGATTTTATAAAAATAAAGAACCTTTGTTTGATGGGATGAATTATGCTTTTTGGAGCATGAGAATGAAGATTTATTTGATGGCCCTTGGATTTTACTTATGGAAAGGAATGGTGGAGAAATATGAAGAGCCACAGACATCTACAATTACTCCATTAGAAAAGAAGGCAAGTGAATGTAATGCTAAAGTTTTAAATGCTATTTTATGTGGTTTATGTGAATCTAATTTTTTTAAAGTTATGAAATGTAAATATTCTCATGAATCTTGGGTAAAACTTGAGAATATTTACAAAGGTGATGGAAAGGTTCAGCAAGCTATGCTTCAGACTTTTAGAAGGTAGTTTAAAAGTTTGAAGATGGAAGAAGAAGAAGATATAGCAAGTTATCTTTTGTGAGTTGATCAAATCATAAATCAGATTTAAGGTCTTGGAGAAAAATTGGATGAGTCAATAGTGGTGCAAATGGTTTTGATATCTCTACCAATGAGATATGATGCAAAGGTTTCAGTAATCAAGGAGATGCAGAATTTAGCCAAGATAAAGAGGGATGAGCTTCATGGTATTCTCACGACATATGAGATGTAGAGAAAAAAAGATAAACCCTCAAAGAGAGAAGTGGATTTTAAGACATCAAAGAAAGAGAAAGCTAAGATTCAAGAATCATGTGATATTTCTAGTGATGATGAATATGACAACAGAGCACTTTTCATTCGCAAGCTAAAAAGAGGAATAGGTAAATATCAAGGAAAATTACCTTTAAATGTTTTAATTGTGGAAATATTGGACATTTTTTATCTAGATGCCAAAATAAGGGTAATGATGATGAAGAAGAAAAACCTACATATAATAAAATTTTCAAAGGCAAATCTAAGAAGGGATTCAAGAAGAAGAGTCTATATTTTAAGGATCCTAGCTCAGTCAAAGATAGTGGAGTCAGTGATTCAGAAGAAGAGATTCTATTCATGGCCATTCATGAAGGTGATCAAGAAGAAGAAGAGGAGGAAGCTAAAGCGAATATGGAAGGAGAGCTCATTTGTGCCTTAGAAGAGTTAGAAGTTATTCAGAAGAAGAATCAAAGATTAAAGCGCCAGATTGAGAAAAATGAAAAGGAGTCAAAGGAAATTATTGATGATCTAACAACACACTTGGAAGAAGCCAAGATAAATGAAGAATATCTCACAACACAGTTGGAAATAGCAATAAAAAATGTCAAAGGTATGTTATTGAAATTGCCTCCTTAAAAGAAGATATTGAGAAAGCAGTCAATGATAAAGTAGTTAGTGATTCAAAATTTAAGGATAGCACTAACATGGTGAATAATACCTTTCAACAATATTTTCCCTATTATCACTCTGAGCGCGCATGGAGATTTTGAATGCTGAGCATGCACATGCACGAGTGCGAACTCAAATCCAGTACCAGGTAGCCATTGATACGGTGGCTGGTGTGGCCAAGACTTCACCCGTGAATGGGGAAAGGATCCTGATCGCTCACTCTTCTGTAGAAGGGGGCTCTTTTCTAGTTATGGATTTAGCTAAAGGATCCCCTATTTTTGGTTTTATCTTTGGGTGTAAGGGAAGAACTTATGCAGACGTGGCTGCTTTTGAAGTTGAAATACATGACCCAAAACTTCAAGCTTCTGCTGGGAGATCGAGCATTTCACCAGTAAGTGCTTTAAGTCCTGTCAGGGTTAATCTTAATCCTAATACAATTGAAGCAATCTTTTATCAGGCAGATTATTTTTCAAATTTTGCAGCTATTTGTCGATTTTGTGGCTACTGGCCATCTCTTACAGATTTACATGGTTGGATATCCAATACCTGGCTGCCACTGATTGATGGAAATGTTGAAATTTACCCATGTGGTAAAGGTTTTTTTATAGCCTTATTCCAAAACTCTGAGGACAGGAAGACTATTCTGTCCAACAAAAAAATTTTATGGTAGGGTAAATACCCTCTTTTTGCCAAACAGTGGCATATGGATTTCAATCCTGTCACAAAAACCTTCAATAAGATCCCTGTTTGGGTTTGGCTCCCTAATTTACCAATGCATCTATGGCATGAATCGGTGTTTAAAACCATCGAAAATGCTATAGGGGAGTTCTTATTTGAGGATGATGAAACTAAGAGGTTTTACCACTCGACCTGTGCTCACCTTATGGTTGAGGTGGATGTTTCTAAGGGCCTTCTCGAGGCAATTTGTCTGGACTCCCCCAGGGGTTCTTGGATGCAAATGTTAGATTTTGAAGGTTTACCTTTTTGATGCAGAAAGTGTCACCTGACGGGGCATGTTGCAGCCCGGTGTACTGCAGGGAAATCCAAATCCTGAAGATCACCTTCTTGGTGGTCTAAAGCTGATCATGATCATTATTTTGCTAAACAACCCGAGGAAGATTTGACTAATTCAGAGAATGAGAATGAAAAGAGTATCCATTCTGAATCGACGGATCAGAAGACTCCACTGGAGACAGATCCTGTTGAAGGTTTGGTTGAAATTGGATTATGTGATCTCTCTGAACCAATTACTGAGGAGGTGGTGGTTCCTCCACCTATTTTGAAGGATTCTCCTAGGATCCATTTGTTAGTTGGTTCTCATAAGCATTTTGCTGAGGCATCGATGTCCCTTGGACTTCATGGATCATGGCCTTTTGAGGACTGGGTTGCTAAGGCAGCTAAGGTAGAGGATGGTTGGATAGCTGTTAAGAGTAAGAAGTCTAAGCCTTTGGTCCCCCCTCTAGACATGAAACTTTGGTCTTGTAAAAAAAAATCATCATTTGTCTAGATCTTGAAAGATGTTTACAGATTCTTAGTTTATTTGGTCTTGCTTATGCAGGTTCTAGGCTATTTTGTATCCTGGGTGTGCTTAAGGTTTATCTCTCTTCTGATGTAAAGGGTTTTGGGGCCCCTTCAAAACCTATTTTTACCTTAATCTAAAACCAACTTGAATATTATTTAAAAATTCAAATTAAATCTAAAAATCTCATTTATAACTTAAAAAGTGATACACCTTCATTATAATTCCTTGAAAAAGCTAAATAATCTCTATACATGCGACTACAAGTGGGAATGAGTAAAGAGTTGACTATGAGGAATGGTAAGACTAAAAGTTGCTCAAAGTATGATGTGATGAAACCAAACATGAAGAGAGGAAATATTATGGAATTCATATATTTGAAACATCATATCCCATTCTAATGATATTTCTATAGAGAAACACATATTTTGTAACAAGGAAAACTTGACTGGAGCTTCATATGGTGACACCTTCTTGCAACATGAGATAACTTGCTCACCAAAACACCATGAAACATGAAACCAAACATGAAGATTATTTGAGAGGATAGCCAACATAATTTAGAGTCAACATCACCAACTAGATTTTATAGACCTATCCAAAATAGATCAAAACCTATAGGGTGTAAGATATAGAGAGCAAAAAAACATAGTCAACTTGTTAGAGATGTTTCATAAAGCATGGTTGACCAATTTTCAAAATATTTTTATGGAAATGGATATATATGAGTTTAATACTACATCCCAAAGGAATTTAACCTAAAACCTCTTCAACTATTTGTATCAATCATAAACTTGCTTACCACTTTTGTGTGTCTTGAAAGGCAAAGAAGGAGTAAAAAGGTTTTACATTGAATTTGGCACTTATAGAGCATTTAAAACATGGAATTGAGTCTGATTAAGATGAAGAGACATTACATGACATTCTCCCACCTATCACCTTCCCTCATGGGCTGTACAAGTGCCAAACTCTTCCTTTTTCAGTTGATTCCCTGAGATTCATTTAGATAACCTACAAGTTTTAGATTAAGTGACATTCTTGATAAGGGATCTAACTTTTTGGATGTTTGGAAAGGAAATAAGACACTTAGACACCTTGAAAACTATGCCACTTACATTTATGACCTCTAAGTGGCTATTAAATGACTCAAAATGACATATTAACTAATTAGACCAAGACCAAGGATAATATAACATTAAATAACATCAAATACCTATCATACACCCTATGACATAATACTAGACCCCTAAAACATCTAAAAATCAACATTTTACCTATAGGGGTCCCAATTTGACCTACAAGATTAAATTTTGTCAACAGTACCTAACACTCAACATGATAAAATCACCCATTGGAAAAGAGTACCTTATGAGATAGGAGTGTATCACTCTAGTGTCCTTCCCCTGTCTTGTATCTTCCCACTAAATAATTAATAATTTACCAAATTCAAAGCTATATTAAGGGCATCCTATGTACTTAATGAGCCTCATTGTAAATATTTTTAATGATATGATTATATAAACACTTTTTAGACCATTTGGTAGAGGATGAGGCTTCCACACCAAAAATCACTAGAATCACACTTGCACATGAAGAGTAGAATATATATTTCTCCCATTCTAATTGCATATAGACCTAGTAGCCAAAATCCCAAGTTTGAATACATTTCATAGGTCAAAAATCATGGTTAAAACATCTAATCACACTTTTAGGTCATTCACATATAACATATTACACTAATTATTCACACACCACCATAACATGGGGAAATTACATGAATTTTGATTTGTCTTTAGAGTATTAGTATGTAGGCAACAATCGACACATAGGATATTGAGGTCTCACCCAACTTCAAACACTAGCCCCTTTTAATTAGTTATTTTATTTGATCTTCACATCTCAAGGAACTAGGCTTTTTTAAGGAAATCATTTATACAATGGTCTTTGCAAGTGATCATAATATCCTACACTAGATATAGGCTCTACAAATAAAGGCATAAAGAATCTATAAATGCTAATTTTCTCACTACAAGTTGACAAGAGATAACTAGTTTGGATAATAGTTCCACCCCTCTAATGTCCTCTCCTCAGTGCTATTATACATGCCGAAATCTAGTTCTAGATTCTTGATTCCAGCCACCAAGCCTCCATACACAAGTTTTAGATCATAATTCCTCTCAAAGGAATAGTTCCCAACTAATTTTTTTTCCATACATTTTTCTATTTTTAGTATTTTTTTTAGAATTTAATAGTTATAAATCATTGAATTTTATTATTTTGTTATTATTCTCTTGATATTTCACACCAATGTTGTCATCTAGGGTTTTCACATAAAACTGAAATTTAATTAAACATATTGTTGATTGCATTTCCTATTCAAATGTTACCAAACACTAACCATATATGTTTATAGGGTTTGTATCCTTTTTTCCTAAGTTTATTAGTTTTTTAAATATTTTTATATGTATTATATATTTTTATAGAATAAATCCTCCATGTTTTGGTGTCATATTTTATTAATAAAAAATAATATCTTCCTCATCCTAATCTCCATGATGGTGATAGATAATTTACCTATAGTTAGGTACATGTTATCACTATACAAATAGGTAATATATCCCATCCTATATTTCTAAATGAAGGTAACCAACATATCCTTTCTCAAATCCATCCACCTTCCACATTTCGTCTCCAAGGTGTATGTATGCATGTTTAATATGAAGGACATAGGGTTTGTGTTTGTGAGGTTATAAAGGGTCAAATAATAACTATGGGAAAGTTAATATCATAATTATGTAATAAAAGTATATTTTTTATTTCAAAAATAACATTATTGGAAAGTAAGATCACATGTTCAAAGCCTCCAGAATATGCTAGTGTTAATCATGTATGTGCATCTTCATCTAGTAATGTTGTGTCCAAAAAGGTTTCATATCGAAATGAGAAACTAAAATAAAATACCTCTATAATAAGTGATTCAAAAATAATGAAAATTAGTAATAATATTTCAAGTGATATTCTAAGGGTAATGATTCAAAATAAGTTGATCAGACTACCTTCTTTAGATCCTCTAAGTAGATCAAAATACTATTATGCATATCATAGAATGCATGGGAATCATATAGATCATTGTTTTTATTTGAAAATTTACAAAAAATAGTTAATTTAGACTGGTAATCCTATCATCGATACATCACTTAAGGAACACACTCACCTTAAGAGTGCATCTCCCAAAGCACAAGTTATAAAATTAGATTTAGTAAAATAATGGATAGAAAAGGACAATTCAAAGAAAAAAAGGTTAAAAAGGCACAATTAAAAAAACAAATTATTAAATAATCTAAGTTAGAGAAATAAATAACACAAAATTAATAATATCAAAAAGAAAAATTATAAAGGGAATAATTTAAAATTCATATTTTACAAGAAAAAGAGAAATTACTACAAGAGAAGTAGTCAAATCAAATTTAAGGTAAGCAAAAAATCATTCTTAAAGGAGGATTTATAACAAAAGATTCTCCAAAGCATTAAATACATAAAAAAAAATATAGTTTCAAATGTGGTCACAAAATGGGAAGTTATGAGCCTTTCCTCATATCAGGACCCGTTCACTATCACTAATCACATAGATGAATTTTTTTTATAGATGTTAAGGTTAAGGAATATTAATAAAACAAATTTTTTTTCCTATGTAACTTATTAGCTCTCTCTGAAATGAGCATCAACACTTGGATCAAACTAATGCATATACAACATGTGTGGGATCAATTATGTTAGAATTTTATTTTTCTTGAAAATAATGTTATCCTACTTTTCATATTACTTCAAATTCAAGTGCCTACAATATTGTGATTGGATTATTAAAATAAATATTATCAATGATTGATAACAATGAAGGTTTCATATTGTCTGATCATGAAGGTTAGGTCACATACTTTTCCAAAGAAGGAACATATTTAGGGAAAGAGAAACAAAAATAACACATAATTTCAGCTAACATACAAATAAATATAAGTAATTACATATCACTAAACTATCATGACATAGTGCACATTACAAAGGGGAAATTAGAATAGTCAATACCAAAGTATAGGGAAGTTCCTTATTCGTATCAAGATATTAAAAAGATAAGAGTGACATTTCACAATTTCAAAATTTAGATGATGATTATAACAATCTAGATTGGTATGATACTAATGATATTGATTATGTAGAATATGAATATGGAAATGCTACAAAACCTACATAGTTTCATGATACTCTTCATTTTAAAGAGATCACCATTAATTTTTTCAATACATGATATTTTGATGGTAAAAATCTTAAGGGAATCATCAGTTAGTATCCTTCTCTCCATTTATCAGTTCACATATATGAAAAGATATAAATATGATAAAATATAGAAGAAAA
>JARHVA010003143.1:1367500-1472500 GCA_037957365.1 Torreya grandis
ATAAATAAATCTAATATAGTGCTCACTAAATCTTGTTTCATAAAGGAGGATAGTTAAACAAAACATAATATGCAAATGAAAACTCTGCTCAAGTTAATGTAGTTGTAATTTAAAAAAAGAGTAAAAAATTAAACCTATTACTTTGTGTAATATATATCTAACAAAATGAAAGAGTAAGCGTTAGGAATACCAAACTTAAATGAACATGCCATGCCTCCATCTCTCCCTTGGCTAATGGTATTTTTCAAGAAGTTGTTTTAGATTTGTAAGGATCACATTATATTAGTCATCTTTAGGCTAAAATAATCCTACTTTCAATTTAAGAGTTTCCCAAAAGACAATCTTCTTTCCTTCCATGAAAAACCATATGAAATGACTCCTCAAGTGTAGAATCTATAAAATTAAGAGCTATAAAAAATATGAAAATTAATGTTCCTCTCTATTGGATTGAAGTGAAGGAGGTATTTATAGCCAAGGATAGACCCTAAACACTTCTAGAAGTTTAACTAAAATGATCAACCAACTTAATTTGTTAGGTGGGAAAAGTAGTTGTTAGGTCTTAAACTAGGTCAATTGGGCTAACTTAATTTTGTAATGTGCATTAAAACCTTTCAAACATGATAAACCCATTTGATTTAGTAGGATAACAAATAAAAAAGGTGTTTCATTAATAAGGAGATATTTTAAAAGGGGAAGTACTTACAAAAGTGGATAAATGGGATTTAATTTCTTAGGGATTTAGATAAAAGTGACTTGTAGTGGTTTTATAGGGCCAAAAAAGTTGTGAATAACCAAATTTATACCCACCTCTTTCTTGGTGCACCATTTATAAAATGCACTCAGAGAATAAAAATCAATAGGTTCTTATAAGATAAAAAGATCTAGTTAATGGAAACATTTAAAAATATTGTGTGTATACATATGCCCCACTCAAACCTCATTACATGTCACAAATATGTAATATGGAATGGTTATTTGAAAAAGAACATAGCAAAGCACAAGAACTAAGCTAATAAGTTGCAGTAAAAAATGGAAGATAAATAAGAGAAATTAATTTGTAAATACTTACCTTCACTTACCCTTTTTTTTATTGAATATGAATCATATGTGAAGAAAATGAAAAATGCATCGGATGTAAAAAGTAAGAGAGGACCTAAAAACTAAGATAAAATTTGAATATTTTACAAAAATATATGATAAATACAAAAAAGATTCTTTACATTTTTAGGAGTTTATAACCTATTTCAATTTCTGAAGAGAACTTGAAGAAGCAATTTTTTGACCAAAAGATGAAATTTATTAGTAAATTATTATAGGATTAATAATTAAAAATTTCAAATATATAATATAAATTTAACTATTAATTTGAATCTTTGTTGTTTTGATAAACTAGAACTATATCTGAACTATATGAATGAAGAGAGAGATGATGGCATGGATGTAAAGAAGCTAAGGAGGAAGATGTATTAAAGTATTTATAGCTTATTAAAAGTATATATTGTATTAAATACAATTTTTAATCATTTTTGGTGTTAAATAAATTAGATTTAGAACATTAGATTTTGGTGAAAATTCATGTAGCATATTTTTTCCCAAACATTTTGGGATAGAGTATAAATTATTATAAAAATAGGTATGGGTAAAAAAGGAAAACATTATTTTTAGGGTATTAATGATGATTTAGTCTAACAAAATCACAAAAAATGGGATCAGCTAAGCTGGTTGATGTACTTAATGTGCTCCTTATTTCACTAGGGAATAAGGGGAAAGTAAGAAACACAATTTTAAGTCTTAGAATACTTAGGGCCTAAGTTGTTTATAAAAAATTTACTAGAAATAGCAAAAATAACATATATGTGGTCAGAAATTATAATTTTATAATCAGAATTTACCATAGGGACAACAAATTATATGTAGTGGCACTTTATTATTGTTATTTTTTGTGGAATTGTTTTAAGCTTTGCCAATTATTACCCAAAATACAAACAAACAATGGATATTTATAGAATGAACTAAACTAAATTAAGTCATGGATGGATCCAAGAGTAATTAGGGTAAGGCAAAAAATATATTTTACTTAAGGTGATCAAAGGCACCAATTCTTCTAACGTTTAACGTAAAAACATAGAAAACTAGCACTCACCAACTCTAGAATAATGCTCAAAGATAAAAAAATGTAGTTGAAGATTCAAAGGAAAATAAATGAATATATATGAAATCATACATTTCATAAGGATTAGTCACTCATAGTAAATTGCATAGCACATTTAGTTGAAAATAAGGTGAAAGCAGAGCATGCATACTAACATAATTGTGAGCCTAGTGTTAAAATCAAGCTAACATATGCATATATTAGATGTTATTACCAGATTATCTTTTAGAAAATAACCTATTATTCATCTAAATAATGATAATTAGAAATCATGGAACACACACAATAATAACTTTAGATAAACTTTTGAATTCTTTGGCTCCTTGCATTAATTCTTATAACATTATTTTATGGTTTATAATGAGGGAAACACCTGTATTTATAAGCTTCAAAATGCCTATGAAAGTTGAAGTGGGCCCATGAAAAGTTCCTAAATATATCCAAGTTGATAAATCACCACACATATAATGGAATATTCAATATTTTAATTTAGAAAATGAAGTAGAATATTCTCTAAGGCCCTAAACATTATTGAGATGTTTGTTGTTGTTGCCTCTACTTCTTCTCTACCTCTTCTTTCATCCAAAATTCTATAAAGGGTAATTAATCATGATCTATCTGGGTAAATTGTAGTATCATGGGATGAAATAAGCTAGGTATATATTGAATGATCTTTCCATGCTCAATAGGTATTGGCCTTAATACCTCTTCAATGGCCTATACCCTTTCTAGCCTCTGATTGGCAAACGCCACAATATTCATAACCTCTATAGATGTCTTTGCATTAACTATATCCTTATAGAATTTAGAAATGAACGCCTTCATTTGGGTCATTAATTTCAATTCTTCTATGAAGGTTCCATCAGGTTTGGTCACCCTTATGGCCATGGCATCCTTAAGTAAGAGGGAAATCATAAATTATATTTTCTCCAAGGATTCATTAGCATCCTTAACTTGATCTAACAATATGTTTAGTATCATTTTCCTATTCATCAATATTGCCTATGCAAGAATGATATCCTCAAGTGGAAGAAACTTAAGGTCTGAGAACTTATTACTTCTTAAAACTCTAGCTTGGTTTTTTAACTTGGCATCATAGAGTGAAAGTTTCTGGTCAAGTTTAATGACCACCTTGGATTGTAGTATCCCATCTTATTACCTCTTCTTCATGACTTTATATAAGTTAAATATATTGATAACAAAGTTTATAATTTGAATTATAGTACCTCCTAGTGTATTAGGTAGTTATTATTCCTTTAGTATTTTCATTTCTTACTACATGCTCCTCATCAAGGCTATTATGGATTCTATATAGGTTTAAGCCAAGGATATTGGGTCCTCTATATGCTCTTCCAACTATATTAGGTTGAACTTTCTCTTCCTTATCAAATTAAACTAGGAAAATTCACTTTCATGGACTACAACTAAAGTTGACTATGAATGAACCACTTACATCCTTAGTACCCTCTTTGTCATGCTTGTGGAATCATCAAACCTCATACCAATTTTGGGGGTAGAGAAGACTACTTGAGGCCTCTCCTACCTTGTTGCTTGTATGATGTCTCTAACCCAATTTGGGGAGGTAGTTTATGTTGGATATTTGGGAGGTGGATGAAATGGATGTGCCTTGGTAGAGGAATATTCCAAAGATGTATTAAGGATGTGCAAGTTTGTTCAGTCTAGATACCAAAGTGTGTCAAATAGGGATTTGGTAGGGGCTATGCCAAGGACAAATAAAGGTTACTTAGGATGCACACTCACTTTTGTACCTATGGTAATGATAAGTAGCTTATGCAGGGGGAATACATTTAAGATGGGAATTAATAGTCTAGCAGATGGAAGGGAGCCAAGGGAAAGTGATGCACTAGTAGCGGCTACTTGAGTAGGAGTGGAACCTAGAGCCTAGCCAAGACTACTATTTTAGGAGACAGATGAAGATGGAATGTTGGTAGTGGTATGGGAGATTAAGTGGGGAATGTTGAACCCAAAATAATCACTATATTGTCATTATAATATCCATTGAGGACTGGGTAGAGGTAGCTATAATAGCTAAAGATAATGGAGCCAATTGAGGGGTGATAATATGGGGTGTAAACATAGAAGTGGAAGCAAGAGTAAAAGTAGAAGCAATAAGGAAAAAAGGTAGTGAGATAGTAATTAAACCAATGGGATATTTTTATATGTTTGAAACCTTTATATCTACTTGAGAAGATGATGGAGGAGGAACTTCTCCTCTCACAGTAGTCCTAGGCTCCTTTTTTTTGTAAACCTTTTCAATATTCCTCCCAGCCAGTGCTTGTAACTCTTCCATACACAATGTGATTCCTTATTGTAACTCCTCCAAGTAAATCACATTAGGACCAATATAAATTATGATCTCTAGGGTAGATCTTATAGAAAATTTAGGACCTTTTGAGGGGTCATGTTGGTTGTTTGATCCTCTTTATTCAAAGCTTAGAGGCATGCCCTAACTACTTGAAGTGGGAAGAAGTGGATGTCTGTATGTTTTATTCCTAATGAGAGTAACATTACCTTATTCTTTTTCCTCTCTTCAATCCTTTTAGTTTTCATCAAAAATGATCCCATGAGTTGGTGGTGGCTGAGGCTTAATAATATCTTTCTTCTTCTCTCTTTCAAGCCTCATTTTAAGCTCTATATTATTCTTGGTTGCATTCTTGAGGACTACCTAATCATTCATGTAATATTTGTATATCCATTCATGTACTTCTTATTTATTCTTATAATTTATTACCACATCCTTCTTAAACTTAAATAGATGCATTGTAATGACATTATTTGTGTCTCAAGGTCTTAAATCATCATTAGGCAATAGGTATGAGTCCTTATGCCTTACAACCATAATGATATCATAACATTTTATGATTTAGTCCTCCAAAAATTTTATGAATTTTTGTGGGGGATATCTTCTTGTTTTTAAATATGCCATAAACTCCATGTAGTAGTTGATAAGCCATCTCTTCCTAAGCTAGTTTCATAGTCACATACCTTGGTAACCTGAGAGGATCTACCATTACTCCTTCCATTTATATGACTATGAAATACAAGTATAACAAATAGCTTCCCATTTCATTTAATATTTGTCTAACCTCTAATGGAACCCTTAGCATGCCACACTCAATGATTGATTTATACACCACCCAGTAGAATTCTTATTTAATTACCTTGATATTGTGCTTGAATGGGTGAATGTACATTGTTAAGAAAAGATGGGGCATGACGTCTTGCCACTTAGGAGACAAAAAAATTTGACCTAGTTGGGAAGTTAGGTAGATTGCATCTAATGGTTAACTCATAATAAATAATGGAGAACCATTATATAAAGTGTTATTCATTACATATATTAAGTTGTTTTTAATGATGTCCCTAATTTATGGAATGTATTGATCCTCTAGGATTATCTATAGTAGTGGGATAGTTCTTATGTCTACATACCCAATGTGTGCATTATCAAATATTATACTGAAGAGGGTGATGCCAATCCTAACTCCCTTTTTGAACTGATGAATAAGTATGTTCTTGTAGACATTTAAAAACTACAAAATGACAATTTTTGATGTCATCTTGACCTATGGACCCCACATAACCTACTAACACCTTTTTATGACTTCATTATGTAATAAAACCCTTTGAACATATCACTCAAGTCAGACCCTTTTCACCCATTTTCTCATGGCCCTTGACCCTCACTAGTTTTGGTAACCATCGATGGTTGTGGACATAAACCTTGCCTTAAGATTTAAAAGCTTTGCCAACTTTGTTTTAGAATAACATCCTCCAAAATGGAAACTTGATCTAAAACTAGATTTTAAAAACAAATGAAAATAGGCATCTTTATCCTCCCAACTTAACAACTTTCCCTCAAAGCTCCCCTCCTCATGAAACAACTTTTTTGCTATAAATGTAGGGATTTTGGAGGGGTTATAGATCCATAAATTTGCATCCGAATTCTATTATTATCTTTATGTAGGTGTCCAAGACCATGAATCTTTGTTCACATGAATTTTGAAGGTAGGATTACTATTATGCTATTCAACTCTCTCTAAGTTTCCACTATCATCCACTTAGCATCATACATGTATCATTTACTTGTTTTAGCATTTTATTATATCATTTGAGTTTATTATCTTGATTAGTATATCTTCACATATTTCCTTATCCATATTACCCATATCCCTCCTTATACCCCTCAATTACCTCATCTCCACCATATTTTTAATCATTCAAAAGCACTCATAGGAAATGATCGATGGTTATTGAAACTATCACTAGTCATAACAACTATCACCAATTACCTAACCGTTTCTAGTCAAATCCATCCATCACTGATCACCTTGACCACTGATGGTCACTATCAAAGAAAACAATAGATTGCTATTTTCTCCCAATTTTATCCAATCAAAACCTAAATTATATTCCTAACTTTTCTGTGGACTCTTCTCTAATTCTCTGTACCTAACCTTAGTACACTTGTGAATCATGTCTTTTATCAGGTACATTACTTATCTTTTTACATATCTACTTTCCTATCATTTTAATGCAAGTATATTTATTATATCATTTTTGACTTAATTGTCTTAAAAATGGATTGACAGCCTCCTAAAAAGCCTTATGCTTATTAGATCTAGTATACACTAGGCAATCCACTCAACCTACCATCTAACAACACTCTCGTCTAGTCTACTTGTGATTTGCATGTTATACTCGCTAGCTAAAGAGGAGTTCCCATATTCATTTGGATAAATAAACATATTATAATATTCATTCACCCACACATCTTAATACTAAATTTATTTTATCTACTTTTAGAATTAAGAAATGAAGGAAATAAATTGAAACATTTTGGCATGCCCAGTGGGACACTAGTTCCTTTTCTTCCTTAATTATTTGCTCATTTAATGAAATCATTTATTTTTGGGCTTAAAAATTAACCATTTGAATTCATTGATTGATTTATGATTTTAGTTCACTTAGTAACTTAGGAGGCAAAATAATCTTATTGTAGCATTCACACTTGTTATCACACACAAAACTAAACCACAAAATAATTTACATATGAAAACAATATTTGAGACAAGGATCAACTAGGATTTCATCACCTAACGACAACCTTAACCCTTCCCAACTATCCCACTTAGATTTCACCACAAAGGGAAGAACCAACTTAGCTCTCTGGTTGAGTATAAACTCTTGATGCAATATATCTTGGCTAAGCACCTGACACCCTTATCATTATAGGATTGTGAAGTGAGGGGGTAGGCCGCAACACCAAGCCATGTACTAAAGTTCAACATAGATCTTCCTTATGAGCACATAAACAACCCAAAACCATCCATACACTTCTACTTTAGTACCCTTTTTGGAATCCAACTTCCCTTATCACACTCTTTAAGGAATTAGCCAAAAGTGATTTAAAAGTAATCCTAAGGTTAAAAGGCACTTCTTAGTGTATGTATTGATTACTTTAAAATTATTCTAGGTTTTCTCTCTATTTGAGATGTGATTATCATAATAACATTCCCTATTTTCTCATATGCTTTTAACTAGACAACAACTGAGAAATCAATATGACCAACCACTACCTTTTTCTTCATCCATGGATTATACCTCAGATGTTGATAAATCTTTTCATGATTCACCTCACCGTTCTCATCCACCACCTTCTCCTTATATAATCCAAACCATATCAGAAGGAGATCCAAACTTTACTACCTTTCTTGATAATAATTTTATTGCTTTACAACATTACCTCAATATCTTGCCTCACCATACCCCCTGCATTGGTTCCTTCTTTTGATCATTCTCTTGGCATGTCATCCCACCTCATGGTAGGTACCACTTAAAACCAACCATTGACTGATGCCTCTTCCAATGCCTAATTCACTCAAACTAAAACCAACCTTCACCTCCTAAGCAAACACCTCCTATCACACCCAATTTGGGTTTAACTTTACCATTAGTCACCTACACCCCATTTACTATGGCATTATCTTCCATTTCAGCTTCTATCTTCCCTTCAGCTTCAACTAATCCATTGACCACAGTCCCACTTTAAAACCTAGTGGTCTACATACCTCAAAACCTTCCCCCAATCATCACTATGCTAACTACCTAGCCTCAACCTTCCTAACTTCCTCCTACCTCAACCATACCAACCACATCTTTTCCTTAACAAGTGTCTATGATAACTTACTGATATGTCTCTAACCCACAAGGGTACATACCACCTTCCACCCAATTTTTCATACTAATTAGTTCTTATGTACCACCATCTCAACCACTTGGCACCACTTATCAGTATCTGGCTTCTTTATTACCATCTACTACCTATTCATACATTGTCACAAGCCAACCCCAATAAAATGTACCTTTTAATTTGTAGCTTGTCAACCCCATCCTGATCTAATTAAAATGTTCATGGATAAAATGACTAGTTTGGAGTCATCCATCTCCACCTCAACTAATCTTTTATCTTATGACTAAATTTGTAATGATCTTATCCACCCATCCATGACCATTCATACTTACCCTCATCAGTGGGAATTGCCCAAAATTTCTAAATTCCAAGGTAAAGAGGATCCCTAATATCACTTAAGATCTTTTCATCATGATTTCTATTTGATCACTTATGATGATGCTCTACTCCTTCGAACCTTTCCCATGTCATTCTCTGGGGTAACCCTTGATTGGTATAGTGCCTTTCCCACTCATTCTATCTTTTATTTCTCTCAATTGACACACACCTTTTTAGAATACTTTTTAGTAAACATATCTAAGAAGGTTTCCATTACTGATCTATACTCCATAAAAAAAATTGAGGACAAATCCATTATTAATTCCATTATCAGATGGAGGGGCCTCATTAATAAACTTACTTTCCCATTAACCCAACATAAATTAATCAAATTATTCTCTCAAGGGTGTGTTAAACACATTTCTCTAACTATCCACTCCAAAACTTTAGTACCTTTGATGAAGCATTCACTATGGCTGGTAAACTGGAAAACTATGTTATCAATGAAGGAAAGTTGAAGATTCAAAATAAAAATTCTAGTTTCAAATCCACTGAGTCATCCTCCACCAAAACCACAAACCCAATTAGTTCCAAGTCAAAAGCATCATCACATGTGGTTGTTCTTAAAACCACACCTCCTCAAACTACCAATGAAACATCTCAAATGAAAAATCCTTTCAATCACCAAAACCATACCCAAAACTAGGTTCCTTAAAAACTATTTACCCTGATTGGGGAATCCTATGAATTAGTTTTGGAAAAAATAATTAAAGCTAATATAATCCAACTTCAACTCATAAAATGCCCTCAACAATTTGATCCTTCTTGCCCCCTTCCTGAGTGGTACAATGAGAATGATCATTGTGATTATCATTAAGTTGTTGGACATGATATTGATAGATGCAATACCTTTGAGAGCATTATCCAAGACCTAATTGATAAAGGGGAGCTAGTGTTTGATAACCCAAATAATCCTTCTAACCAATCTCTTGATATTTTTTAAAAACCATTCATAAATCATCCACCTTCAAACTAATATCATGATATCTAACCTGAATCCTCCAACTCATGAGGCACATGTAATTAATGTCATCAGTAATGTGCCCACTAATGAAGAAGTTATCACCTCCATCACCCAAATAAAGAAATATAGCCCATCACCACCTATTTCTCTAAATGCCTAAATAAAGTAAGTAGCTACCCCTTCTACTACCTTGGATGAGACTACAACTCCATCTACCCATCCTATGATGGAAATACCCAAGGAGATAATAACTCCATCAACCATTTCATCAACTCCTATAGACCAAATAGAAGAACTACCTACTTCTTTAGATAACCAGACTAAAGATGAAGCTATACCAACCCTTCCACTCAAAACAATTACCCTTACCACACTATATACATAATTATTCACACCTCCTTTGGAAACCATTTCCCAAGAGACCATACCCCTACTTGCCAAATCATTACCTTTGGAACCTTACACCAAGGGTAGTAACATTGAAATTGATCTTTCTTCTTTCCTAAAGGGTTTTATCTTTGAAACTAATGATCAAGGAACATGAACCATTTATAAACCCTTTTCCTAACTAGTTTAATATTTGGCATTCACCTCCCAACCTAACTTTGATAGAGCCAGCTTTTAGCATCATCTTGGACTCCCATAATAAAATAAAACTAAACCCTCTACTTCACTTGAGTCCACTCTAGAGTCTATTGTTACAACTCCACCAACTACCCCTCCTAAAGTTACTATTGACCATTTTTGGTTTAGTAGGCCAAAATCGGTCTCCTTCCCTATTTTTCTGAGCTAGTTCAATTTTGGTTGCATAAGTCTTTTAGCAAAAGATGAACTAGTTCAAAGAATGCAAGGGCTTTTAAAAAGCTTCTTTAGACATTTTTTCCAAAGAAATTCACAATGAAAGAGACTAAAAATGTTCAAGACACTTTTCCTTAGGGTTGGAAAAAGTGGTTCAACGTCAAGGTTCAACGACATGATCTTTCTAAAGACTTTCGAGCTTTGAACTTTGAACCTTAAACTTTAAACTTTGAACCATTGTTGGTTTAATCACTTGGTTCATCAGCTTGGTTCAATAGCTTAGTTTAATGACTTGGTTCAATAGCTTGGTTCATTGGCTTGGTTCATCAGTTAGTTTAAGTGATTGGTTCAAGCAGTTGGTTCAAACAAATGATTCAATCACATGGTTCAATCAAAGTGTTCAACCAGTTGGTTCAAGTGGTTGGGTCAAGTAGTTGGTCTAATTAGTTAGTTTAAGTAGTTGGTTCAAACAAATGGTTCAATCAATTAGTTCAATCAAAGGGTTTAAAGCAGTTGGTTTAAGTGGTCAAATGAATGAGCAGAACACAATATTGAACCATTGAACTATTAAACCATTAAACCAATTGTTGGTTGAATCAGTTGGTTCAATCAGAAGGTTTAAGGGAGTCTCCCAAAGCTTGAAGGACAAGTGCCCTTACGGAGTGTAGGGAACACTTGCAAAGGGATCAAAGACAAGGCTGAAGGAATTGACCAAACGGTGATGGGCACATGAACATCAAATTTATGGCAATGAAATAATTGTTGATCTTTAAATAAATGGTGTGAACCCAAAGGAATTCAAAGGCTTAAAGTTAGAAAGAAGAAATCATCAAGGAGGAAGTCTAAAGAGCCAAAGAATTAGTAGAAGATAGCCCTAAAAGGATGAAGGAGCTAGAAAAGACAAAGCCAAGAAGAGGCAAAAGATCCAAGTGTAAAAATAGACAAAATAGTCCAAGTGGCAAAAGAAGGTGTCGACTCAAGGAGTTACTCCAGTGGTTGACACAGTATCTTCCAAGTGGTCATCAAGGGGTGCAAGCAGTGAAAGACATGACCTATTTTCTTGACTTTACATTGATGGGTAGACAAACCATCTGAGTGCCTTGAAGGAGTGGTCATATTTTTAGACAAATGGTGTGGGCCATAATTTCACATATGACATTTAATATTTCTTAAATACCTAAATTCAAAATGGGAGCTGACACAACATTATCTATCAAGCAGCTTCCTCATCCCAATGCTAGAAATGCACATGGGCCACTTGTAAAAGGGTGCCAAAAGGCCCTTTTCTTCCTCTATATATTGTAAACTTCTCATTTTGAGAAGGGGATCTCTTGGCTTGTAAGGTGGAGCTCTGCTAGATTTTACCTTGAATCAAGATAGCATTTTTACCTCCATTTGAGCTTACACTTTTGTATATGTCTATGGCTTTGTTTTGTGTTAAGTCATTTTTCTTTTATGCTTTCACAAAATGATTCCAACATGTCTAGTGTATTGTGAAGTTTCTTCTTTTGCAAGTCTGCTAGAAGTGTCTACAATAGATTATAGGTGCATGTGAATAGGCTACCATAGTGTGTCTTAGAACACCTCTGGTAGTTCTTCCTCCCTATATCTCAAGAGGACCCCTAGCTCACTAATGTAGAAGAGTTTCTCATATCAAATGAAGTGTATGCAAGCTTGTTCTTGGTGGAAAGTGTAGGTTCAAGCTAAGTAGATCAAAATTTTTGGTGTATCACCATTTAGTTTAGGTTTTATTTTTATCATTCTTCTCCCTTTTCACCCCCCCATTGTTAGCAGTAAGAAATCCAGGACCACATAGATACATCAAAGGGAGATAGCCCTCATCTAGAGACTCTCCCCCTAGTTTTGCCAAACCCACAGGTAAGAGGGGATTTTCCATTATGATGCGTTGAAGACAAGAGCTCAGTCTCCTTTCAAGGGTGCAATCCACCACATCAATAGTTACCACAAAACTATCTCAATTAAACCCACCTAAAATTTTCAAGTCACCATATGCTTCTTTTATCAAGCCAATCAATAACTTAGGGGTTCTTCCCATGCCTAATCCTATTCACCCTACTTTTTAATTGGATTTAACCACATTAGCCTAACCAAAACCTAATCCAATTAAGACCATTAAAAAAAAAGGATTGCCTAGAACATAACCTCAAGGAAGAACCATAGCAACTCTTTCAACTCTACCATCTATTTTAGGACCACATCCATCCACCATTCCCATTACCTACTCTTCCTCCAAAAAAACATCTCCCCTTTCTCTACCTATAACAAGCCCATCTCCTAGTTCATCATCCCTCCTTATCAACCTTACTCCATCCACTTTCCAATCCGTTAAACCCTCATCATCTATTCCTAGACCAGTTATAACTAAGTTAATTATTCCTAAACCACCAACCAGACTCACTCCACCAACCACACTTCCTATCCAAAAGTATTTTCCCAATAAGATCCCTACACCCAAAGTTCAAACTTCAACACCTTCTAGATATTTACAAAAATCTTATACAACCATTAAACAAAGACTATTGTAAGCTTCTATCATTATCTTACCACCAATAAATTTTTTTTACCCCACTCACCAAAATCCAACCTGGTTCAATGAAAATTTTATTTACCTTTACCATAAGACACTTGGGCATCATATGGATAACTATAAATCTCTCAAAACTATCATTCATGGCCTTTTAGAGGAGGATGACCTATTATATGAACCTTTTTTAAGCCCCTTACCTATTTTACCACCTATCCCATCTACCAACCAATCATCTACTTCTCTACTCCCACCAAGGAGTAAAGCGAAGGAACTGAAGCAAACAATTATTCCCCTTATCCATACTATTCATATGATGACTTGGTCTAGAGTCTAACAAAAGGATAAGGGTAAAGTAGTCTAACATAATGAAAAGGGTAAATACAAGGCCACCATTCCATGGTCTTACCCTTTAACTCCCCAATGAACCCATCAAACTCAAACAACTACACTCTCACCTTCACCCTCATAACCACTCAAGACTAAAGTATCCATTTTGGGAGCTCTTTGTTCTTCCAATGTAGCTCCATTTCTCTATCACTTGGTATTAAAACAACTTCACCAAATACCAATAAAAATGAGTCTTTATGACTTGGTTAACACCTAACCTCAACATCATGAATATTTAATCATAGCATTGCATTCTATAAAGGTTCAACTAGATGATCCCCAACCTCTTGAACCTTTGATTGGATCCGTCCAACATGAAACCATGGTCACCTATCAAGAATCTAAATTTTTTCCCTATCACAGTGAAGACCTTGATCCCCTTATTTTTTATCACAACATCCATCATTCATACATGTGTCAAAAGAGTTATAATTGATGCAGGAGTGAGTATCAATATCATCTCCTCCCATTCCTATGCTCAACTCCAACTACTTAAAAACATCATGTCAAAAATCTTAGTAGTTATTCTATCATTCAATGATACCTTGGCCACCACTCTTAGAACAATTGTTCTCCACATCTATTTGGGGCCTCAAACTATTCTTAAACTATTTTATGTCATAGAGGGAAATTTTCTATATAATGTGTTACTCAGCTACCCTTGGATCCATGCTATGGGATGCATCCCTTCTACCCTTGAACTATGTGTCAAATTTGAACATGAGGGCCAAGTTATTATAATTAAATATGATCCACGTCCTTTTTCTTCTTTTAATAGGACATATCAGCTCAATGGTGTTCTTATTCCACCTTGATCTTCTTCACAACCAACTCTAGCCAAGCCACAATGTTAAACCAACCTGCCAACACTTATATCTTCAACAATGATGAAGCATCCACCAGTTAAACTATCCCTTCATCTCAAATCTTAGTTTAACACCCCTTATAATCTATGTTTTAGCATCTTATGCTAGGGGAATATCAACTTTTAGCTTTGGATGCTTTCCCTTCTCCATATGAGTTTGGGAACCTTCAAAATGATCCATCATATGATCCCATTATTGACACCCTCATCCCCTTTGGAATTTTTAATAATAAAACATATTTTTTATATGGTGGACTTGACAAACCACTTATTTCTCCTATCACCATGTGTTGTATCTATCCATTCACATCCAACTTTTTTTATCTTAGAAACTTGACCTTTAGCCAAACATAACTTCATTGGTGCATTTGGAAAGGGTTTAGTTTTGTCCACTTTGAATAAGTACCCCATGAACTTCTTTTTGTTAAAACACAAAAACCTTATGAGTTCTTTGGCTTAGGGTATGTTCCCCTGAAATATCCCACATCACCAACATCAATCCAACCTATTCCATTTGGAGAATATCCATCCAAATGAACCCCACCTCTCCCATTTGGAGAACCTCCAACTTCACCTCTCCCATTCAAGGAACTTTTACCCTTATCAACCTCAATTTTACAATCTAAATAACATCTACCCTCACTAAATCCATATGAAGACATCGACATCATCCCACCTAATTTTTTTATCAACATCATCAGTTTGGGTTCCCTAACTTATCAGTAGCAAGTCCAAACCAAAACCATTCCTCTTATCTACCATGAAATGATTAAACATGACTCACCCACCATTCACACTATCTAACATCAAGATGACAACTCTATTTTTACCTATTTGAGTATGGGGGACTCTTCTTTTTGAAAATCCCTCCCTCCTAAAAACCAAACAATGTTAAATGTATCAACCACAAAAGTTAATTTGGGCACTCTGGAGAACCATTATATTGTCAATATTAGCCAATCCATAACCCTCAAGGAATAAAAAGACTATCAATATTTTCTCTATGACCATAGCATAGAATTTTCTTGGTCTTATCAATATATGTATGGCATTGACCCTTCCATCACTCTTCATAACATTGTTACCCATCTTGAAGTTAACTAGTTTGGAAAAAGCTTCATCATATGCATCATCACATAGCTCTTCTCATCAAAGAAGAAATTTAATGACTTCTATCTGTTAGATTCATTCAACCCATTGACTATCCATAATGGGTCTCTAATATCATTCATGTTACCAAACCCATTGGGAGACTCTACCTTTGTGTGTATTTCAATGATCTTAACCTTGCATGCCCTAGAAATGACTTTCCCGTACCTAATATAGACTAACATGTTGATCTCACTACTAACCATGAAATGCTATCCCTTATGGATGGATTTTTAGGATACAACCAAATCCTGATCACCCCTCAAAATCAACATAAAACATCCTTTACTACCCCATGATGAACTTTATATTATCATGTCATGCCCTTTGACCTAAAGAATGTGGGAGCCACTTATCAGTGGGCCATGACTTAAATTTTCCATCACCTCATCCACAAAATAGTTGAGGATTATGTTGATAATCTGCTTGGTAAATCCAAACATCACCAAGATCACCTCACTATTCTCACTATTCTCTTCAAAAGACTTATCCATTATCATGTCAGACTCATCCCAAAGAAGTGTATCTTTGGGTTATTATTAGGAAGACTTCTAGGCTTTATTGTTTCCCTCTATGAAATAGAAATAGACCCCACAAAATTCTGACCCATTTTATAAATACCTCCCCATACTAACCTAAAATAACTTGATATCCTATAAATAAACTTAAATCAATCTACCACTTTATCTCCCAACTATCTGATCATTGTCAGCCTTTTCACTACCTCCTTAAAAAAGATACATCCTTAAATCGACAAATGAGTGTCAATAGGCCTTTGATGTAATCAAGGAGTATATTCTATCTCCACCAATCCTTATTTCTCAAAAATAGGATAAACCTTTTTATCTATACATATCTACCATTGATCATTCCATGGGGTCCATGCTCACTCATCATGATGACAAAAATAAGGAGCAAGTCATTCATTACATCAGTCACACCCTCATTGACTATGAAACTAGATACACCCATCTATAAAAGATTTGTTTTGTCTTAGTTTTTGTCACCTCTAAAATTCATCACTATCTTCTTAACCATAAAACTTATGTCATTACTAACACTAATCCCCTGAATTATATGCATTCCAAGGCATATCACAACCAATGTGTGGCCAAGTGGATCATTCTACTAGCTAAGTTTGATCTTGAGTTTCTTCTAAAAAATTCCATCAAAATATAGGTGATTGTAGACCAAATGGCTAAAGCTCCTCTCCCTAATAATCAAACTCCCTTTCTTACCTTTCTAGATGAGTCTATAGCTACCCTTTCTTTAGAAGAACCCACCTACCAAATGACGATGTATTTTAATGGATCTAAATGTCAAAATGGTGGGGGTGCCAGCATAATCCTTATTCCTCTTAATGGGGAACCTCTTCCCCTATCTTTCAAACTTGATTTTTAAATTCACTAATAATATAGTTGAATATGAGGCTTTGGTCATAGGTCTCCAAACTATTCTGGCTTTGGGAATCAAAACCGTTAGCATCTTTGGTGACTCTCAACTCATCTTTAACCAAGTCACAGGAGCCTATCAATGTAAAATTGATATTCTTTCGAAATATAAACTTTTTCAAAAAATATTAGCATCATTTGACTAGTATATCATCTAATCAGTCCCTCATTCTATGAATAAATTTGTAAACACAATGGCTTCCCTTGTGTCCCAAATTCCATCTCAACCTGTTGAATCTAAACTATTTGTCACCATCAACCATTTCATCACACCATCCTATCTCAGTCTTGATCTTCCTACCATTTATGAAATAGAAACATCATCTTCCAACACTTTGTATGATAAAATATTCAATTATCTTAACATTGGTATTCCCCCTTTAGATATTTCTAAAAATGCTCATAGATATATAAATCAAAGAATCTCTCATTAATTAATATTAGGGGTAATTATTTATTATTGAGACTTTAACAGTCTCCTCCTTCATTTCCTTCATAGTAATTAGGCTTCTCACACCATCAAAGAAGTACATGTTGACATCTATGGGAGACACTTCAGTAGTCTAGTCATTGTTAAACATATCCTTTGACTACGTTACTATTATCCCATACTAGATCAAGATTGTTGTGACTATGCTAAGAAATGTGTCAAACATCAACAACATGTTAACCTTCATCATGTACCTCCTCATGGTCTTCAGGTATCAATTGAATATTAGCCTTTTTTATAATGGGGTCTTGATGTTATCAGAGAAATCAATCCACATTCCTCATAATGACATCAATATATCATCACTACTATGAAATATTTCACCAAATGGGTAGAATCCATCTCCCTAATCTCAATTAAAGCTAAAAACATCATTTATTTTATCAACCACCACATCATTTGTCACTTTGATGTTCCTCACAGACTCATCATTTATAATGGTGAATACTTTAAAAACAAAAAAATCCAAGAGCTTTGTGATGATTTTGGTATTGACCTAAGCTTCTCATTGACTTATCATCCACGAGACAATGGATAGGCTAACGCTTCCAATAAAACCATCATCTAAATGCTCACTAAGGTAGTCAATGCTTTAGTTAAGGATTGGTACCTCCATATCCCATTTTATTTATGGGCTTAGTATACTAGTATCCAAACTACTATAGTTTATATGCCTATTTCTGATCTTTGGAGTTGGAGTGGTCTTACCTCTTGAATTATAAATTCCATCTCTCTACATATCCTTGCATGAGATTCTTTCTAAAAGTGACTATCATCAAGAATTTTAGCATGCTTAGAACTTCTTGATGAACACTGCCTTGATTCCCTTAATCACCTTCATGTTTATGAAGAGCGTATCAAATGATCATAAAACAAACATCTAAAAACATGAGAATTCAACATCAAAGATCTCATCCTCAAGGAAAATCAACATGTCACTAACATGAAAAATACCAAGAAAGGCAAGTTTGCTTTTAACTAGTTAGGACCCTACATCATAACCCATAAATATGGATCAAGTGCTGATTGATTGTCCCATATCAAGGGTAGGCCAGAGCCTAAACCCATCAATGCATCAAATTTACATCTATTTCATTGTTAAAATAAGGTTCAATCACACTTTATTTTCTCACTTAAGCTCATCCCTTAATCTATTAACCTTCTTTTCTATCTCGTTTGAGATCAATTGATTATATAAGACCCATGTCATTAATTTGTCATAGTAATAACCTATTCCTAAATATGGGTACCCAAACTCTACCCATAACATGATTCTCATGGATACTTTTCATCTTTTAATAGATAAAATCCCATGGTCAATTATTTCTCAAAACCCCTTCTTGTAATAAACCTTCTATGTCTAGATCCTACTTCTACACGATTAGACCTTTCAAACCTAAATAGACTTGTTCATTCCTAATTTTAGTTTAAAATATATCCATACTTCAAAAATAAATAGTAGATTTCTCCCTTAAAGGATAACCACCACATCAAATCAAAAGTTGCTTAAAGTAGACTACTCCCTTGAAGGATAACTATGCAAAAAAATAAAACTTTAGACCACTCCCTTGAAGGATGGCTATAACACATTCATTTGAAGCTTCCCACATTGATCAACTTCAATAACTTATAAAGTAATTAATCAAAATCTAAAATTGGTAATGCAATTGGCTCTTATATATACTAATTATAGACTTCCACACAAGTAGACTTCCTACATTGATCAGTCTACACATTATTATACAACTTACCAATTGTATGGACTTGTCTACTAGAGTTTCTAGGTCACCTATGGAAAATATAATCACTCCACTACCTATAGATTCCATTTTATTTTACCCACTAATCCAAATCCTTACCTATTACCTAACAATAATTCTAAGGGATTATAAGCTTACTTGGAACAAAGTGGTTAGGATACTAGTTTTCTTAATAAAAATGTTCTTATGAAGCATTTGATGGATTTATGTTCACTAAGTTGATCCATCTATGGATTCTTATTATTTTATTCTCGCTAGAAAAAGGAACCATGCTCCTTATCTTATCTAAACGTGTGGATGTAAATGTTTCCCTTACCTATGCCACACCGATACCCTTGTATCATTAACCAAACATCGCATTTTATTTAACATTTTTCCCAAACATATGTACAATTAACATCATGTGTTAATTATAGGATAAAAATGATAGATAAACCATAACATCAAAATGAACATACAAAATTACATTATGATTAACCCATCAAAACATCATCATCATCATATGGATAACATTATGATTAACCATGAATGAAAGAGTGTCATAATCAAAACTTCCACAATAAACATTGAATCACAAACAAATCACCACATCTGATAAACATCATATCATAAATCAAAATCACATGCCTAAACTATGTAAAATAATCATCAACATCATAGATCTCATACATAAATAGTCATCTCACAAAGCATGACCACAACATAAACAAATCTCAAAAACACACACACACACACACACACACACACACACACACACACACACACACACACACACACACACACACACACACACACACACACACACACACACACACACACACACACACACACACACACACACACATGTGTATGTGTGTCAACAAATTAACCTATCTATCTCTCATATATACATATCACATCTCAACATGTAGGTTGGTGTCAAAATATCAAAATACAATAGATAACATCTCTACTCATCACATTGGATCACCTAAACCAAAACCACTAACACCTATACCTATACTTGTACTTATCCTAGGTGGAGGCCCTATCAGTTGGCTTGCTACCATAGACCACTTACCTGGTGTTGCAAGTGTCGGTCCACCAACCAAGGTAACCTGGTAGTCTCCCCATCTCCACTTATTAGGACACTATGCTAACATAATCACCTTATAGTAATGCAACTATTGTATAGCCGCTAGGTACTTGGCCTATGTCACAAAACTTGGAGGTGCCACTACTGCTCCACTTGGCTGCCATAGCGAGTCCCTCTCTTAAGTCATCCAGTCAAGTGATATCGTCACTTGATCCCACTCTCTTATCATTGACATAATCTACCCCTATAAATTAGCCACCTGACCTTATAAAGTGGCCACTTGACCCTGTAAAATGGTGACTTATGCCTGCACCTAGTCTCTCTATATTATCACTCCTCCCAACTGGCCTTGAAGAGTGGTAATATATCCCTAATGAGTGGCAATCTACCCTTATAACATAATAATCTAGGCATGTGTTGCTATCAAAACCATTATTACTTGTGGATCTTCTTGTCTTAATACTTATCCTAGGTCAACATCTATTGGTCACTGCTCACCATCTCTAAAATGAAAATATATGGCTGTATACCTCCCTTAAAATCATGTAGGGTAATTAGCTATACACCTAATTTCATCCCCATCCCTGAGGGGGAGCTCGTCATGATCCAAATACTCCTCTTATGGCTATGGCTTAGGTAAGAAGAACTCATCATCCTCCCTCCTATATCATATAAAATTTGGTGGGATACCCTATACTAGACTAAAATACCATCACACTTGCTCAAAGGGTATGCACTTTATCTCCCCATTACACCTCCCGTAGGCCCATCTCTATGTTTACAAAGATAAAGTGTGGAACCTATATCTAACCCACACTAGCCATGTTTATTATGACCTCCATACCATGTCACCAATAACTAATCCCTAAAAATATCCTCTAAACTAATAAATATCCTAAGATCCACCACCTACACCTGTCATGGCCCCATCTCTCCTCCATCAATAAAATTTGATCACATAATCTGTCAGTTGGTACCCCTCTATCAGTAGGCCTAGGGGTTTAAATACTCATATGTTCTCAAATGCCTAACAATGTAGAACAAACCCCACACTGATGTTGTATCACCTATGAGCCCTAAAACCCCACATCTCTCTATATATCTACATTAGAAAAACCTATGCCCATTTAAATATAATTCCACCCAAAAACAACACAACCAAAACCCCTAACAACACACTAGGCTATCTGCCTCTAATAGAATAGGATAATGCATAACAAGTACCCACTAACTACATCATAGCCAACAAATATATCTCTCTTAGAGATCTCTGGTATAATATCATAATACTAAAGCCTCTAGCATGGAACTATGCTACACCTACATCATCCCCATATTGCATCTCCAAACACTCATCGATCTCATTCCCCTCTATGTGATAAATGGGATCTCCATGGATAGGTAGATGTGTAATCTTATGTAGATCCTCTAACAAGATGGAAATTTTTCCCATTAATAGCTAGAATGTATTAGTCATTGGGTCCCATTTCTTGATGAGGGTGACTATCATCTTGGTATCCCTAGGAAGGCACTATTATTTTTGCATCCCTCCAAAACCCACCACCTCCACGTGATGTCAGTCCTCTGTCAACATCACATCCCTCACCTCTACAAACATCCTGGGCACTTGATCTCATATGGATCTGCTCCTATGCCTATAATAACATTTTTATCATGAATCAAATTAGGAACCTCCCCTATTTCAATTACCTATATACAAAGAGTATTTTTTAACTGATTTCCTCTATATGTACTATTCTCCCACCTTAACAAGAACACACATCTAACTTAACATTACATGTTTCCACCCTAGTATAGTCTATCTATTTACCTCCCCCAAATTCTACCTCCCATTCATCCCAACTCACCTCTTATCCCATTCCTACCCCAACAATAATCTAACTCTTTCACAACCCAAGTCACCAACCATCAAAACTCTTACCCTAACTAAAATCCTAACCTAACCCAATTTCTAACCCTACCAACCCAACTAATGCCCTAACATACACAACTCATACCTACACCTTGACCTATTACCTATCTACCTCAACTTGGCTATCTTTCCCCCATCATCACCAATTATCCCAAACCATTCACAGTCTCCTTGGGGTCATTTTTCACCTTGATCAACCATCATCATTTGGGGACAAATGTTGATGGTCACTATTAGGTGATCATTAGTGATGAATATCAACCCTAAAAACCCCCCCTTTCCACCTAAAACTCTATATACCTTAGTCAAAATCACACCCTAACTTTTTAAGACCAAATCTACCTCTTTATAGTTAAACCATCCACCCCCCAACACTCCAATTTTTACATACCCAACACAAATAACCCAAAACCTAGCTGCATAATTCAACATTCCACTACTTCCCAACAATTTAACATGATTTTCCCTTTTTACCATTTTAATTCCACTATTGCAATTAACTTCCAATTTAAGGTATACCCTGCCTTGTTTTGTGACTAGTGGCATTGCCTTAGTTCACAACTTACAACTTGTCCCACATCACCTCTAGCATCCATTTTGACCCAACTATTTCTCTCCACCACAAATCTCCTATTTCCACCTCATTATTACACTCGACTATAGGACACTCTTCATACCACCACTTAGAGCACAACAATCACAAATCTCTAATTTGCAAATGAGGACAAATAGGGCCCTTATTGACTTTTTGTCTATGGTTTTAGGGTTTTAACCCAAATATTATTATTTATATGACCATCAATGGTTGACCCTAACCATCGATAATTCCAACATCCTTGATGGTGGACCCTAACTATAGATGGTCATCTAATCATCACTAGTTAACCTTCACTATTAATGGTTAGTACTTAGCTTTCTAAACTTTTTTCTTTCCTTATTATCACCTTAACCAAACTCTTGACCTGCCTCCACATGGGGAAACCCATTTCTTACCTCATCAAGAGTTTCTTACCATCTTGATTAAATTTTCCATGATGAAAATATTGCATACATGCACTCCCCTGTGCATGACCTAAACATTTGTGTTCTTCTCAAGAGCACTTCCTACCCTAGATACCTACGTAAACACTGACCCTTTCTAAGATACCTAATGAGTGTGACCTGATCAGTTATATCCAATGCTAGAGATTGGTTACCTTCTCATGTAACCTAGGACATGACCTTATTGATCCCAACATGGCAATGTTATTCTTTACATGCTATTAGCTCTCACACTTAATCACACTCTATGCATGGTAGGGTCAATAACCTTATGACATCCCTTTTACCTTTTATCAAACCTTGACCCAATTTTACCATACTTCATTGACTCCTAGTTTGAGGGGGAACACCTCCTTCCTCCCATACACAAGGAAACTAGACCTAGACCTTAACCAACCACCTATTTTCATTTTGTAGCATGGTTAAACCTACATAACAAAAATGGGAAAATGTAGACATTTGAAAACTACACAATGATAGTTTTTTATGTATCTTAACCTATGGACCCCACCTAACCTACTATCACCTATTTATGACCTCATTATGTCAAAACACCCATCAAACATATCACTTCAGTCATGCCCTTTTCACCCATTTGCTTATGGTCCTTGACTGTCATTTATTAGGGTAACCATCAATGGTTGACCCTAACCATCAATGGTTATGGTCATAAACCTTGCCTTAAGCTTTTAAAATCATTGCATCTTTGTTCAATAATAGCATCCTCTAAAATGGAAACTTGCTTTAAAACTAGCTTTTAAAAATGAATGAAAACATGCATCTTTATCCTTCCAACTTAGTAACATTCCCTCTAAGCTTCTCTCCTCACTTAGAAAGTTTTTTGTTACAAATGCATTGATCTTTGAGGGGTTGTGGATCTAAAAATTTTCATCCAGATTCTCTTGTTCTCTTTATATAGGAATCTAAGACCATGAAGCTCTGTCCACATGACTTTTAAAGGTAGGAGTATTATTATGCTATTTAACTCTCTCCAGATTTCAACTATCATCCACTTGGCATCATACATGTATCATTTACTTGTTTTAGCATTTTATTCTATCATTTGAGTTTTCTATCTTGATCATGATATCTACACATCCTTCCTTATCCATAGTACCCATATCCCTCCTTCTACCCCTCAATTATGTCATCTCCACCATCCTTTTAATCCTCATAGGTACCCATAAGAAAACATTGATGGTTGTTAAAACCATCACTGATCAAAGCAACCATTGTCGATTACCTAACTATTTCTAGTCAAATCCATCCATCATCAGTCACCTTGATCATTGATGGTCATTGTTAGAGGAAACAATAGATTGTTATTTTTCCCCCTTTCAACCAATCAAAACCCTTTTTATTATTTTGACTTGTTAGTAGACTCTACTCTGATTATATAAAATTGACCTTAATAGACTTGTGCATCATGTATTTTATCAGGTACATTACTTATCTTCTTGAATATCTACTTTCTTATCATTTTAATGCAAGTATATTTATTATATCATTTTTGACTTAATTGTCTTAAAAATGGATTGACATCCTCCTAAAAAGCATTGTGCTTCTTGGATCTATCATACACTAGGAAATCCACTCAACCTACCATCTACTAACACTCTCTTCTAGTCTTCTTGTGATTTATAGGTTATCCTCCCTAGCCAAAGAGGAGATCTCACATTTGTTTGGATCAACACATGCATTGTACTGGGCATTCATCCACACACACCTTAGTACTCACTTTATTTTATATAATTTTATAACTAATAAATTAAGGAAATAAATTGAAACCATTCCATTGGTCATCCATAAAAACAAATCTTGTTAGGTTAGTCACCCATGATGCCAAGACCTTCTCTGATTTGTGTACCTTGTAGCAGTTATCAATTTAACTCTAGCTGTAGTCTATTTATGGGGAAGGAAGTTTAAAATAAATTTCAAATCTTGACCCTTCTATGAAGGTGATTATGAATCCTTAGTTCATTAATTTTAGTAACCCATCCTTGCATCTCATCCTCTCAAAGATACCATAAACTAGGTCAATGCATGACATGACCTATGGCTTCACTGTGGCTTTATGAAAATTGGTAGATTTGATTGCAAAGATGTACAAAGTTAGTTGGATTATTTGATAATTATCTCAACCTCATCAACAACCCTATCTATCTCTACATTAAATTAAATGTTACTATAATGCATGTCCCTTGAGTTTATGGCCTTGGGGATGAATTTCATGTCTTTGAAAACAATTGAATTGACATACTAGAATAGGAAGTCATCATTTCCAAAAGAGGTGATCTTATAAAAAATAAAGGGACCTACCTATGTCATTTTTTCAATATTATATGTAGAAACCAATGTCCTTCTATATCTCTTTACAACTTTCAAGCTCCAACAATAGTGGTCAGGGTCCAAATTTGCAAGTGGCTTGGGATTTATTGAACTTTGAGAGTATAAAGAGTAGAGAGAGAAAATGTCTATATATTAAAATGTAAATTTGGGTAGAATATCCAAGTTGAGTAGCCTTTTGGAAGATCACTTTTATTAATACAACATAGATGGTGATTTTGGTTCATGTTGTATTAATGGAAAGATTTTCAACTTTGCATATATTTGAACTATTACTTTTGGAAGTTAATTGCATTAGAATTCAAATTTAGTTCTAATTTGAAATTGATCCACCATCAATTTTAGATATAAAGATAAATCTTTCCATATTTTGATACATGGCTACCACTTTGGATCCAGTTAGGTACTCTTGGGGTCTAAATGTGACTAGGCATCTTAGTCAATTCAAAGATTAGACACGTGGCATTTTTGATTACCTTTTGGGCTCTCCAAATGTAATTTAGTGTGATGACTCATTTTTATCCTACCCTATGTCATATTTTAATTCATGGTGAGCTCTCAAAAGGTGCCTTTTAGTGTTGATTGGTATTGAGAGTGCCATGCATCACTCTCATAGGATTTTTTTTTTTGCTAAGTGGCTCTCTCATGGGAAATCACAATTTTAAATTGCTAAGTATCACCTTTGGAAGGATTTTGGATAACTATCGATAAGTTGGTGATAATCATGTGGTTAGAGTGGAGACATGCATAACTCTTAGAGATGATCATGTAGATCTTAGAATGTGGCTTCATGAGAATGACATGTGGCATCATCATGAAAGTCTTAAGTAGACACACATCATTTTGGCATGCTGTTATTCATTATTTTTCCAAGTTTCATTCTCTGAATGGGCCTTAAATAGACGTATACCATTGACCCTTGATCAAACAACTTGGTTACTTATAGATGTCTACCTATTGAGCACTTGAAAGCTTTATATTAGATGCAATGTAGTGTGGACATACATCAATCTCAGATGAACCTAAAGGGAACATTTGTTACTTCAAAAGGTTGATCGGGTCTAGTTTGTCATGCTTGAGACATGTCATGGAATCTCATGGGATTCTAGATTTATAGAAGGATGCATGGTAGCTTAAACTAAATGGGATTGATCATGGGCGATAAGATCTTGACATGTAGACTATAGATTTAAATTCCAATGGTTATTTTCTCTTTAATCTTTCTAAATGATGCCATGTGGTTCATGGGCTTGATAGATTTGTTCCAACAATCTTGCATAGGATGAAATGAATCCCTAAGGTGTCATGAAGACTAATAAAGTGGATACCTATCCTTTGATTCTATAGTTTTTAATTTAACATCTCATGAGGTGTTGTAAACCACTATTTTAATTTTGATGTCCTACGAATTCAAGTTTGAAGCTATGATAGACTTTGAAAGATGTCAAATTTCCCATCTTAAGAAAATTAAAATAAGTTTAAAGTAATTTTTTTCAAGTAAATGCTTTAAAAATATATATAATTTTAGTCTAATAAGACTCAGTGAGGCTTATTGCTCTCATACCAATTAGAGAACTAGGTTGAGCTTCCTTCATAAGAGCATGCTCACACATCATAAAATTATCAATGGTTAATAATCCATTATCAAAATGAAAATTTTGAAAAAAATGTAATAACTTAAATATTTATAAGTATCAATCATTATTAAAATATGAATTATTAACCAAAAATTTCTAGGAAGTATTAAATCAATTCTCTATGTAGTCAAGTGTTTTAGTAAGATTGGCATCTTGGGCACTTTTTAAAATTTGAGGAAAGGACGATCCTCATTCTAGGAATAGGGGGTAGTTGAACATAAAAAATGGAGAAATCTACAAGGAAACATTAAAAAATGTTAGAATCCATATATTATATTATAAGATGAATACAAAATTAGTCATCTCATTATGATTTTTAGTCAGTATTAAAACTAATTTTTAGAACTAATAAAAGCTCACAAGCTGTAAATAGAGTTTAAAACCTATATACAAACATACTATGAGTGTGCTTTGAATTTCATTAACCATTCCCATTAGATTTAGAAATGACAACTTTCAAACTTAAAGGCATCAAACATGAAATGGCTTAAGCATTCTTTCGATTTATATAATTATACTTTACTTGTTAGGGATGACTTGGGCATTGCTCTGTTGTAATCTATTATAATCTAGGTATCCATAACCTTGATATAGATACTTTTGTATCCATTCCATGACCTGATCTACTACCAATCAAGCATCCATAACCCAGGTAGAATTTCCTAAATCACCATTCATGGAATTTGAATCAGTTTATGATTTCACTTCACTGGTGTATCATTTTTTTGTTTTTTTTAATACCTACATTCATAAACTAGAATAGTTGGGAACTAGAATTAGTTATTTGTAAGGATTTTGTCAATAAATATCTTGGATGAAATTCACTTTTAGATAACAAGTTCTACCCTGGTAATTTATTTGGTGAATTTAAGTTGTAGTATAATGGTCAACATAGATTTAAGCTCTTATTCAATTGAATGTTTAGTCATCTAAACTATATTAAAGCCTTAAAATAAATTAGGATTTTCATGAGAAAATTAAATTATAATTAACCCCACCTAATTTTTATAAATTGAAACAATGCTAGATGCTTCCAAACTTTGGACTACCAATGTCAAAAACTAGCAATCCCTTATTCCCATCGAGGATCAGATTAACACAAATCAAACTAAAAAATTCTTGTCTAAAGGACTTATTAATAATTTATAGAACACAATAGAAAAAAAGGATAGAAAATTGAGAAAGAATAAACTAAGAAAGCAAAGTAGGAAAGAAATAAAGATCACAAAATGAAAACAAAGCATAAAGGAAACTACACTACTCCTATCTACTCTAAATATAAACACAATTATTGTCCTTATTAAATTTGTGACAAAGTAACATAGAAGTAATGTTTCATGTATTTCCCCTTGGCTAATAAGGATAAGTCATTCCCTTACAAGTCTTTGAGTTTGAATGCATTTTCACCTGGTATCTCTACTAATTGATATGGCCCAATCCAAAGAGGAGCGAACTTGTCATGTTGTCATTTTTTCTCATGGGCCTTGTCCTATATTAAGACTAAGTCTAATATTTGGAATGATTAGATTTTTTATCACTTATCAAACCATATTTTCACAACATCCTAATGCTTACTAAAGTTTTTCAATGCTTCATCTATGGTATCTTCCATTTGGATGATGTTTAGTATCTGGGACTATACTCTTTTGTCATATTCCATGTACTCAACCATGAACTCATAAGTGGGTAGCTTCAATTTGATTATAAATATAGGTTGTTTCCCATAAACTAGTAAGAATGGGGATGCCTTGAGAACCTACTTGTATCTATTTCTATCTACACATAAAGTATATTTTAGTAGGGACTGCCATTCTCTTGGTTTATTTTCTATAAACTTATTGATGGCATTCAATAAGTCCTTATTAGTAGATTCTACAACTCCATTTCCCTAAGGGTAATATTTTGAAGTAAAATTGATGACTATCTGATTATCATATGCCCATTTAAAGAATTTGGTCAATGCAAAGGCTAGGCCATTATCATATACCAAATATTGGGGCATCCCAAACTCAATGATGATGTTTTCTTCTAAAAACTTAATGACATCTATCATTATAATATTTTTGGTTGCTACTGATTTAGTCTACCTTGTGCAATAATCTATAGCAATGAGTACAAATTTATGTCTCACCAAGGAGTTAGGATTGATTAATCCTACAAATTCAAGGCCCCATTATGTAAATGGGTTCACTTCAATTACTGGTTACAAAGGCATGGCTACATTTGTCTCTCTTAGATCAAAAATTTGATATTGGTGGCATGTTCACACATGAGCATGTGCATCCTTAAAAATGGTTGGCCAATAATAACCTACCCTTAATATCTTGTGTGTTATGCTACACCCTGAAGGGTGAACACTTCCTAGTTTTTCATAGAAATTATCCTCGATTTATGTGGATTTAGCTTTGGAAACACACCTTAGATAAATTATTTTATAGTTATTTATGTATAGGACTCTTATTTTGATCATAAAATGATATGATCTCATCCTAAGGGCCCTTTTCTACTCCCTTTTAAGGTGTGGGGGACACCCCATGTAAATAATAATAAACAATGTCCTTATACTAATTTCCACCAAATATTTGACCTGATTCAACCTATAAAACATCAATACATGGATAAGTATTTGAAATAAGTTGGATTAAACCTTATCCTATAACTAATTTAAAAGAAATTATTCTAATTTATATTCTTGAATTTTGGTCATCCACTTCCCTTTTCATTCTCCAAGTTCATTCTATCTTAGCATCAACTTGACAACTAGATCAGACACTATGGCATATGTTTTATTCCTCAAAATGTAGTGTCTAAAATTATTGAAAAACTTCACTAGAGCTTATGCTTACCTATCTAGAATAGGATAATTTACTTCAACATTTTTCAATTTGGTACTCATGAATGTTATAGGATTCTCTGTGTCATCCTCTTTTTATGTCAATACAACAATAATAGTATGATCAAAAGCAAAAAAGTATAGATAAAATACTTTGTTAATATTAGGACTTATCATGATAAGATATTAAATAATAACATCCTTGATGTCATGAAAGGCCTTTTTCACTTTAGCATTCCATTTTATCTTTGCATCTTTCTTCAGTATGGTGTTCAGTGGTCACACAATATCTATAAAACTAGAGATAAACTTTCTTACAAAATTAATTTTATCAAAGAAGGATTTCAACACATTTTTGCTAGTAGGAACTTCTACCTTTGAAATTGAATTTATCCTATCAGGGTCAATAGTCATACCTTCTTGGGTGATTACATGTCCTAGGAGTTTATCTTTAGTTACATAGAAGATACTTTTATTGGGATTTAAGGAAATTCCATACCTTCTACACTTTTACAATAATTCCTCTAAATGAATAATGTGATCTCCCCTATTTTTAGAGAAAACTATTAGATCATCCATGTAAATAATGATTCACTTACTAGTTAGTCCATGGAATGCATGGTCCATCACTCACTAGAAAGTTTCTCTTGCATTGACCAATCTGAATGGCATTCATTGGAATGAAAATGTTCCCCACTTAATGGTGAAGTCAATCTTCATTTTGTTTCTCTTGTTCAATAGGACTTGGTTGTAGCCTAAAAAAATGTCAAGGAATGACATAATTATATATCCACTCACCAATTGAATGAACTCAACCAAAGATGGAAAGGGATAATTATCTTTCTCTAAGGATCTATTCAAGTTCAAAAATTTAACATAAAGTTTGATTTCTCCTTTCTTCTTCCAGATAGAAACAAAGTTATCAACCCATGTAAAGTGTAGTATTGGGAATATTATCCTTGCATCAATCAATTTCTTAACTTCTTTATAAATCATGGGTTCTAGTACTAGATTTATTGGTCTCTATCTTTTCTCGAAGGGCTTGCAGGCCTCTTTCAAAGGAGTAGTGTGAGTAATCACACTAGTATCAAATATCTTCAGGTCATCATATGACTAGGAAATAAAATATTTGAACTTAGTTAAAGGGAAGTAACTTTATTTGAATCTTCATTAATGCAAAATAGGCCAATGTCGACATTTTTCTCACTCCTAGGATCTCCCAAATTAACTTGCTTGTAATTTTTTCCAACTACCTTAGGTTGATTAGTTTTAGTTATTTATATATCTGGGTCAAACATCCTTTCTAACGATATCATTCCCTTGGGTATTTGGTTCTCCATGACTTGAATAACCCCATCTTCATCATCCTTTGGTTATTCTATAGAACTTCATCATATTCATCTATAATGGAGGATTGAAACATGTAAAAAAATACACAAGAAGTCAATTATTTGTTGATCATCATAAAAAACTTGGAAGTGATTGATGTTATTTGGAACATAGAGGCATGATATTATCTCCATAGCAAATTCCTACTAGTTTAAAGCTTATAGAGGCACCAAGTTCACTACTACTAAATCTAGAGCATCTACCAATTGGTTCTTCTCCTTGGGTATATAAATAATATTAAATGAGTCAAAATACTCATTTAAATAACAATATATAAATTTATATTTTCTTAGACAAAAAATCTTGCACTGATATTTGAATCTAACATGATTAACATCTAATTCTAAATCACCATAGACTAGTAGTTCTTTCAACTTATGTTTGATTTAAAATTAATGTCCTAAATATTAACTCTATATTATTATAAATTATTAGTACAAGTGAATTGTAATCTATAAGAATTTAGGTATTATTTTCCTTTGTGATATGTTAGAATAAATTTTAATGCCTAAGCCTTGATTAGCTCATGCACCATCAAAGTGAAATGTCCATAGAGCTTTACTTTTTTCTTCTATCTTGTCACCTACAATAATATCAATGGTTTATAAAGTATAAATGCCTAAGTTCAAGGATTAGTAGCTTAACTTTTTATTCTTGGCATTTTACTCAGTAATCATGTATTTCATCTTGGGTTCACAGTCAATCTTGAGCTGATTTGGAATCCCATGCCAAGGTAGCCATATGTGTGAACATTCCATGGACATATATTCATTTAAGGATTTAGTCTAATTTTGACTCAATAATAATACATAATCCTCATGTATGTCAAAAACTTGAATGTCAATTAAATGCTATATTTAAGGCTCATGTGAAAGCTACATATAGACATTTAACAATTTTCCAGCCACTTTAACTCTTGACTTATCCAACTTCACCACTACTACCTTTTTTTATTTGACTAGGTTTAAACCCAATTTTCACAAAATTTTAAAGGGAATAATGTTAGTTGAAGCACCAAAATCAAGCAAGAAATTATGAAGATTCTTACTAGAAATTCTAATGGTCAATAAAAATGGTGGAACTTCATGATTAATCTTATATATTACCACATTTTCATGAGCTTTTTTAACCTTGTTAGAGATAGGCTTATCATTCAATGATTTTAACAAAAAATTACATTGTTCAATGATTTGTGTGAGCTCATGCAATGTTATGTTTGCCTTGATCTTCTTCATGTCTTCCACTATGTTGTATCCACCTTTTAATGTTGTGTAGGGAGATCTTGTTATTGGTTGACTCTCCTTACCTTTTAGGTATGGAGGATTATTGTTTATCCTACCATCAAGAGGTGTATCTAGTTTATTAGGTGAGGTAGAAGATGTCAGAGGTGGTTTTTGATCTTTAATTCTCAAGGCATAGTTACTCCTTTGGTATTGTTGGAAAGTATGTATTTCCTTGACATTGTCTTTAGGCTCATTCTCAACCTGACTAGGAAAGTCATAAGTCTCAACCATGAGGATTGATTCATGAATTATAGAATCATGATTAGAGTTATCAGAGCCTTTATAATTAATTGATAAATGGGATTCATGTCAAACCCCTCCATTTGGATCTGAATGGCTTTAAATGCATGGCAAAACTCAACACAGTCTAGTTCTCCATGTATAGTAGTATTGTGTACTTAGTAACAATTAGTCTCACAAATGTTTATCTCAAGTAACTTTCTCAAATGAGTATCGCTATTATTATTAGACCTATTAAAATTCATATTATACCTATATAAAATATAATTTATATTAGAACTCTCACTAGTATTTCCCATATATTTTTTGAGGTATAACAAATTATTAGTGAGTTTCTAAATGGTTATTTATATTGAGTCTAATTATCCTTCTTAAGGATCTAAGATTTTACTTTGGGTCATAATTTGGACATTGGTATTATTTACGAGCACCGATTCTTGATTGGAATTGTTCTAAGGGTGTGCTCCATCACTTACTTGGTTGAAGAATCCAAACTATTGGTTAGGTGTAGCATTGTTTAATGGAAATTGGTTGATCATTAGAAGTTGGTTAAATGTGGGTATGTTATGATTCATGTTGGGAATGACATTTAGAGTGGGCAGAGTTAGATCATAGTTAGGAATTAAAAAGGTAGGATGCCCTTGTAGGTGAATTTTATCATCAATGTTGATTGCTTCAACATAAGTTAAAGGCAACATGTCAATGTTTAAGGTTATTCATAGGAATACAAATATAATAAGATCTAAGATTTTCTTATATGTTTTCAAAGACAATTCATTTATGGGTTTATAAGGTGGAGATGTTAGGCTATACATATTTTAGAACCTAACATTGAATGTCTTAATTGGTTCTTTCATGTCCCTTTTTAGGGTGGTAATAAATTATTGGTACACAACTCCCAAGATTACTTCCCTACCAAATTAGGCAATGAGAGTATCATTAAACTAACCCTAGCCCATGATGGAATCTTTTAGTAAGTTGAGGAACTAGTCATAAGCTATGTCTCTAAATTTGAAGGGGAAAAGGAGGTAAGCCATGTCCTCATATATTATGTTAATTATCCTCAAGGATGATTTAAAGAACTTTATATTCTCCTCAAAAGTTACTCTATTTGTGAGGGTCAAGAGATGTAGATATTTCTTTAGATTTCTTGTCAAATCATCCATAGGTCGAGGGATATTGATGGATGAACTACGTAACCATGCCATGAATAGAAAAATGGGTGGAAATTTTTGGTTATATGAGGAATTTGGCTGAGTCCTAGGTTTCCTATGTCTACCTTTGTCTACTCTAACTTTCCTATAGGTCTCTAAATATGGTAAGGGACTCTAGGTTTACATCAAGATTTGGTTCTAATCATTGGCAACTCTAGGATACAAAATGGGTACTAAGAGCAAAGGGACTTCAAATATAGTCTCCATATGTGGAAAATATCATAAATATCAATCAATATTTATATAAAATATTTATATCAAGTAGTTTTACCTTGATCTTTGAGGATTCAAGCCTTGAAATCTTAGAATTTGCAAAACCAACATAAATATAGTTAGTATTACACATAAAGATGAGTGTTAAACCAATGCTTCAAAGCATTTCCATGTCTACTTCAATAATCTAAGAGTGTTTAAGCAATATAAAACACCTTTTAACCTAAAATTATGCAAATTTATACTTAATCTTAAGCAAAATTAGGCAATTAAGATCTAAAATGCCTAGATTCATTACAAGAGATATCTTATAGATTGATCTTTGCACAAATATCAAAATTATTTAAAAAATTTATAGTAAAATTTTAAAAGATGATAAAAATAACCTTAAATATGGATAAATAATAGGGTATGTCACCTATATTTACATGAATTTCACTTAGCTAAAGAATAGGGTGTTTCACCTAACTAGATTATTTTACCAAATTTAGATAAGAAAACACTATATTTGATGAAATATTTCAAAGAATGAAAATATTCATGTAAAGAATGTAGATATTTATCATTCTTTAAATTTTTTTTCATTCTTTAAAAAAATTAAGAATATATATATATATATATATATATATATATATATATATAATGAATTACACTACAATTCTACAAATATGTATGAAAATAGTTGCATAAGAGGCCCTCCTTCTAGCATTGGATTTTACTTTCTTTTTGATGTACTTAATGTGCTCCCTATGTCACTAGGGAATAAGGGGAAAGTAAGAAACTCAATTTTAAGTCCTACAGGACTTGGGTCTTGAGTTGTTTATACAAATTTTACTATAAATAGAAAAAATAATAGAGATATGGTCACCAATTTTGAGTCTACAAGTAGACTTCACTATAGGGATAACAAATTATATGCAGTGATACTTTATTATTGTTAATCTTTGTGAAATTGTTCTAAGGCTTGCCAATTATTTCCCAAAAAACAAACACACAATGGATATTCACAGTATGAACTAAACAAAAGTGAGTCATGGGGTGGATTTAAGAGTAAGTAGAGTAAGGCAAAAAAGATATTTTTCTTAAGGTGATCAAAGGCACCAATTATTCTAAATTCTAAGGAAAAAACATAGAAAACTAACATTCATGAACTCTAACATAATTCTCAAAGATAAATAAATTTAGTTGAAGCTTTATAAGAAAGAAAATACATATATCTAAAAGCATATATTGCACATGGATTACTCATTCATAATAAATTTCATAGCACATTTAGTTGTAAATAAGATGAAAATAGATCATGTATACTAATAGAATTTTTAGACCAGTGTTAAACTCAAGATAACAGATGCATATATTGCATGTTATTGACAAATTATATTATAGAAAAGAAAATATTAGTCATCTAAAATTGTGAGAATCAAAAATTATAGAACACACACAATAAGCACTTTAGACAAACTCTCAAATTCTTTGTCTCTTTACATTAGTTCTTGTAACAACTATTTTTGGGTTTAAAATGAGGGAAACACCCCTATATATAGGCTTTAAAATTCTTATGCAAGTCTAAGTGGGCCCATGAAAGGTGCCCAAATATAGCCAAGTAGCCAAATTACCATGCATATAATGGAATATTCTATATTTAATTTTACAAAATGAAATAGAATATTCTCTAAGGCCCTGAAGATTGTTGAGATGCCTATTTTTGTTGCCTCTAGTTATTCTTCACCTTTTATTTCATCCAAGCCTATGTTTAGGATAAGTAATATTTATTTATCTGGGTGATGTCCAAGATCATGGGCTGAAAAACTTTAGGTATCTCTTGAATGATCTTGCCATGATCAACAAGTATTAACCTTAATGCTTCTTTGATGGCCTATGCCATCTCCATCCTCTAATTATCAAATTCCATAATATTCATAACATTTGTATATATCTTTATACTTGGTATGTCTTGATATAATTTGGTAACACCTTTATTTAGGCCCTAAATTACAAGTCATCCATGAAGGTGTCATCAGGTTTGGTCACCCTTGTTACCATGGCATCCTTAAGCAAAAGAATAATCTTAAATATTTTTTTCTCCAAGTATGTAGAAGCATCCTTAACTTGATCTATCCATCTCTTTAGTATCCATTTCTTATTCATCTAGATGGTCTATGTATGAATGATATCATTAAGTGGAAAAACCTTGAGGTCTAATAACTTATTACTTCTTGAAACTCTAGCCAATTATTCTAACTTAGCATCGTAGAGTGCAAGTTTTTCGTCAAGTTTAATGACTACCTTGGATTGTAGGATCCCATCTTCCTACCTCTTCTTCATAACTTTATATAAGTTAAATACATTGATAACAAAGTTTATTATTTAAATTAAAATGCCTTATATCATAGTAAGTAATGGTTTCTCCTTTATTCTTTTCATTTCTTGCTACATCCCCCTCATCAAGGCTATTATAGACTCTATCTAGGCTTGAATTGAGGATATTAGGTCCTCTACATGTTCTTCTACCTATCCAGGGTTAGCCTTTATCTCCCTTATCAAAGTGAGAAGGGACTCTTCACTTTCATGGACCATATCTAAGCTTGATTGTGTATACTCCACCTACCTCCTTACTACCCTCTTCATCATGCCTATGGTAGCATCAAACCTCATGCCAATTTGGAGGGTAAAGAGGACTACTTGAGAATTATCCTACCTTACTACTTGTATGATGTATTTAACCTAATTTCATGAAGTAGTATATGTTGGATTTATGGGAGGTGGTTACAATGGAGCTATCTAGGTAGAAGAAAAGGCAAAACCTATAAAACAGATGGACAATTTTATTGGGTTTAGATTCCCAAGTGTGTCTAATAGGGCTTTGGCAGGGCCCACATCAAGGAAAAATTAAGGTAACCTAGGTGGCATGCTCACTTTTATAGATGTGGTAATGTTGAGTGGATTATGAAAGGGGAATAATATTTAGATGGGCCTTAATGGCCTAGAATATGTAAGGGATCCAAGGGCAAGTGATACACTAGTATTGGTTACTTGAGTAGGAGTGGAATCTATAGCTTGACCAACACTAGTGCTTTGGGAGCGTGATGAATATGTAATGTTGGTAGTGACATGGGAGATGAAGTGGGGAATTATTAACCCAAAGGATTCACTAGATTATTTCATGCTAGTGTCCATTAAGGACTACGTAGAGGTAGCTACAACAACTAAGATAATGGATATAATGGAGGGGTAATAGTGGGGGAAGAAAACATGGAAGTTGAAATAGGAGAAGTAGAAGTAGTTGGGAAGGAAGGTAGTGGGAGAGTACTTACACTAATGGGATCATATTGTGTGCTTATAACATTTACACCTTCTTTATAAGTTGATGGAGGAGGCACTACTCCTCTCATGGTAGTCCTAGGCTCCTTATTTCTTTTTTAAACCTTTTTAATATTCCTACTAGCTAATACTTGTAACTCTTCCATTAATAGCTTGAATCCCTATTATAACTCCTTGAGGTCAATGACATTAGGACTAGGATGACTTATGCTCTCTAGGGTAACTATCATAGTATATGTAGATACAAATTTAGAACCTTGGGAGGGGTCATATTAGATTCTTTATCCTCTTGATCAAATCTTGGATGCATGCCCTAACTTCTTGAAGTGGGATGAAGTGGAGGTTTGTATGGTCTATTACTAATAAGAGGAATGTTGTAGTCTTCATAATTTTCTTATCCCTCCTCATAGTCTACATCAAACATGATTCCATGAGTTTGTGGTGGTTGAGGCTTAATAATATCTTCCTTTTTCTTCTCGCTTTCAAGTCTAAGTTCAAGCTTTATGTTATTCTTGGCTATATTCCTAAGGACTACCTCATCATTCATGGAATATATGTATATCCATTCATGCACTTCTTCTTGATGCTTATACTCTATTACCAAATCCTTCTTAAACTTAAATGGATTTCTAGCAATGACATTGTTTGGGTCTTAAGGTCTTAAATCATTCTTAGGAAATAGGTATGAGTCCCTATGCCTTGTAGCCATAATGCTATCATACCATTTTGTGATATTAGTCCTCCCTAATTTATAAGGACTCTTATGGGGTACTATATTCTTTTTGTTTTCAAATATGCCATCAACTCTATGTAGTAGTTGATAATCCATCTCTTTCTTAGCCAATTTCATAGGCACATACCTTGGCAACCTGAGAGGATTATTACAAAGTTTAGGTATGTCCATTAGCTTCCCATTTACATTAGTGTTTCTCTAACCTCTAGGGGAACCCTCAAAATCTCACACTCAGTGATTTATTTACACACCATTGGGTAGAATTATTTTTCAATTATCTTGATATTATGCCTAAACTAGTGAATGTGCATTGTCAAGAAAATTTAGGGCATAACATCTTTTCACTCAAGAGAATAGGAATTATTACCTAGTTGGGTAGTTTTATAGATTTCATAAAATAAGTAACTCATCATGAATAATGGATCACCATTATGGCAAGTGTCATTCATGGCATATATCAAGTTGTTGTTAATGATGTCCCTAATTGAGGGAATCTACTAATCCTCTAGGATTATTTATAGTAGCAAGATAGTTATTATGTGTATATACCAAATGTGTGTATTGATGAATATTCTATTAGTAAGGGTAAGGCCAATCCTAAATCCCTTTATTAATTAATTAATAGGCATGTTTCCTTGGTCATCCATGAAAATAACTCTAGTTGGTTTAGTCACCCATGATACCAATACCTTTTCTGGTTTTTACTTTACACCTCATACCAGTTGCTAATTTCAATTTGGTTATATTCCATTTATGGGAAAGGAAGGTAATAATAATTTTCAAAGATTTTCCCTTATATGAAGATGAGCAGGTCCCTTGGTTTATTGATTTAATCAACTCATCCTCACATCTTGTCCTCTCAAAGATACCATATACTAGGTTAGTGCATGGAATGACCTCTGTCTTTGCTACAATTTTTTTGAGACTGATAACATTGATTGAAATGATGTATAAAGCCAATTGGATTATGTGAGGTATTTTTTTAGCCTCATCAATTTCCTTAGATGATTCTACATTAAAGTAACTATTGATGTAATGGATGTCCCTTGATTTTATGGCCTCAAAGATGAATTTCATGTCTTTAAAAACAACTAAATTTCCATACTAGAATAAGAATTCATCATCTTTTAAAGAGGTTCTCTTATTAGGAGTGGAGGGACCTATATGTGCCATATCTACATTATTTTGTGTAGTAACTAACATCCTTCTTTATCTCTTTGTAACTTTAGAGATCCAACAATGGTGGTCGGGGTGTAAATTTGCAAATGGATTGGGCTTTGTTGAACTTTGAGAGCACAAATATCAGTGAGAGAAAATGCATATAACTTAAAATGAAAATTAAGGTAAGAATATCTGAGTTGAGTAACCTTTTGAAATATCATTTTGAGTAATTAAACATAGATGGTGATTCTAGTTCATGCCATATTAATGACAAGCTTGTCAAATTTGCATATCTTTGAACTATTGATTTTGTCATTTAATTGCATTAAAATTCAAATTTAGTTCTAATTTAAATTTTATCTATCATCAATTTTATCTTTAAATATAAATCTTTCCAATTTTTGACATATGGCTACTACATCAAATCTATTTGGGTACTCATGGGGCCTGAATGTGACTAAGTAGATTAGTCGACTCAAAGTCTAGACATATAACACCTTAGAGTGAATATTAATGTGATAAATCATTTTTATCCTACCACATGCCATATTTTAATTCATGGTGAGCTCTTAAAATTCTCCTTTTGGCTTTTATTAGTCATGAGAGTACCATGCATTGATCTCAAAGGCAATCAAAGATTTTCTTTGCTAGGTGGCTCTCTCATAATTAATCATGACTTTGATTTTCTAATTGTCACATTTGAAAGGTTTTTATCTAGCTATCAACAACTTGGTGATAATTATGTGGTTAGAGTGGAGACACACATCACTCTTGGAGATGATCTACTATATTTTGAAATGTGGCTTTGCGGGAATGACATGTGGCATCATTATGCAGGTCTAAAGTAAACATGAATCATTTAGGTAGGCTATTGTTCATTCTTTTCTCCAAGTGTCATTCTTGAAAGGGGTCTCAAATAGTTGTATAACATTGAACATTGATCAAATAGCTTGGGTTATTCTAGTTTCCTACCTAGCAAGCTTTTACAAGATTTAAATATAGTGAAACATGGTGTGGACATGTATCGATCTCAGATGAACCTAAGGGGAAAACACATCACTTTGAAATGTTACTCAGGTCTAGTTAGTCATTCTTGAGACACATGACAACATATCACGGGCTTCTAGATATGTAATGGGATACATGGAGGATATGTGGTAGTTTAGATTAAATAGCCTTGTTTGTGGGGGGTAATATCTTAACACACATCTTAGGGATTTAAATTCTAATGGCTAGTCTCTTCGTAAGTTCTCCAGATGATGTCACATATTTCATAGGCTTCATATATTTGTTCCAAGTGTCTTTCATGGGATGTGATGAATCCCTAATGTGTCTTGAATCCCAAAAAAGTGGACTCTTATCCTCTAAGTCTATAAATTTTAATTTGGCATCCCACATAGTGTTAGAAACTACTATTTTAATTTTGATGTCTTATAAGGTTAAATGAGAAGATAAGCTAGACTCTAGAAGACATTAAATTGATCATCCTAAGTAAATTAAAAAAGGTTTAAATAAAAAAAATTCAAGTAAATGCTTTAAACAAAATATAATTTTAGTTTAATAATACTTAGTGATGCATTTTTATGTCATGTTAGTTAGAGAACTAGGTTGATCTTCCTTGGAGAGATCCTGTACAAACATCATAAAACCATAAATGATTAATAATCCATTGAATGAAACTTTTTATGGAAATTTATAATAAATTGAATATTTATAGGTATTAATCATTATTTTAGTATGATTAATTAACTAAAAATTTCTAAGAAGTATTAAATCAATTCTATATGTAATCAAATGTTTTAGAAATATTGACATCTTGGGCAATTTTTAAATTTGAGAAAAGTAGGGTCCCCTTTTTAGGAATAGGGGTAGTTGAGCATTAACAAATGGAAACCAATATGGGGAAACATTGTGAAATGTTAGTTTTGGAGACTTAGGCTGCACCCTAGTTGAGAAGGGTAGTGTTTAGGTCTTCTTGCTCAAATGTAGTCAAACATAGGAATGACCCTCGATTGTGGGTTACCTAATCAGGGGTCAGATCTCTAATATTTTCGATGAGACTAGCTCCTCTGATGTATCACTTAGCTTATTTCCACTAAAACCTACTAATTATTGGGGTGAAAAGGGAGATAAAGATAAATAAAAGGGATATCTAAGCTAATGTTGGTGATGCACCTAAATTGATCACTCATCCACTCTTTTTGAACTTCTAAAAACACTAATAAGATAAACAAAAGATAGAATCTACAATTCCAAATGTTTATTATGCATCAATATTTCATGTATAGGTTCACCAAGTGATCAAAGCTTGAGGGAAGTGATGGAAAGGCCTGATTCAAGGCACTAGCCAGTCAATGTATCCACTTGATAACTTTAATCAAATGACATTAAATAATAAACATGACCTGCATAACAAGATAAACTAATATCTAGGTGAGATCAGGACTTGACAAGGGAGAGATTTCTACCACATATGGAAATCAAACTGGCATTAACACACTATGTTATAATGATGAAATTGAAAATATTCATCTATTTATCTTAGGAGGTTACAAAGATCAATCTTGATAGAGTCTATTCATGCCCAAGAAAGGGATCCATTTCAAATATTAAAAACATATATTTATAATAGAATGGAATGAGAGAGATGGAAAAAATGTGTGGGAGAATGGATAAGGAGTCATAAATGATCAAGATAATAATTTTACCAACTCTTTGAGCTCCCCATGTACTAATGTCACTAACACTCTATCTAATGGGAAGGATGGATCATGAAGGTCAAGACCACTATAGGAAGCAACCACCCCTATCACATGAATCCTTATCTATCTCTTTTGTATTAATTCACTTCACTATAAAGATAAAATCCTCATATTTATGCACCTAAAATAGCTATGATTAAGTCTACCTTGAGTGGTTATAGTTACCTATTTGTTAAAGATATGACCATGTTGACAAACAAGACTCTCCTTTATAAACCTTCCTCTATTTCAATATCTAAACACAAGTCTATTTTAGATTGAAAACCAATACATTTATTATTTTTCCTATAGTTAATATCCATGAAGATCTTATAGAATGCATCACTTGGGCACTAAACTATATTATGTCTAAACATACCTATTCTACCTTTGAACATTATGGAAACCAAGAAGCCATTGTACATGAGAGATGAAATCATGAAATGATGTTTAAATAATAATAAAACTAATATTCCGTTCTTTGGATCTTTAAACATAGGTCTTGATTGAATTTTAATGGTACCATTTGAAATATGATCTAGTTTGACCTAGGTCGTATTTGTTTTCTATTTGAAGTCTCCTAGCTTCAACTTTTAATATTGGCCACTGATATTTATTTGGAATCCTTGATCATGAAACTTATCAAATCTTCATTTATTCTTAGGATCCTTCTATCTTTTTCATCTACTTCACATTCTTATGCCATGTAGTGGCCTTGCATTTTATCTAGATATTTGACCTTTTCACCTTACGCATATCATATATATCCTTGGAGTGATTGAACACATGCCATTGATCTACTTATTTTCCATGACCATGCCACCTATCATTGATGCACTTAATCCTAAGATCCTCTAACTTTTTTTATTGTAAGATCATCATTGATCTTTGAGTACATGATTAAACATTCTCCATTGGATGTTTAGGATCCACTAACCCAACCCTTGATCGCTCATCATTAGATATTATCTTAGAATGTGTGATCTTGACACTTTTTAGTAATGCATTTATACATATGAATATTTGAATCAAAATGGTTAATTTACAATTATTTAACTTTACATCCTTGTACATGCCACCTTATACCAAATTACTCTTTCATGATGTTTCAATGATGGTTTGTTTCCTCTAGTTTTTAAGTTAGTCACTTTTTATTTAAACTAGGGCATTATGAGGCATCAAAAGTAATTTGAAATATATAACATCAAGATTTTCAAATGATAAGGGTTGATATTTGGCTCACAAGGCCAAAATGTTAACAAATTTTATGACTTTGATGGGAAGTATGCTTGTTATGCTTGAGAACCCAAAATCTTTCATGACTTCTTGGACTCATGAAATAATGACAAATTTGAACCTTGAATGCAAGTAACCTCTGACTGAAAGGATGGCACCTAGTAAAAAAGAAAGGAAACACACACAAAATAGGTAGACCAACCTAAAGCAAGGATAATTGACCTAAGGAAAATGGAAAATAATAAAAATAAAATGGAAGAAAACTACTAGTGTTAACCACTTATTGAGATTAAAAAAACCTAGAAAAACTAACCTGAAAAAAGATGCTTTCCTCTAGGATCAAATGGAAAACTAGATTTTCCATCATGGAACCTTGACATATAATTTGAATCTCTTGATAAATGTATTTTATAGATAAGATAAATTAGATATTGATGTCTCCTTGATGATGTATTTGGGATCCCAACTTTCATTTTTAATTTCATGTATTGAGGGTACGAACCTAGGACCTAATCATCCTACTCCCAAATCCTTTTATTTTAAAAAAAATCTACCAATTCTTATTCATTCATTGGCTGCCAATTATTTGATGTATCTTTCATTATGCCTTATTTCTACTCCTTATGAACAAGTGATGTTTCAAGGTATTCATGATTGACATCTTGTATTTCTCTAAGCATTTTATATGACAAAACCTCTTGATTTGATTTATGCTCAGGAGTAATGATCTGAGGTATTAGATCAGTAAACACTTATCCATCCATCTCATCTTCATGCACTTGCTATTATTATGTGACAACTTTAGAAACTAATTGGTATTTAATATATACAATAGTAAGTGTAGGACCTTGAATAGATTGATATTATTTTCAAATATACATATATTGATACCAAAAATCCTCATCGTTACTTTGATGTTTATCTTCCTTGGTTGGGCTGCACTCACCAATGGTAAATTTTATAAGTTATTAAGAAGCATTTTGATGTGGGAAAGATGGTATATGATCAAGATGATCTTGAAAAATTATCTTTTGTGACACATATAAAACTTATTATTCATGGATCTCATATTCTACTTGTACTTGTTCATGTAACTCATCATTTATGGCACTATGGAATAACAAACCGTGTTTGTTCCTAGTAAGAGGTATCCCAATTACAATTTCCTCCTCAATATTATCCAAATAATCATCATTAGCTACAAGTATAGTCTAAATTTAAATTCCTACCTCTTCAATAATGGGTTTGCTCTGCATAAGTGGCATAGAAGATCCTTGGAGTGACTCCAAGAGATGAAATATTTACCTTGTTCCTTTCATCTAGATGGTTATAATTAATAATCACCACTTCCTCCTTATTTTTAATATAAATTTGGAAGGATTTAAATTAGGGAAAGGACTTATATTCTTGAGGAGGTAGTGTCAGGGATTGAGTATGGTTGGGTTTTCTTGATTTCATGACTTGACTCCAAAATGGGAACTTGGGCTTATGATTTTATTGCATAGTGTGCATTATGGCTTGAGGAGTGAAAGGAGGTATGTGAAGTTGATGTGGTGTTTCATTTTTAGATACCAATGTATGGTACAAATTTTTATCTATAGATTCAATCTTCATAGCAAGAGATACATCAAAATCAAACATTGGTTGCTCATGGTGACTAGTTTTTTCAACACTAACCTTTCTTTCTTCTTGGACTCTCCCTTGGATAGATTTCAATGAGGGGAAGGTTGAGAGGATTTTGGAAGGACATTGATGAATTCAAAACCCACTTGTTGAGGGCTTATGAGTGATGATGGGAAGCTCAACATGATATTGACATGGGGTGAATGAAGGAAGACAAGATGGGTGATGGGGTGTTTGATGTTCTTGGTGGGTTGTCATCTTCTCCTTAATATTGTAGATTAGTCCATCTATATCAATAATTTCACCACTATTTATATAATATCCTCTCCTAATGAAAGACATATAACTTTCTATTTCTTATTACATTATAGTTTTAATCCCCCTGATGACATGTTTTGTAATTTCCTATCTATACCTATTTAATGTACCAATGTTTGGCACAATATTTTCTTGGTCCAATAGAGCTTGCTAAAGGATAGATAAGGAATGGATTGGGGCATGAGTAGCCTATTTAGGAATGCCATGTTTCTAGCATGATTGATCAAAATGGTAATCATGATACATAGGGAGTAAATGAGACTCATAGTAGGTTTGATGATTTTGGTAATAAAGGGGCTCATCATAGGATGAAGAGGAGTGAAAATATAGTTGATATGGGTTAGGATAGTATGGGTATGGATCATGATTGAGTTGTAAATGGTCAAAGGTATATTCATAGGGATATGAAAAACATAATCTTGCCTCATAAACCTCCATACATCCTCATTAAGCACATGAAGATAAATGAAATTATGAATGATAACACATCTTACCTATGAAATGAAGACTTATTGTGAACGATGTGACTTTTTTAACTAAAAATTTATTTATATAGTATTTGAAATCCCTTCAAGATGGCTAAAAGTTATCCTTCCCTGTTGTCAAGAAATTATTCAAGTCACATGAAGCAAGTCCCACTAGGCATGCTAGAAATTGTTGAAGACTTAGATTATACCATAGTTGTGAAGGGAAGTGTTTAGGTCCTATTTCTTAAACCTTATCTAACATGGGAATGACCCTAGACTATGGGTTACCTAATCTTTGGTTAGGCCTCTAGGATTTTTAATGAGGCTAGCTCATTTCCACTAAAACCTACTAATTGCTGAGGTAAAAAGGGAGAGAAAGATAACTAAAAAGGAAATCTAAGCTAATGTTGGTGATACACCTAAATTTATTACTCATCCACTCTATTTGAATATATAAACATACTAATGAGATAATTAGAATACTAAATATATAACTCCAAATGTTTGTTATGCATAAATATTTCATGTAGTGGTTTACTAATTGATCAAAACCTGAGGGAAATGATGGAAAGGCCTGATTCAAGGCACTAACTAGTTAACGTATCCACTTGATAGCTTCAATTAAATGGCATTAAACATTAAACATGACCTGCTTAATATGATAAACTAGTGGCTAACTGAGATGAGGAATTGACAAGGGAGATATTTATGCCACATATGTAAATCAAACTAACAGTAACACACTATGATAGAATAATGAATCTTGAAATAGACCTCTATTTATCTGATGAGATTACAAAGATCAATCTTGGTAGAGTCTAGTCATGACCAACAAAGAGAGATCAATGTCAAGGATTAGAAGCCTATATTTATATTATAAGGTAATGAGAGAGATGGGGAACATGCATAGGATAATGGAAAAGGAATCATCAATGATGAATATAACATATATACCAAATCCTCAATATCCCCATGCATTAATGTCATTAGGACTCTATTTAGCGTCAAAGGATGGATCATAAAGGTCAGTACCACTACAAGAAGTAACAACCCCACCACATGAATCCTTCTCAATCTCCTCTACATTAATGACCTTCATTATAAGGACAAAATCATCATATTTATGCACTTGATATAGCCATTATTAAGTCTAATTTGAGTGGCTATAGGTACCTATTCATCGAAGATATGCCATGTCAATAGGTAAGACACTCCTTTACAAACCTACCTCTTTTTCAATATCTGGACATAGGTACATTTTATATTGAAAACTAATCCATTTATTGGTTTTATTATAGTTAATATCCTTGAAGAGATTACATTTTACATCACTTGGGAACTGAACTATATTAGGTCTAAAAATACATATTCTACCTCTAAACATTATGGGAACTGAGAAGCCACTACACACGAGGGATATAATCATGAAATGACATTGAAACCATAGGAAAAATGAATTTTCATGTTTTTTATCTTTGAATAGAGGTCCTAACTGAGCTTTAATGACACCCTTTGAAATATTTTATATGGTTTAACCTAGGTCACATTTGTTCTTTATTTTAAGTCTCCTAGCTTTGCCTTTTAATATTAGTCATTGATCTTAATACAGTCTCCTTAATCATGATACTTGTTAACTCTTCATTTATCCTCAAGATATTATTTTTAGTTTGATCTATTTCAAATGTGTATGCCACATGGTGGCCTTGCATTTGATCTAGTTTTTTGAATTTTTAACCTTATGCACACCATAGATCTCCTTGGAGTGATTGAACATATGTTGGTGATCTACTTGTTTTCCATAATCATGCTACTTATCATTGATGCATTTAATCCTATGATCCTATAACTTTTAGACTGTGAGCTACCATTGATATTTGATTTCATGATTAAACATGCTCCATTGGATCTTTGGGACCCATTGACCCTAACCTTGTCTGCTAACAATTATATTTTATCTTAGCTTCCATGATATTGACATTTACTTGCAACACATTTAGACTCAAGAATTTTTTAATCAAAATGGTTATTTTATGATGCTTGAAAATGACATCCCCACATACATTGCCTTATGTTAAATTTCTCTTGCATGACATTTTAATGATGGTTTATCTCTTTTAGTGTTTAAATTAGTCAACTTTTCTTTAAACCAGGGCACTATGATGCATCAAAATTAAGCTCAAATAAAGACCGTCAAGAGTTTCAAATGATGACGGTTGAAATTTCACTTGTGAGGCCAAAATGTTAATAGTTGGAATCCAATTTTTTTTTTAATATTAATAAAAATTTATTGATTTTACTATTATTTTTAGTTAGTATCAAAACATACATACATAGATACAAACATACATACATGCATGCATATATATATATATATATATATGTATATGTATGTATGTATGTATGTATGTATGTGTGTATATATATATGTATGTATGTATATATAGATATGCATATATATATATATGTATATATGTATATATATATATGTACATATGTATATATATATGTATGTATATATATATATGTATGTATGTATATATATCTATATATATATATATATATGTATGTATGTATGTGTATATATATATATGTATGTATGTATATATATGTATGTATATGTATATATATATATATGTATATATATATATATGTATATATATATATATATGTATATATATATATATATATATATATATATATGTATGTGTGTGTGTGTGTGTGTGTATATATATATATATACATACACACACACACACACACACACACACACACACACACACCCAACTTTTAGAGATATATACATCAAATATAAAGTTCTTTTTGTTTCATTTTATAGGTTTTGTGATAGAAGAGGATAGGTGGTTGGATATGGTATATGCATCACATCATGATATATTAGATGATGAGGTACCACATCATGACATGATATGATGATTGATCCTTTTGTTCATTGTGGACCTAATCATGTGAGTTGGTTTAGATTAGCTAGTGAGGTGGTGTGAGAGTTACAAATATAAGGAGATGTAGCCCAATTAGCATTACCACTAGGAGTGTGTGATGGGGAGTTATAAGCATGGTATACATTAGCTAAGGATTGAGTTAATTGTTTGGATACATATATAGAGTTAGAATTTGTATAGGGATATATGTCCCATTTACAGTAATAAATTGATGACATGTGTATATGGACAGAGTTGTTATAACAATATATTTGAATATGGGTAGCATATCTCATCCATCACTAGAAGGACATGGTATACTATAGCATTAGAGCTGAGATTATATTATGATTATATCATTTTTTATTTTATAAAACATTTGAGCCATTCATATATAGATCTATATTTGTTTTTATGACTCATGGATGTTATGGATGTAGGCATTTTTATTTCTTGCACATATTAATGTTTGGTATATGCTATGATAAAAAATGTTATGTATTTTGAGCATTTTATAGAAAATGTAAACAAATTCATGGTTAAAAATAGTGATATAAAGTGGAAAATTCAAAATCAAGTGTATAGAGCTAATATATTTTAAAAATAATGAAACAAAGATAACTCAAAAAGAGATTGAAAATAGTAAATGTAAAATGATAAAAATGTAAAGACATGGATAAAGAAACATATGTAATTATGAAAGTGAATTAAGAAAATACATAAAAATGAATGACATGGAAATTTAACATTAATGTGAAGTAAAAAAAAATACATGTAATACTAAATATAAAATTAAATGATATATAAAAAAGTAGGGTTTGTGTTAATCACTAGTTTGAAAGAGTATAGTTATTTTCTGATGAATCATGGTATGTAGTTTATTGGTAAAATAGAGAGGATAATTTGTGAGGAAATCATAGTCCTATCCAAGGTCATACATTACATATTTCAAAGGTTAAACCAATGAGGTTAATGATAAATATGGTAAATGCTTATGTATGATAAACGAAATTTTATAAGGAAGGTAAATTCTTATATGAGGTCTTATATTACAAGTCACAAAAGGATAACCAAAGAGGTATGATTAGATAAAAAGTGATATTTATCAAGGATGAATATTGGAAATATTATGATGGAAAAATATGTGAAAAGGCATGACATATGCACTGTTACAATCTTTAGTACGCATGAAACATACTAAGCAAATACATAAGTGCTAATACCTTGTTGGATGACAAAGTCATAGTATATTTATTCTTAGTAAACACAAATATTTTCTCAATTAAATGAAGTACTTAGATCATCTCATGAAGGTGATATATTACATAAAATCTAAATGGGCCTACCTTCCCATAACATGTTACCTATTTCTCAAGATCCCTTATTAAGCCATTAGTCTACTACAAATATTGGGTACTTACATGAGAAATTAGGTATCAATATATATAAATTCAAGACACCATATCCTAGTCTCCTTTTCTACCACACCATAATGGAACTCAAATCTATCATGAGGTTAACTATGAAGTTTGATCTTTGACTATAAATATGAGATGTTATAAAATAAGAATCACATATTTTTGTGTGATTTTTATTTTTTATTTTATAACTACCTTTTTATCATCATATTTTGTTTAAATAATTTTTATTTCAAATATTTATGGATTTTTATACTACTCTTAGGTATGAATTTCAAAGAACCAAACATGATTGATAAATGTGGTAAACATAGATAAGTTGTAGACTTTCATTAAAGGATATAAATTACCTAAAAATTTTATTAGTTTCTAAATAATTAGACTTTCTCATAGGTAAGTATGTGATCTCAAGACCAACCATATGTGTAATTAGTATGAATGGAGAAACAAGGTGAAAGTGGGGAACATAGATATCTATGTATGAAACGTTTCAATGAGATATATGCTTGGTAGCTGATCATAAGGTAAAAGTGGGATAGTGTTAGGTGTAATTCATGAACCATGTCAAAAATTTAACTTACTCAATAAACTAACATGAGAACAAAATACATGTATAAGGAAATCAATGGTGAAAATTTAAACATTAAAATAGTTCATTGAATAATTTTAAGTGATGAATATAATATGAAATTATGAAGTATTCAAAAATCTAATCCAAATCATATGAAATTGTAATAAATAATGTGATAAAACACCATCATGTACTAAAAATTAATGCTAAATTTAAATACAAAAGTCATCCATAACATTCAATACATTTTAGTGTAAATAAAACCCAAATTTGATCAAAATCTCATCAATACCTTTAGAAACTCAAGAAAATACCTCATCATGTACTGTCTCTATGGATAAAGTAGAATGTTATAAGAAGAATGATGTTCATGGGGAAATTCCTATAGAGGGTACTTAATGAGAGGAATTGATGTCACACTATGACTAATATCCTGATATCCTATATAGAATATAGGATATAGAGAAGGATGAGCCTTTATCACAAAATGATCTATAATATGTGTTATGTTGGTGATGGCGTAGGCCATGGAAAGTTAAAAAAATGTTGTTTTAACACTTGATATATACATATATGATGTGTGGTACATTGATAAAAAAATAATAAATGTACACATATTTAGGGATATATTCTATAAGTATCTTAGGAGGTAGGCTCATATTAGTATATTTTGCTTTCTCTAAATGAATTGTATAAATGTAGTAATGAAGCTCGAAAAAATGAGTAGAGGAATGTGTGCTCATGCCAAGAAAATAAAGCACATGTTTAGGATTAACCAACTATGAAGTTTAACTATTTGTATTATGAGTAGAACCTAAAGCTTATAGTTATGCTATGAATCACTAAAATTCATGAAAATCCTTGGCCTAATGACTAGAAACCCTATAAAACTCATGATATGTATCATATTCCCATCATATTAGTAGAAGATCAAGAATAGGCAATGGTGGTCAAATTGCATGTAAAGTGATGTTTTTATGGTGAATTTAATTAGGACTTATCTAATATGGGTTGACCAAGTGTATTTAATTATGTTGATGTAGTTGACTCAGTGGATATTTCTTTTAAAGGATATGAAGAAATCCTAGAAGTAGATGTCTTTTACATTTTCACATGAGGTAATTTGGTTACATGAGGGATGGATGATAATAAAGGGTTAGAAGTTAAATCAACAAAAAATGAATGAGTATATAACTATGTCATTCGATTGGACATATGTGGATTATTAGGTTGCATTTTTAAATTGGTTGAAATTATTTCCATGTCCCAATTATGTAAGATGAAATGGGTAATAATACTGAATAGTATAGAAAGTTGGGAAATTATTATAGTTTGAATTTGGATAAGGATTGATATAAGAGACTAATCTCCTTATATTATTAATATTGAAAATATTCTCATCATTAATACTATCATTGGGATGCATAAAAGTTTTAACATTATTGGTTGTGGGAGGCTAGGTAATATTAGCTTGATTATTAGGATGGGAATCCTTATAAGTGGCTAGGTGAGAATTAGCTTGATTAAGGGATTAATGTTTATATTTAATTTAATGGTCCTTATTTTTAACCGCATAATCTTGTTGACATATATGTATGATCTTTTTGTTATTAAAATTAGGCCCAAGAAGATATTCCATTGAAAAGGTTCTTAGTTGGTAACAAATTTCATGAGAATGGCCCCAAATGAATGCTACAAATAGAATTTATATGGATCATACAAATTTTTGGTAGGGAAAGTATGGTCAACATCTCATGGTGAAGGTTTAGGAAGATGATTTTAAATATCTAATAAGGAAATCAATTTATGAATGTCTACATTATTTGCTTGAGAAAACATAGAACAAGGATGTGGACTGTTATAAATTTATGGTGAGATAATAGGATTTGTATAACACTAGGAGTAATGAATTGAATGGTATGTATGAATTCATTATAATTTGTAAGACCATAATTTTTTGTATGTATATTTTTAGATTTCATAAGTTTTCAAGTTCCTATGAGAGGGTGTGAAGGCTTAGATTATTGTATAAGTAAATCTTGATGTTTCGATTGTGAGGGCTTCTTCTAAATATTTTGGAGAAAGATTCCTTCCATCATATTATATTTTAGGGTGAAGAGAATTAGTGAAAAAATAAAAAATACTATCATTTGACATGTTATGCTTAACTTTATTATACAAGGATTTCCATTGTTTAATGAACACTTCGGTTGTTTCAGATTCCAATTTCTTAAAATCGATAAAATGAGCTAGGCTATTTTTATAAATATCATTAATTTTAAATTACTGAACCAATAAATTGATTAAGTCTTCCCAAATAAATACATAATGTTTTTTGATTTGATTATACGAATCTAAATTGTCAATTGAGAAGGTTTTATCTAATATTTTAGTGGTAGTAAACGTATTGAATTTAACCCAATATTTATATAATTTTTTAAAAACTTTTAAATGAAAATATAGATCAATGGATCCATTATAAGTGATAGTGAGAACAATTTCATGTATTTCAATGTTTAAAATCTATGTAACTAGGGTTTCTTTTTAAATATGTTTAATATCATTATTAATATGTGGTGGTTGGGGTATAATATTACCATTTGCATCTCTAGGGGGTTGGGGGAATTAGTATTTTTCATCACACATTAAGGAGGTTAAGGATTATTTTATAAATGCAATAATTGGTTTTGGATTTACAGCATTTCATTAGCACTATTAGTTTAAAAAGTAACCATTTGATTTAAGGCTTATAATAAAACTTGATTAGTATTAATAGTGTTTGGACTAATGGAATCATCATGGTATGCATCAATGATATGAAAGGTATTGATAGTTTCATTTAAATTAGTAGTTTGGCATGCACTATTAGTTGCATTAATTTGAGTATTAATGTGGGAATTTTGAGTAGATCCACTAAAGGTCATACCTTTCATGTTTGAGGAAATGGTTGGCATGGAAGATGAGGAAGGCATGGAAGAGGAAGACATACTAGCATAGGAATGCATGAGAGAGGATAAAGGTGTGACCCAGGTCATAGGGAGACTATTATAGCCTAAAATTTCACCCTATATAATTTAAGTAGACCTTCTTAATGTTAGGATAACATGGAACTAGCTCTAATCATAGACAAGCTACTATAAGAGATAGATCTCTAGTTTGAAAGGGATAACTCCCTTTATACATATTTAAGATCACACTCTACATTAGAATAATCACTATTAGGGGTGAAAAGGGAATAAATAAACATAAATAAATATAAAATAATGATAGTGATACAAAAAATATAAGTCCATACAACACACTTGCATTTGCACTAAGAAAGAGGACTGATAAAACTAATCTTAACTATATGTCCCTCTAGCACATGTATTTCTCATAGAGGTAGATTGACATTCATATCTAGAGGTGGGTGAAAAAAATTCTAGATAATAGACACTATTATTCCCTCTCACACTTTAAGACACACTTAACAAACATATACACTTTATGAAACCTGTTAGAAAGGATATCACTCACACAAAACATGCAAGAGCTTAATGGAAGCACAGAGAACTTATTCATCACTTTTATACCACATAAACAACTTAAAACACTTAGGAAAGAGATGTAAAATAAAAAATAAAATTCAATAAAAAATTATTTAAAGACAAATGAAGTGTCAAAACCAATAGAGCTTCTCGATACCAATTGTGGATTTACAAAGCCAAAAAGGCTTGAATATATAGAGAATAGGAGAAGAGAGAGAATAAGAGAAATGTAAGGGTAATAATTCCAAGTGTAAATATGATAAAAATTTAAAATTGAAGATAATTAAGAGTAAAATAGGTCATGAAGTTGTCATGAATAAGTGTGCACCTAGACTTCATCATTCTCCCTCAAGTTGGCATAAAGGCTCTTTACTATCCTTATTGAAACTTTCTTGATGATGAGGAGTTCACTTGATTATTAAAAACTACCATAGGATGTTTTTTACACATGATATATATATATATATATATATATATATATATATATATATATATATATTAATAAGTTGGAAACAAGATGTGATATCCAACTAATAGATTTTCCTAAACCATTTATCATTCACTATTTGCAGTCACTCACTAGCCCTTTTAGGCTTGTCTTCACACTTGTCACCTGAGTGACCTACAATTATTCAAGAATATGTGACATATATAAATCCTCTTTGTATTTTTTCTATCAAAGATAACTAAAAATATTCAATGACACTCTTCTCACCATCACAGTTAGGTAGTAACTTTGCCTTCTCAATATCTAGCTAAGACTTCTTATTTAAAACAAATTAGTAGAGGTAAAATTATGAATAATTATTACTATAATTATGTATTTATAGTTTTAATAACTCTCTACACACCTTCCTCCATGAATTTCATCTACCCATACCCTTATTCACCAATGAAACACCTCAAAACTTGTAGAAAATAGAGAATTAGGTATGTTTGTACAAGTGACAGTATGCAAAAGTTGGATGTCAAGGATATTGAGAGAGTCATAAAAAATAAAAAATAGATACTCTAAAATACATTTTACCATTTTTATATTCATAATTCTCCATATATTCTCCATTAGGTTCACATAAGGGTTTTAAGAGTGTTTTAAATCATCTAGCTTCTTAGCAATGACTCATAAAATCTAGATGTCTAAATCCCAAATAAATTCCCTTGAGATAAATATAATGATCCCCATAAAATATCCATAAATCCTTTAGTAATTTTGCATGTTATCTATACATATGTGAGCAAAATAAAATGGCTCCTTGACTTGTTATTCACATTATGATAGGCCTGAGATAGGTTTAGGTCCAAATGACTACTCTTGTGTTGTTTCCTAAAAACTAATGATTCTAATATATCCTAAAATATCCCATTAAATTTATCAATTGTATTTGAAAGTTCATGTAGTCATCTAGATGAATTTAGAGGCCATGCATGTTTAGGCCTAATAGACTTAACTATGTTTGATTGAGTATATGACCACATATAAGTTTCCAATGACTGTAAGTTCTTATACATATTTATTTACATAAAACTAAACCTTTCACACTATTATTAATTCACTAAGACATTTTCATCTCATCTTTTCACTTGTCACATACTAACATGCAGGCCTACATTTACTATGGAGTGCCCTATGTCTAAAAAAAATAGAGGGAACCTCCCCTATTAGTATGACTAAATATAGACCATAGAGGTATATTTTAATTAATTAATATTCTCTATATAAAGTTACAAAACCCGATCATACTCCAATATCCTTTTAACATTCAAATTCACCAAGACTAGATTTCTAGATCTATTACTGTGTACAGTGTCTCAGTTGACTGAGTGTGAGGTTAAAAACCTATTTGATCAGGCTTATATCTTGTTTATTTCTATCTAAGAATTACATGGGAGTTAATTGGGAAAGTTTGAGAATAATTTCAATATGTTCACTCATATTAAACCACTACCAACCTTTCACACCTACATTTCATTAGCTTGATCAAGTTTATGTCTTTACTTAGACTGTAGGTGCCTATTAGGTATAGGTTCAAAAGGCTCCTATCCATGTTGATTCATATGAAAACAATATATATATATATATATATATATATATATATATATATATATAAACTTTTGATTAATACTAATGTCATTAGGCCATTCCATATTTTAAGGAGAATTTATTCATATAGATCATGCCCTCATTCACTATATCAATGCAATATAGGTCTACAGTCAAACTGGAGATGTTGTTAAGGGGACATGAAACCTTTATATAGGTGATCATATGATTGAATGCACCTTAAATACTTTTTTATATTCAAGTCCTTAGATCCATCACACCTTAATAGACTAATTTATGTTTGCATACCATGATCTCACACCATCACCATGAATGAAATAGTTTTTACTTGCATGTTATGTTGACACAAGCTCATTTGGCTAAAAGCACTATAGTTACTAGATGTTATCAATGTAAAATTTGATTGGGTTGAAACCAATTCAACCATAACCTTATCTTGACATAATAACCTTCTCTTTGTGTTTAATTGTTACTAATATGCCTAGTCAATAGGAGAGAAACCATTATGCCAATCTAAACCTCAAGATCACTTACCAATAGATGGCACTATATGATGAAAAAACCTATTTTAGAGAAAATAAGGTAACTCATCCCATAAGCTACTTTCTCAATCTTATACCTATATGCATTTCTTGAGGGAGTATTTATTATAGTTTATGAATATTGGATGACTTGATAATATCATTCAAGTCTTGAAATTGAAAACCATATGTGTCCTAGGTTTTGGATGGTCTTATCACTATCCATACATACCTACAAGTGAATATTGGTTACTATCACATTTAATTCTAACCAATCCTTACTAATTATCTTGAAAAATATCTCAATAAATCCTTATATCTTTCAAATTCAAAACTTCCATAGATAAATTATCTTCAATGGTTTGAGATTAGATACACAGGTGTACCATTTTGACCTAAAACTACTTGCAAGAAGATGAAACTCTATAACTAATGAAACATTATCTTGTAGACTAATAGTGCTCACTTATAGAATAATGAGGGTGATCCTACCTATCAAATCATGTTTCACACATGAAAACTAGAATGAAACCAACATGAAGAGGATGAACCTACTCTACAAGAACCCATACATCACTTGGAAGCATTAGATCAATCTAAATAAATGAGAAAACTGAGGTACTAGGGTTATGAAGGTAGTTTTGAGATGTTAAAAATATGAAATATTGTTAATAGAGTACAAACCACCATTATTAGAACTATGAACATGAAATTGGATTAAATAGAGAGTACTTTCAATCCCCAAGTGAATTCACCTTAACTCAACCTCTCCTATCCATACCAACTACAAATTGGTTGACTTCTTTGACCTATCCAAGAGAGTGATGAGAGAGAGGGATCAATTTTCACCATTTTTGGAGATGGCAAAGCTGCCTAAGAATGGATTGACTTGTGGAGATCTTAATAGACTTCCTAAATTAATCACATATGTGAAAATTATCATATAATTTATATAAATTAAACTCTTCTTTCTTTAAGTGATGTTAATTTTTAAGTTAAACCTATAGAATTTAATTTTAAAACTAACAACTAACACCTATCTAACACATCAAATATTAGACAACTCCTTGACACACGTGTACTTTCATGTAAAATAGTATAATTTCATTAAAATGATCCAAAAGGACATAAAATGACACTAAAGACAAATAAATAAGTGTGACCAAGGTTAAACATAATATGTGACCTCATTTAAGACCATGGTGGACCACTTTTTAACCTATTACACCCTTATGAAAGAATTAAATTATAGGGGTGTTGAATGAATTTGAATAAGGGGTCAAATTAGTCAACATTTTGGTAATTTCCTAGGGGTAGTAAGCCTACTATGCTAAGGACTAATTGCCTTCTCCTATCCTTGGGAAGTGGAGTCACCTATACATCACATTTGAATCTAAAATTACTTTGAAAATACCTCAAAACCATACCAAAAAATAACTAAACAAACACACAATATAATACACCAAATAAAACACACTTGTGCTCTCATTAACACTTATGAAAAACACACACAACTCAAATAAACTAACTTATGCACAAACTAACCTGAATATAACTCTTCCTATTGGATCAAATGGGATGCTTGTACCATAGTTTTATTCATGAGATGGATTGAATGAGGAATATTAAATTTTGATCTTTGGAATTTGTGTCTACAATTCCTTCATGATTATCACTCTCTTTGGCATGATTTTTAGTACAACCATAATAGGTACAAGCATACCACCTATGAAGGTGAATTCTTCTCTTGACAAAACCATCTCTTCATGGTACTCCTAAACTATAACATGACCCAAAATTCTTTATCCAAGCATGGTTATTTGACCTCTATGGTACTTCGAGTGAGATCAAGATCCTTATCAACTACAAGCTCATTAGTTACCACTTAAACAAGCTTGATACTTTGGAAGCTATCATGTTATACTTTAAAGTGCAAAGAATCTTCAAAAATATATTCAACTTGGAAATTAAGATGTATAGGCCTCAAAATTACCTTAAATTCACAACATACCTCATAGAATATTTTCCACAATTCATCTTGGTCCATAACAATATCAGTATCTTTTTATTATTTTTATATTTAGGTTCAAGATCTTGCTCATACACATGAATGTCAACCAAACATATCCTTTCATGTATTGAATAAAATCTTTGTGTATAGATGAAACATGAACTTCAATGTCCTTTTTTTTCTCAAGAAGATTGAATTAAACTTATCTTTATCAAGGGGAGTCCCTATGGTGATCTCTTCATCATAGATTCTCATGTCATCTTCTTGATTAGTTGCATCTTGATATTAATATTCTTCACTAATCTCCCATAGGATAGGTTTTCTTTCAATAAGGGATGAGGTGGGAAGATGGTGAATAGGTCCATTTGTGGAGGGGAAATAGGAGTTGAGGTAGAAAGCTCATGAAAGGGTATGGGGACAGCAGGACTACACTTATACTTTGAGGAATTGGAAATGAGATATTCTTGAAGGAATTGTTGAAGAAAGAGAAGGTTCAACTCTACTATAAGTGTTCTATTTTCCTCAACTAGAACATCACCCTTTTTATAACCCTTTTGAGGCTCTTCAATAGTTGAAACTTCATCTCCAATATTCTCCACTAAGACCTTTTTTCACATTAAAACTCTTATTGGATAAAATTCCATGAGGGATAAGCTATAAGATATTGAAGAGAGGTGAATGGGTTATGATCAAACACAAGATTTTAATATTTGACATCAAAATCTTGTTTCCCACTCTCTTCATATTTGTTTACGCAAGACTTCACTACTTGGTTTGAAGTTGGATTTTGAAATCTAGTAGGCTTTGTTGAGGATCAGATTGGTTCTTCTTGAGGATACTAAATGGTTTATATTTAATTAGGATAAGGTTTCTTAGCATATTTAAATGTAACATAATAAAACTCTTGAGGAGGGATAGGTAAAGCTTGAGGAGGACTACCTTCAAGAATATGCCATCTAATAGCCTATATTTCTTCTTCAAGAGTCCTAATCATATATTCTTGATAGACTTTTTCATAGGATTATTCATAAATAAGGATCTTCATAATCTTCTTGATAGGTTTTTTCAAGAACATCATGTTCATATGGAGAAGGAATAGGTTAATCATAGGGTTGTCATGGCTCATATGACTGATAAAAACCTTGAGAGGTTATTGATAGAGATAGCATGGGTCATAACAAGGTTGATAGGGAGGTGTATAGTATAGATTATAAACATAACCATCTGTATCAACTTCATTAGTCACATGAAACAAATAATTGATCAAAATCTTCTACAATAGGAACCTAGGATACTCACAACTATTAGATTGCATTCGGATTAAACATTGGTGTTTGCTTGAATGCTTCCAAAAGATTATAAGAGGAATAACACACTAAAAATGTGTCCATTTTTTTTGACCTTAGACCCATTGGGCATGAAAAAAATATTATAGCATAAAATTTCACCTTAGAGAATTCAAGTATACCTTATCAATTTAAAGATAACATATAACTACCTCTCCTCATAGACAAGCTACTACAAGAGATAGATATCTAAGTTTGAAATGGTTAGCTCCCTTGACATATCTTTAAGCTCACACACTAACTAGAATAATCACTAATGGGGGTGAAAAGGGAAGAAGGAAACATAAATCAACCTAAAATAATTATGGTGATACACTAAAGATAAGTCCATGTAACACACTTGCATCTACACTAAGAAAGAATACTACTAAAACTAATCTCAACTCTATGCCCTTTTGGCATAAGTATTTCTCATATAGGTAGATTTACATAAATATCTAGAGGTGGGTGAAAATAAGGCCTAATTATAGACACTACTAGTCCCTCTCACACTTCAAGACACACTTAAAAAACACATACACTTTATGAAACCTATTAGAGGAGATATCACTCACACAAAACATGGAAGAGTGGAGTGGAAGCAAGGAGAACATATTCATCACTTTTCAATCACATAAAACACTTCTAAAACTTAGGAAAGAGATTTAAAATAAAAAATCAAATTAGGAAAACATTTTTGAAAGGAAATTGAGGTGTCAAAACTAGTATGGCTTTGCTAACCAATTATGGATCTATTACAAAGCCAAAAAGGCTTGAATATATAGATCATAGGAGGGGATAGAGAAGAAGAGAAGTGGAAGGGTCACAAGGCTAAGTTTAAAAATATGAGAAACAATTACAATGAAATATAATGAATTGGAAAATAGTTCAAGAGTTTGTCATAATCAAGTGTCCACTTGGAGTTCATGATTCTCCCTCAAGTTGGCATAGAGGTCATTCACTATCCTTCTTGAAATTGTCTTGATGATAGGGAGTTCAATTTATTGTTATTAATTGACATAGGAATTTTTTGACACATGTTATATGTATTAATAATTTATAAAAAATATGTTATAGACATATATTCCATCTCCAATCGATAACTTCTCTTCTACCACTTGCCATTGATTATTTGCAATCACTCACTAGCCCTTATAGGGTTATCTTCACACTTGTCACCTGAGTGACCTAGAAATTTTCAATAAGATGTATTTTATAGGTGTTAATACATATATTAAAATCCCCATTATCATTTGTTTTATAAAATATACATCAAAATACTCAATGGCACTCTTATAATCATCATACTTAAGCAGTCACATTGCCTTCTCACTATCTGTCCAAGACTACATGTTTCAAATATATTAGTAGAGATATTTTTTTACATCACTATGATTATAATTGAGTATGGATATTTTTAATAAGTATCTTCAAACCTCACTCAATATATTTAATCCACCCATTCCTTTTTACACCTATGAAACACCTCAAAACTTGTAGAAAATAGAAAATTAGGTCTATCTCTACAAGTGATACTAAAAAAAAGTTGGATGTTAAAGATACTATGAGAGTAATAAACAAATAGAAAAAAATTTAAAATCCACTTTACCAGTTTTATATTCATAATTCTCAATATCTTCTCCATTAGGTTCACATAAGGGTTTTAGGAGGGTTTTGTGTCATCTATCTTCTTAGAAATGATTTATAAAATCTAGATGTTTAAATCCCAAAAAAATACATTGTGATAAATATAAGTACCCACCTCTATTATATTTAACTCCATAAGGCACCATGAACACTATCCATGTAGATGTGAGTAAAATAAAATGGCTCCTCGACTAGTTGTTTTCATTATGGATAGGTATGAGATAGGATTAGGCCAAAATTACTACTCTTGTGTTTTTTCATGAAAACCAATGAGTCTAATATATCTTTAACTCTCCCATGAAGTTTATTAGTTGTATTTTAAGTTTCATGTGGTCATCTAGATCAATTTAGAGGACATGAGGGTTTAGGCCTAACATACACTACTATGTTTCATGGAGTATGTGACCACTTATAAGTTTACAAATGATTATAAGTTCTTATCCATTTTTTATAAATATAAATCAAAATTTCACACCATTATATAGTCACTAAGACACTATCATATCATCTTTTCAGTCTTCACATGCTAACCTGCAGTCCTAATTTGATTGTGGAGTGCCTTCTATTTAGGACAAAATAAAGGGCACCTCCTATTTTAGTATGATTAAATAGAGACCATGGAGGTATATTTTAGTAATTAATATTCTTTTTATCAATTCATAAACTTGATCATATGCCAATATCCCTCAAACCTTCAAATTCCCCAAGACTAACTTTCTAGACCTGTGACTGTGTATAATATCTCAGTTGACTGAGTGTGAGGTTAAAACCTTATTTGATCAACCTTATACCCTATTTATTTATATATAAGAATAACATGGGAATGTATTGGGAAATTTTGAGAATATATTCAATATGTTCACCCATCTTAAACAACTACCAAACTTCCACACCTATATTTCATTAGCTTGGAAAAGTCTATCTCTTTAGTCAAATTGTAGGTGCCTATTAGGTAAAAGTTTTAAAGTCTCCTATAGGTGTTTATTGATATAAAATCACTATGTATCAACCCATTTGATTTATCCTAAGGTCATTATGCCATATAATATTTAAATGATCATAAATGCCTATAGATCATGCCCTCACTCACTACTATCAATACACTATAGGTCTATAGTCAGACTGTAGATGTTGTTTAAGGGACATGAAAGCTTCTTTTAGGTGATCATATGATTGAACTCCCCTTAAATACTTGTTTATATTCAATTCATTATATCCATAACTTATTAATATACTCATTTATGCTTTCATACCATGATCTCATACCATTACCATCAATAAACTAGTTATTACTTGCAAGTTATGTTGCCACAAGTTCATTTAGCCTAAAAAGCACTTTAGTTACTAAATTTTATCAATATAAATTTGAATACGTTGAAAAAACTTCAAAAATCACCCTATCTTTATGTTCAATTATTACTAAAACACCTAGGCTACAAGAGAGAAACCATTAGGCCTATCGAAACCTCAACATCACTTACCAATATATGGCACTGTATCAAGTAGAAACCTATTTCAGATAAAAAAGGTAATTCATCCCATAAGAAACTTTCTCAATCTTGCACTTGTATACATTTATTGAGGTATACATTACTATAGTTTATGAATATTGGATGACTTGAGAATCTCATTCAAGTCTTAAAATCAAAAACCATCTATGTCTTATGTTTTGGATGGTAGTATCACTTTCCATACATACCTATAGGTGATTGTAGGTTACTATCATATTGAAATATGACTAATCCTTACTCATTGTCTTGAAAACCTATCTCAATAAACCTTGAGGTATTTAAAATATAATACATCCACGGAGAAACTATATTCCATCATTTTAGAGGAGAGACATAGGTGTATCATTTTGTCTTGAAACCACTTGCAAGAAGATGAAACTCTAAAACTGATGAAACATTATCTTGCAAAAAAACATTGCTCACTTATAACATAATGAGGGTGATCATTCCCATCAAATCATGTTTCACACGTGAAAAATATATTTAAACCAACATGAAGAGGATTAAAATTCTCTATAATAACAAATACATCACTTGGAAGCATCAAATTAATTAAAAAAATGATAAAATTGAGGTGATGGTGTTATGAAGGCAGTTTTGAGAAGTTAACAATATTAAAGATTGTTCATAGAGTATAGACCACCATTATTGGAATAATGATTATGAAATTGGAGTATAAAGAGACTAATTTCATCCCCTAAGTGTATTCACCTTAAGTCTACCTCTCTTATCTATACCAACTGCAAACCAGTTGACTTTTCTGACCTACCCAAGAGAGCCATGAGAGAGAAGGACTAATTTTCACCATTTTTTGAGATGTCAAAGCTACCTAAGTATGGAGATGACTTTTGAGAATTTTAAGAGACCTCATGAAGTAGTCACATGTGCCAAAACTATCCTACAATCCATACAATAATTTAAAGTTCTCTTTCTTCAAGTGATCTTGCTTTTAATAATAAACCTATATAATTTAGTTCCAAAACTGACAACTAACACATATCTGACACATGGGATGTTAGATAACTCTTTAACACACTTATGATTTCATGTAAAACTATATAATTTCACTAAAATGACCCAAAATTACATAATATGACACTAAGGACAAATAAACAAGTGTGACCAAGTTGAAACATAGTATGCAACCTTATTTAAGACCATGGTGGACCACTTTACAACATAAGAGACCCTATGAAAGTTTTAAATTGCATGGAGGTAGACTTAATTTGACTAAGGGGTCAAATTATTCAATAATAATTTCCCTAAATCCTATATAGAAACTAGGTGTAGATGAAGTGGGATCCCCAATATGAGGTCTCATCATGAGTTTCTAGATGATTATGGGATCCTTACCCTAGTTTGAGGGTTTCCATAGATGAAAATGATCATTTTATAAGTTTATTAAAGACCACATTCATCCTCTATTATTGGTGTAATAAGGGATTAAGGGAAGGATGAAGAGTGCCACAGTTGGTGGTTCTAGTAGTAATATGGATATTGTTAAGATAAATATTATCTAATACATGATAGTTTAGATACATATTAGAGTATTTATGAGGATTAGTAAAACTCATTATGTTGGAACAATTTTGTTACATAGCTTCATCAAATAGGTGTTTCATTATGGATAAATTTATAAAGGAAACTTATTAAAAAATTATTGTACCCAACACCCTCCCTTTTAAATAAAGAAAAGGGGACCCACTTTTTTAGAATATTGTCTTGATTTTGAGCCCCCTCTTCTATGTATTTATGCAAATTCTAGGAAAAGATCATGATTTAGACTTTTATACTTTAGTAATATGGCATTTATATTGTTTTTTCATAGACTAAACATTTTTTTATATTAGGTTTTTTACTTCAATCTAATTCTTGTGAACTTATTGTTTCAGGACAAATTTTCTTTTAGAGTCTTTATCAGGCTTTATGTTTTTGAGCATATGTTTTTTGATTTTTCTCTTTAAAACTTTTGTTCCACATAAATTGGTCTTCGAGTTTATTTTTGCATACATTTTTTTGATAGAATTTTCTCTTTGTGGATTTTCTTTGTAATAATTTTTTCAAATAAATTTCCCCAAATGAAACTTATTCTTGTAGACAATCTTATCGAGACATTTTCCTTGAGGAAATGAACTTGCCCTTTGAAATTTTTGAGATTACCCTTTGGCCTTTATGAAGTAGATCATTCAAGAATTTTTTCATGGATGAATGACCTATGAAGTAGACCCTTTAGATTATTTATAGATATAAGGTAGCCTTCAAAATTTTGAAATTTCCCTTTAGAAATTTTGAAATGCCTTTTTGCCTTGCCAACCTACCCTTCAGGCTTTGTGAAACATGTCCTATGGCCTTTTTTTTATAGTCTTTTTTTCTTGATAGAATTACTTAGGACCTTTTGTAATTAGCTTTTGGACCCTCCACACCTATCCTTTAGGACTTTTATTTCTTATCTTTTTCCTTTTTGAACCTTTCCTTCAAATGTTTCATCTGAGACACATTCTCCTAGCCAATTGAATTCTTCCAAACTTTTTGTCCAATAAAATTGGGTCTTCAAGATATTTATTATAGACATTTTTTCCAAAATAATTCCCCTAATGGAATTCATTTAGGATATTCAGAAATACCCTTTACTTATGACTTACCCTTCATAAGTTTTGTCAAGGACACATATTACTTCAAACTTTTTTAAAATACCTTTTGGCCTTTTGAAATTGCCCTCCAAGATTTTATTGGTTACCATTCAAGACTTTTTTAGGATCCCTTTCCCATTAAAATATACCTTAGGAAGTAGACCCTTTAGGAATTTTCACCATGAAATAGACCCCTTATCCCTTTTGAACATGCCCTTTAGGACTTTTGTCTTGAGCATGTTTTCCCTACGAGCATATCCTTTATGAATTTTGTCCTTATCCAATTCCTTTAGGATTTATGTTTCAGACATTTTATCTGACACAAAAGTCCTAAAATAATTCCCCCAAGGGCACATTCCCTTTGGACTTCCTAAACCAACCCTTCAGACATTTTGAAAAAGACCATTCAAAATTTTTGAAATGACCACTTACCCTTCAGGAATTTCTACTATGCCCTTTCCCTCTAAGAATTACCCTTTAGGACATTTATCCCAGGACTTTTTCCCTTCAGCCAATTCCTTCAGACATTTTTTCTAAGAGATTATGACCCTTTGGGAGAATTTTTGTGTGATGTCCCTTACTTAGGGGCTTCTTTTTTCCTACAAATGCTCTGATACCACTGTGATGTCCCTTACTTAGGGCCTCTTTTTCTTCCTACAAAAGCTCTGAACAACTCTAATATCCCCTTCAAATAGGGAATATATAAACTCATAAATCTCTGAACACATATATAACTTCTATTGAATAATTTCAGAATGATCACAATAATATAGTCTCTTAATAGCAAATTACAAATCTTATCACTTGTCCTTCTAAACTATTACAATTGCAGTCCTTTATTATGCATATAAATATGAAATACAATCTTAAAAACCCTGGCTTAGAAAAATTGGAAGTGAAAATTGAATTCTGGAAGGTCTCAGCCTGCTGTGTAAAAACACAGTCACCGTCGTCAGTAATACTGCCGCTGTCGGTGGCTAATACTGCCGTTGTCGGTAATACTGCCATTATTGGTAGATAATATTGCCGTCGTCAGTAATACTTCCGTCATCGGTAGATAATACTGCTGTCGTTGGTAGCTAGTGGATCTGTACGGACCTGTACAGACTTCGTACGGCCTCCAATAAATCACAACCTGTCTATTAGACCTCTGATCTGAAGGTATATGGATCTAATACAGAAGATCTCTATCTGTATAATTTATTGAATCAAAACATAAAGAAATAAATACCTGGAATATCTATGATAACTTCTGAGTGAAGTTATCTCTCAACCCTGACCTTTGTGATAACTTCTGGATGAAGCTATCTCTCAAATCTGTATCTCTGTGATAACTTTTGGATGAAGCTATCTCTCAATTTGGCAATAAATCAGCTGATATCTCACAGCCTCTAAATCGCACACAATGAAGAGGGAATGTTCTCCACTGCAATGGAATCCTGGAACCCTTGGTTCAGTCTTCTCAGAAGAATTTCTTCACTTTTCAATAATCAATAATCAATGCATAATGAATAATGGCCTCCATGAGAAACCCTTATACCCTCAAAAAGATGTGCTTGCCCTAATTAGGGTTTCTTAAATTAGAATTAGGGTTTCTAACTAAAAATAGGCTAACTAATTAATATTTGATTAAATCAATCAAATATTAATATCTCCCTCAATACATGTCAAATCCTCGAACCGATCGAAGCTAGTGAATCAGGGAGTGATTCCGCACATGACCATACCAAAATAAAGGCGCTCCGCTGCATATCAAATATCCCTAAAAAGTAGGAGCTCAGACCAAATGTGTCTGAAAGAGCCCAAATGAAAATTAAATGTAGAAATCCTGTGAATCAAAGTCAAGCCAAGCTCCATTATGACCCTCTATCCATCCTATTAGCCTACGAAGGTCGCATAATAGGCTAATCACCAAGACTGTCAATGTCCATGAAAAAGGAGACATGACAGTCTGCCCCTCCAGAAATTGCTTGGCCCCAAGCAATCTCGGAACAATGAACTACTCGATCCACCTGGATCCCAAATGTAGTTATGCTCTACACTGCTATGAATCAATGCAAGTACCTGCAACATCAACAGAAGTAGAACAAAGAAAGACTCATAATCAAATTGGCGCATGAAACTCCAACCTCCAAGATTACAAATACCATAGTCAAGAGCACATGAGAAACACACTCTCAAAACATCATAATCCAAGTAGAATGGACAATTCCAACTGCCAATTCCATCTGCAAGAGATGGTGCCAATCCATCCCATAACTGATCTCTCTGTAAAGGTGGCACAACCAATTATACCACACTATCATCTGTATGAGAATAATCAATATGGAGATTCAACTCCACTGGTATCCCAAACTCCTCAAAATCATGTACTCCCAAGTCCTGAATATATGTGTTAGCCTCAACAACATGCTCCTCATCAGCAGCTACAAAAACATACTCATCACCAATACTCAATGTACTAACCTCTGAGTATACCTCCACACTCTGAATGCAAGCATCAGGCTCATCCTCACTGTCTAACACTTGTGTTGAACTCACCTGAAGATAAAGCTCATCCACAACATCCTCAACTACCCCTACCTGTGAAGATAATGCAGATAAATCATTACCTGAAGATGTGTTAATATCTCCCTGTACTGGATCAGCATAACTGTCAAACTCATCATGTAAGTGGATGCATGTCATAGGGAAAGCCCTACGATCCTTAGGCTTATTAATTAAACTCTTTAACCACATACAAGCTCTAGGTGAGACATTTTTCCCTTTTGTCCAAACATACCATAAATCTTCTGCCAAAAGTTTAGAGATTTTATCCTCCTCCTCAAACAAGATTGTGAACATGATAGAGTGCATGGATGCTAATACATCACTGGAATGAAACTCATCTAAAATATTCCAAAATATTTTAAACATAGTGTGAATGGCACCAATACATCCTACTAACATCATAATGTTTTTAAATCCATACCTTGCAAAAGTGTCAAGTAATCTCGCCCTCTTTGAGAAATGAGAGTCTCTAATGTCATCCAACTTTTCAAAGCTTTTCACCATGGCATGAAGTACCTCTCTCATAATCCGATCATCATAAAAATTAAAGCCAGCTATTATTCTTATGATTTCACTAATACAAGAGAGAGTTGCAAGTCTTACCACCTCATCATGATGTCTCAATAATCGGTGCTTCACCAAAGAATCAAATGCTGGAGATAACACTGTTTGTATCTCATAAGAATTTGACTGCTCAACCTTGCTTAAATAAATTTCTAACTCCTCCAACATTTGTAGAAGGTCATCTGCTTGCTATAATGGATTTTATAACTTCTCCTATGCATTGTGCACTCTTTCTTCCAAATCTTTGACACCTGTTAGCACCATGCTGATACCCAAACTACCCAACAGGATGGCAAGACATTAGCTCTGATACCACTGTGATGTCCCTTACTTAGGGGCTTATTTTTTCCTACAAATGCTCTGATACCACTGTGATGTCCCTTACATAGGGCCCCTTTTCCTTCCTACAAAAGCTTTGAACAACTGTAATATCCCCTTCAAATAGGGAATATATAAACTCATAAAGCTCTGAACACATATATAACTTCTGTTGAATAATTTCAGAATGATCACAATAATATAGTCTCTTAATAGCAAATTACAAATCTTATCACTTGTCCTTCTAAACTATTACAATTGCAGTCCTTTATTATGCATATAAATATGAAATACAATCTTAAAAACCCTGGCTTAGCAAAACTGGAAGTGAAAATTGAATTCTGGAAGGTCTCGGCCTGCTGTGTAAAAACACAGTCACCGTCGTCGGTAATACTGCCGCTATCGGTGGCTAATACTACTGTCATCGGTAATACTACCATCATCGGTAGATAATATTGCCGTCATCAGTAATACTGCCATCGTCGGTGGATAATACTGCCGTCATTGGTAATACTGCCATCGTCGGTAGCTAGTGGATCTGTACGGACCTGTACAGACTTCGTATGGCCTCCAATAAATCACAACCTGTCTATTGGACCTCTGATCTGAAGGTATATGGCTCTAATATAGAAGATCTCTATCTATATAATTTATTGAATCAAAACATAAAGAAATAAATACCTGGAATATCTGTGATAACTTCTGAGTGAAGTTATCTCTCAACCCTGACCTCTGTGATAACTTCTGGATGAAGCTATCTCTCAAATCTGTACCTCTGTGATAACTTCTGGATGAAACTATCTCTCAATTTGGCAATAAATCAGCTGATATCTCACAACCTCTAAATCACACACAATGAAGAGGGAACGTTCTCCACTGCAATGGAATCTTGGAACCCTTGGCTCAGTCTTCACAGAAGAATTTCTTCACTTTTCAATAATCAATAATCAATGCATAATGAATAATGGCCTCCATGAGAAACCCTTATACCCTCAAAAAGATGTGCTTGCCCTAATTAGGGTTTCTTAAATTAGAATTAGTGTTTCTAATTAAAAATAGGCTAAATAATTAATATTTGATTAAATCAATCAAATATTAATATCTCCCTCAATACATGTCAGATCCTCGAACCGATCGAAGCTACTGAATCAGGGAGTGATTCCGCACATGACCATACCAAAATAAAGGTGCTCTGCAACATATCAAATATCCCTAAAAAGTAGGAGCTCAGACCAAATGTGTCTGAAAGAGCCCAAATGAAAATCAAATGTAGAAATCTTGTGAATCAAAGTCAAGCCAAGCTCCATTATGACCCTCTATCCATCTTATTAGCCTACGAAGGTCGCATAATAGGCTAATCACCAAGACTGTCAATGTCCATGAAAAAGGGGACATGACATTTTGTGGACATTTTATCCAAACTAATTCCCCTAAAATAATTTCCTCAGAATAAATCTCTTGCAATAATTACACTGAAATAAATGCCAGACTACCAAGAGCACCTTTATTTAGAGAGAATTTAATGATGTTTTGAGATTAATTTAATATTTTAGCCTAGGCCCAAATCATATTTTTGTAATACAAAAACCCTATCCTAAAATATTTATGTAGGGTTCTTTATACATATTTTCCAAAAGTATTATGCTAAGTCATTTTTAGTTATGTTTATAAGAGTAGGGAGTATGGAAGAAATGACATGTGTCAAACATGTGATATTAAATTTGATAGTATCAAGAATGTCATTTGATAGTTGTGAGGAGGTCATTTGGAGGTCATGTGAATGTAAAATTTAATCTTGTAAATAGACTAATTTATGGAATTAAATATGATAGTTGTGTGAATGCCATTGATGGTCATGAGGACATCATTCGATAGTCATGTGAACAACAAATTTAACCTCATAAATTACCCATTTTTATTCAAATCAAGATCCTAAGGTATGAATATATGTGGGCCCATTTAAATAAATGTCATGAGATCAAGTTGAATTGTCAAATCTCTATGAGAGTGACAAGTGTCACCATTATGGGAGCCCAAAATATCGATCTAATGATCTATGAGAAGAATTAGGGAGCTTGGTATATAGAACTCAAAATCCCTGATTAGCTTGTATGTGGCACACATATGAAGTAGAGAAAAATAGGATGTGACCAGTGTCAAGCTCATGGGAGTCAATAAGTCAAAACACTAAAATCCAACAAACCACATTAAATAGTACAAGCAAATCAATAGTGTGAGATGAATATGGACTTTTCAAAGATCTTGTACTCAATCAGGTGTTAACTCATGTCATATTCTAAACACGTAGTTCTTTGGATTATGTTATATTTATTGATAAAATTTGAGACTCATAGTTAAGACTAGGAATATGTACATACATGTATTAAATGATGAATATAAAAATGAAGATCTAGATTCTATAAAAGGCATGGGTGAGCATGCAATGCATAGTTTAAATTAGTCATGACTAAAAATAGTGCCACTAGTTCTAAATACATGGGTAAAGTTATTTTTGTACTTCATGCATATGTCTGAGTTTTATTTAAAGGTAAATAATATAAAAGATAAATAGGTTGTTCTCACAACCTATAAAAAGAGGCATGTGTAATTTTGGTAAAATGGCACATATTCTAAATTTGCATACAATTTGAGATATAATTATTGAAAATTACCACTATCTTTTTACACATGTACATGTTGCATATTTTTGGCAAAGAATAATTATAAATTGATAAACACAAGTAGACTCTTATATAGTCTTAGACCATATTTAGAAATGCATGCTATGACTATCACATGTAATTACCTTTAATGAATTTTGAGCATGAGGTGACCCCTTCCCCAAGTCTATATAAAAAATTGGAATCCAACATGGATTTTGATGAGAGAATTTTTTAATACAAAAGCAACATCAATTTTGATCATTAGCGAATGTGTTTATGTATTTCCTTTCCAACTTATATGTGGTTAGTTGTTACTTCTTTTAGTTATATGTTTCAATAATCTTTTGTGTGCAAAATTTGAGAATAAATTATTGATTATTTTGATTGATATACTAATTTGTAAGTGTGTAAAAAATGATGAAATATTGATAAATATATTAGTTAAGATAATCAAGTTCAAATTGATTTTTAATTCTGATTGTGCATGAGTGATTTCTTGGATGTAGTTTTTTATGTGTGTGTAACAACTACCTCAAATACTTCACTATTTTGAGCCATAATCTCTTGATTATGGGTGGGTAACAACTACCCTAAAATGAGAAACCTGGGTATAAGGCTTATGAATTTCCTAAATATTTATCGCCTTAAAATTCTTAGTCATGTATAACTATGTGTGTGTAGTTATTGCTAGCAATAAACATTGTTTTTGAGAGCATATATCCTTTTAAGAAGAAGCCAAGGGAGTAGTTCCTTAAAACTATAGAAGCTATTTTTTTTACCTTACCCATCAATCCTTTTTTGAGTTTGTTTTGAGACTTGCCCACATTAGATTATAATTAAATCACCTATCTAATTCACATAGAGTTTTAAAATCCTAAAAGAAGCACACCTCCATCTAAAAACCTTCTCAAAAACCTGCATGCCCTACCTACTATTCCATCAACAGGCTGAGATGATACGTATACCTAGAAATCATGCCTTGGATTGGATTGTACCTCCATTGAAATTGTAAAAAGTTAGAGGCTTCCTCATTATGGCTATGGTATTCATAAAACATGGACCAATAGTTAACTTGGACTAGAAGGAGGGCTAACACCTTTGATTTTAATAAAAATTTTGAGAGTGGATTGGCTTGAAAAAGGACCCATAGATATCTTAGGTATTCAACATGATTTCCCTGATGACCCATTTAAACACCTTCCTAGGGTCCATTATAATCACCAAAGAGATGGTGAAGGGCATCTATTTTATTACACATATCTTATGCATGTTATGGATGTACAGTTTGAGGATGTAATCTACAAGTTATTCTCTTTCAAATTAAGAGAAGAAATGCATTATTGGCTTACAGAGTTGTCACCTAGTTTTATTATGAGTTGGAGTGATCTCATTGAATTTTTTTTGATATGATTTGGTCCAAATATTGATTCTCATGATTTAAAAGTAATTTAATAGCTTTTATGAGGTTATTTTTGTATGTAATTAGAAATGCATCATGTCTATAAATCACTCTTGGCTCAAAGAAGATAGAGCATACCTACACTTTCGATTGGGATACACTTGTCAAGTAGGAGTATGACCAATATGAGGATCTTCTAGACTCGATTAGAGATCACTTTTCACAACATATCATGCTAGTAAGGGTTTTAAAGCCTACAGTCTAACATAATTGCACAACTACCTTAATAGAGTCCTAAAGTTTAAATAGTTCACTTATTCTAATAATAAGAAATTAAATGTAATATAGTGCACACCAAATATTATGTCACAAAGTAGGGATTATAAATAATATAAAAAAATGTCTAAGGAACCTCAATTAAATTAAGTATGAGTAACACCATAATGCATGAAATATGAAAGTATTATTCAAGTAAACACTGATGTTACTTCTATCTACTAAAAGAAAGGAGAATAGAGATAGACTATACTTATCTAAATGTGAACCCATTCAGACTCAATCTCTCCCTTGGCTAATGTGGCATTGCAAGAGGTTTTTTTAGTTTTAAAGGATAACGAAAAAATTCCAAAGCATCCAAGACTTATCCATAAAATAAGATTCTCTAAATAATAAACCTAAGCTAAGTCTTCTCAAGTAGAATGGTGAAAGAGAAGATTGTGGATAATCACGAGTGAATAATAAATATTTATTATACATATGAAATAATTATGAAATTATCTTATATATATATGAAAATCTTTCCCTAAATTCTCCAAAAAAAATTTGTTGTACAAGGTCAACCTAGTTGACCCAGTGTATTTTTGGGAAAAATTAACTAGCTTTGAGCTAGGCTAGTTGAAAGGCTAACAATCTAAGAAAGTGAAAAATACCCCTAAACTATACTGGGTCAACCCAATTATCATAGTATAATTGACTAGACAAAAGGTGTTTAAGACAAGAAAAGGAGGGATGGAAAGAGGAAAATATTGGAGAAATATTCAAGGGAGGAGAAATAGTTTAGGGAATGGTTTTGGGACCTTGTTTGATTGGTAATAATGTTGAAAAAAGGGAAAATAATCCTACAAAGCACCAAAGGTCTACTCACCTATTTCTCGGTGCACCCTTTAGGGTGTGCACTCTAAGAGATTAAGTCTCCATGGGTTCCTAAAATATGTAAAGCATTAGTATTTGATAAAAGGTTAAAAATATTATGTGTATACATATTCCCCACTTGAAGTTAATCACATGTCACTAAGGTATAATAGGGGATGGTGCTTTGAGAAAGACCATAAGGACACACATAATGTTCATGCTAAAAAAAAATTGTAGTATTTTAAAGCAAAAATAACTAAAAGTAAATGACTTAAAAGGAAACTAATCTAAAAATTAAATGTAATGTGTACATTGATTTACCTTTATCATGGTATGGTTGTTTTTTTTGGTTTTATTTTTGATTATGTAGGGTGTAGAGACTATTTTCAACAATCCTAAGAATACAAAACTAAATAGAAAAAACAAATAAATGCAAGATAAACCAAAATAGATAGTGTTACGAGGATAGGATGGCCTTGGAAATTTAAAAATCTAGGGTGATAGGTGTTATGTTAAACTAAATGACCAAGTCAAAAACATGGGTAAATTGGGTAACCAAAAAGTTAAGGCTACAAAATACAAAAAAACTCAAACAATCTATCATTAAATAACAAAGGTAAACTCACCAAGTCAAACTAAGGATACTTGTAAAATAGGATGGTAAAAAATATTGGTAAAAGACTAAATAAAATGGTAAAACAACATTGATGAGTGAGCAATAATAATCAACATCTTACTTAATAATGGAGAAAGGATGCATAAAAAAGGGAAAACAACATTGTTGACTGAGAAGTAACAAGCCAACCTCACTCAATAATGGAAAAAGGTGATGAACTCAAGTGTCCATAATAATAGGATAATAAAACTATGATAATTGGTAAAAAGAATTAAATATAATTTGAGAAATGTAAAATCATGGTGTAAATAATAGAAGAATCCATAGTTGCCTAAACATGTTATGTTTCTTCTAAGGATAGATAAAATTGAAACAAAGTAGTGCTAGCATGTTTTTAAGAGATGATTAAGAAAGAATAAATAAGAAGGAAAAATAGATTTGGAATCACAATTTATCCATCAAGAGGGGAAATGAAATGGGTAGAGGGGAGAATGAAGGAAAAACCAAGGTAGATAAACTCTTTATCTAAGTCAAGACACTCAAATTAGTTTTGTAAAAACAAGAGAACTTTTGACCTTAAGTACTATGAATAACTTCTCTTAGCTACACAAGTCTTAGGTCAATAGATGGAGTATATAATTCATCCCATAAAAGCTATATGCATGAAAAGTAAAATAGACCTACCTCCCCACAACGTGTTCCATGTTCTTCAAGACCCCTTATAGATCCATTAGTATATTGAAAAGATTAGGTACTTACATGAGAAGTTAGGTATTACCATAGAGATTTTTGAAATCTCCTATTCCAATATACTAGCCTACCACACCCCAAATGGCCTTGGCTCTATGTGAGGCCAACCATGGAGTTTGACCTTTAATTAGAGAGATGTGCTTGTAGTCACATCCTTTGGTGTGATTTTGACTATTGAGATTTATATTTTACCTTTTATATATCATTGTATTTTATTTCAAATGATTTTGATTTTAAATTTCTTCATGGATTTTTATATTCCTCCTCCTAACGGATTTGGAAAACCAAACATGGGTGCTAAAAATGAATTTCATTTGAATACTTGGGACAAGGTTACTAAGAGATAAATTCAAATAGCATGGGGTCTAAAAGTCTGATAAGTAAAGTTAAAATAAAATTTATATCTTGAATTTGACCTTATTTTATCCAATGTCAATTGAAAGAAAGGGGAAATCAAGAGGAGTGACACATAGAACAACTTGAATTAATTGAAATTGCAAAAAAATGTGATAAAGGGTGAAAAAGGGATACAATGTTAGTAAAGTGTGATTTATTATCATAAGAATAAGTTAAATAGAGGAAAACATGCTAACATATAATGTTGTGCAGATTTCATCTTACAAAATAAGCAAAAAACTAAAGTTGAGAACAAGGATCAATAACATGAAAAGATGGTAATTTTATGAGGAGGGTCGGGTCCTATCCATGGTCTTACATTGAAAATTCATAAAAGAGAAACCCAAGGGGTACCAACATGTAAGATGAAACATAAAGTGAGATAAGTAAAAAGATGGTAATTTTGTGATGGATGTTGGGTCCTATCCATGGTCTTACAAAACGACTCACAAAATAAAAACCTAATGGATGATAAAACAACATTGACAACCAAAAAGTATGTGAAAATAAGCATAAGTTGGTGTTTTTTGGAGGAATTTTAGGTCCTATCCATAGTATTACAATGAAACTCAAAAAAATAAAACCCAAGGGGTGCCAAAACAATAAAATACAAGAAGATAAATAAGACTATGATAGATCAAGAAAACAAAAGACCAAATGGGAGGACTAAAGGTTTGTGAAAAAGAGGGAACAACTACAAAGGGAGAGACCCATGCTTAATTAACCTACAAATATGTGTTAGATAGATATAGATATAAAGTATGAAAAGAAGAAAATTTTTAGGCAAAGTAATTTTTGAGGAATTATGCATTGGTGGGATCTTTGAAAATATGGACATCATTGATTTGAAGGTAGTATGTACTTAGACCAAGAATATATTTGACTAAATATGGTCCCTACCATTTTAGGGGATATTCAACTTCTTTATCATTGGTGTATTATAATTTAAGGATAAGATCACCAAAATTAAAAGTGTGAACTTTAACATGTTTGTTATAGTGTTGGGTAATGTGATCCTTGTATTGGTGATTATTTTATAAGGTAGAAAGATGGCATTCTTAAAGATGATCAAGGGAATGAAGGAAAGATTCAAATAGTTATTCATCAAGAATAATTCCAAGAAAGGTATACAAAGAGAGGGAAGCTCAAATTCTAAAGGAAGGAGCAATTTAGAACCATAAACCAGAGAAAATGGAGTTACCCTAGTGGTAGTACATATGCTAGTCTGATAGGCCCAAAGTGCAGGGTAAAGATGAATATTATAATCCATGTGGGTTTCACAAATTGTCTTTTGGAGAATTTTATTGAGAATTTCATTAGTGGATTTAGCTTGATCATTACATTGTGAATGATATGGTGTGAAAATTTTGTGTTTGATCTTGAATTTATTACAAAGTTGTTTCACATGTTTATTTTTAAAATTACCACCATTATCTAAAATTATGGTATGGGGAACACCAATGTGTAAAATGATTTAGGTAAGAATGAATTTGTAAATTATAGGACTAGTGACATTAAAAAAGGGCATGGCTTCGACCCACTTGGTATAATATTTGGTAGTAATGAAGATAAAGACATGTCCATTTTGGGAGAAAGTAATTTTACAAATGAGATCAAATCCCCATGTGGAAAATGGTTAAATATATTTTATATATTTAATTTCAACTAGAGGTGAATGGATTAGATCATTATGAATCTAATAAGGAGTATAATTTTTAGCATATTTGATTGCATATTTTTCAAGAGTATGCCAAAAGTAACCCATACATAGTCATTTTCATGTTGTAGCATGTCCACTATAGTGACCACCACAAATATCCCCATGTGCTTGTTTAAGAAGAGGAGGTACTTCATATTGCATACTAGAATGGAACAAGGTACTTCAGCATTATGATATTAAAGTATGTTGTGTTTAAATACATACTAGAAATCTTGTTTACAAATGCTTGTATTTTTGTGAGAGTCTAAATTAGGAGGATAACTTTGGTGTTGTAAGAATTGACTGATATATTTATACCATGGGATTTGTTGAATGGTAATAGCCTTAATATGACAGATAAGAAAATTTGATGGTTGAGTAGAAGATGGGGATTTTATTATTTGTATAAGAAAAGGACTAGAAATAAATTTATGTGGATGAAAGAGAGAATCTGATGAGGCAAGAGAATTAACAATGAAATTTTTATCTCTAGGAATAGACTCAATAGTAAAAGAGATAAATTCCTTAGTAAGAGTGGTTTCAATTTGATGAAAGTAATGAGGTTTTTAGTGTTACATTGATAATCACCACTAACCTAACATAAAATAAGTTGAGAATCACATAAAGCATGAAGGATTTTAATGTCCAAGTCAAGTTAATATCTCATACCTAAGATAAGAGCTTCATACTCTCCATATTATTGGTGACATCAAAGGTGAAGTGGAAAGCTAAAAGAATGATTTCACTGAGAGAACTTATGAGAATGAAACCTACCCTATCTCCTTAAAGGCATTTATCACCATCAAATTGAAAGGTCCAAGTATCTTCATGCAAGTTGATATTGATTTTATGAATATCTTCAATAACTACTATTGGTTTAGTACTACTAGTGGGAGTTAAATATTAATCAAGTTTATTGGCTTCAAGATCAGCGATAAAGATATGAAAATAATAGTTGAGAGAGATAGCTTGATTAAGACCTTCAATGTAAAGGATATTTTCATTTGGAAGATCATCTTAAAGAGAAAAAGTGGTTAGAATGGAAGATGTAGCAGGTTGATCAGCTATGACTTTCCTTTTGAAAGCCTTTTTAATGATGATATATAGATCAAATTTCATAAGTAAGACCATTCATTTACCCATTCTATCTCTAGGAAGAAATTATTTAGAGAATAAATGATGAAGGGGGTTGGGATGAATGATGGCATAAGTAGTTTGGTAAATCATATAGTGGTGAAGCTTTAATATTGGAAAAAGTTTGGCAAGGCAATCATGCTTAATTTTGGCATAGCATGTGTCATAGTTGATGAGGCCTTAGCTAATATAGTAGATAACATACTCTCTTCCCATATCATCTTGTTGGGTGATCATTTACCCAATTAAAATAGGTGTGGATATAAGTATATATAATCAAAGGTTTATCATTAGAAGGAGGATTAAGTGTAGGTGGTTGAATCAAAGACTCTTTCATGTTATCAAAAGATTTTTAACATGGATCTATCCATTCTAAAGTAGTACCATTCCTGAGAAGGGAATTGATATAATTAATTTGATATGCCATTTTAGGGATAAATCATATAATTTCCTTAACTTTATCTAAATAAGTATAAATTTCAAGAATATAATGAGGAATGGGCATGTTGATGATATCACTAATTTTGGCAGGATCAACATCAATGCCAAAAAGAGAGACTAAGAATCCTAAAAATTTTATAGTTGTGACTCCAAAGACACATTTGTAATGATTAATTCTAACTCTATATTCAATAAGATGTTTAAAGATGATATCATGATTGGAAAGATGATTCTTATGATGTTTGTATTTATAAATAAGATCATTCACATATGTTTCAATAATTTTATGAATGAGATTGTGAAAGATATGAGTCATTTCACTTTAATAAGTGGCTCTACATTAATTAAGGCTAAAAGGAATTTTGACATAGAAATAGGTTCCCCATTCCATGGTTAAATTTGTCTTATGTTGGTCCTCGAGGGAAATATGAATCTAATTATATCCTAAGAAGCCATCCATAAGAGATAAAATTTTGTGACCAATCATGAAATCAATAATGGCATCTATTGAAGGTAAGGGGAATTTTTCATTGTGACAAGAAAGATTAAGATTTTGGAAATCAATAAAAATTCAAATGATCATAGTGACTTTCTTTTGAATAGAGATAAAATTGGAAACCCCTTCAGAATCATCCACTAGTTTGATAAATTTAGCTCAAGTAATTTGATGATTTCCTTATGACATAAAATTCAAACTTTAGGTGGAAATTTCATTTTTTTTATGCACAGGCTTGGCATCATGATAATTAAAGATATTATGCACCACAATGTTATGGTTAATTCCAATCATGTCCTCATAGGACTAGGTGAAAGCCTCATGATATCTATCAAACAATAAGCTGAAATTGTCATGTTCAAAAGGTGAGAGTTCTCAAGAAATTAAAATTGATTGAGGAGAATATGGAGTACCATATTAGATGTAAGTGGTTTCTTTAATAAGCATGGAATTTTCATCTTGAAAGTGGTATGGTGCATCAAGTAAGGCAAAAATTGGATTTATTTTAGGATCAATGCTAGCAATGAAGTTATTTAAGCAAGGAGTTTTAGTCTTGAAATTTCTAAGTTTATGATGTTACCAAGGAAGTTGAGGTTCTTGAGCATGAAGTAACTCAAGAATAGCTTCATCACTAGGGAAGGTAGGAAGAGGACAATAATACTAAACATCTACTTTAATATCTAAAATTTGATTGCCATGACAATTAGACTCAAAGTGAATCTGATAGACATTGGTTACCCTAACATCTAGTGTAATTTTAAGAGAAAAAGAAGTAAATGGATTAGAAGATATTAGAGCACTGATGGATTCAGTGATGGGAAAAGGATCTGATGTAATGATGGGATGCAAAGGTGTAGGAAATTCTAAATATTCTAAAGGCATAATTTTCTCTACCACCTAAGGAGTATTGATAAAAGGAGGATTAATAAGAAGTACATGACCCTCAATATCTAAGATACAATCCACAAAAATCGTATGCACATCCTAATTAATATCATGAGTTTGGGTTAAATTTTTTTGGTAATGCTGGTCATCCAAGTCTCTAGATTGATCTTGGGCCATGAAAGAGTTATCATCCTATGCTGGAAAAATTATACTTGATTGAGAATTAGGGGGATTTTTAGAAGGTGAAATCCAAATGTTGTTGAATGTACAAGGAGACATGAAGAAATGATCTTGAAATAATTTATCCACTCCAATATCATTGAAAGTGAAGGTATATTATGGTAGATAAGTCTCCTAAGCATTGCATGGAGGGGGAAATTAGTAATTTCATCCATGAGAGGAATAGTATGGTCTCTTGGTAAGAGAGAAGGAGGAAGCCATTATGTAATTTAGGGAGGTAACTTGGTGGTATTTCAAGTATGTTTCAACTCATTGGGCTCATTCTCATCATAATCTATAAGAGTAATTTGTAAATTAGTATTCATTTTGATAAACATAGGTAAAGGAGCACTATTGATTTTAGGAATCATAAGAACATGATATTGAGGTTTAGGATTAGGAAGTTGGATTCTCCATGGGTTAGGATTGGCTTCATACTTATATCATTTTCCATTATGTAAGAATTTTATACATTTACTACTAAAAGAATTAATGGCCCTCATTCAATGAGTCCATGGATGACCAAGGAGTATATTATAAGATAAAGGAAGATTAAGGACCAAAAGCTTAGTTCAAGTTGTATTAGGACCAATGTTTAATGGAAGCTAAATACAACCAAGTGGGTTTTGATTAGTCTTATCAAAACCATGACAAGTAAGATGAGTTTTTTTGAGATGATCCCTGTTATAACCAAGTTTTTGTATAATCCATAAAGATATCACATTGATACTAGATCCTCCATAAACTAGAACTTTTAAAATAAAAGTGGTATTAATGGCTACTTTGATAAAGAGTCTCAGGTCATTGACACAAAATATAATTTCATCATTGATCATGTCCTCTTCAAGAAACTCAATGGAAGGTTTGGAAGAGGGACACATAGTTTCAATGGTATTGACATTAGTAGGTTGAGAATAAATAGAAGGTGTTTTTCATCTATGGATGATGGATCTTTGATTTATTGAAGTTGTTGCATAAGGAATTTATGATGATAGGTTGAAGTATGAACCAACTCCATAAGAGGAATCTTGTAAGGCATAGAGTTAATTTCTTTAAAAAAAAATTAATGTGATTTAGAAGAACTAGTATGAGGTTTAGAAGGTAAATTAGACTTTGGAGGAATAGATATGGTTAGAGGATCAGAAGGAGGGAGTTGTTCTACATGTACTTCTACATAAACATTAGTGGTGGTAGTATCTTTAAAAATTTTCTCTTCTAAATATAGATTTTTAGGCTTGGTAATGAGATCTTTATGAGTCATTTTATGATGATAATTAACTTTGGTAGTGTTGACATATTGAGATTTGTTATGATATTGGTCATAATTGGCATCAATGGCACAAACATCATTGATATTTTACTGATTATTTGAATAATATTTCTAGTTATTAGAGGTAAAAGATTTAAAATTTTGTAATTTTTGGGAAGTAATAGTGTATTCTTGATGATGAATATTGATCATAGCTTTGTGATTGAATGAATCACCAAGCATATAGGAGATAAAAATTATTAAGACCTCTACAAGATTCATGAGAATTCCCAATGGAGGAATTGACCAAGAGAAAGAGATTGGGGTAATACTACTTAGGAGGAGCATTGGGATAGATGAAAGGTTTTGAGAGTAGTAAAAATTGTTTCATTTGTTGAACTGAGAGAGGTGTATGAAAAGGTGAAGGAAGATCAGTTTTTCCAACTCCTTATTTGGTTTGTAGAGCATTAATAGTGATAGCATTAGATGTTTGGAAAGTTAATTTAAGAATTTTGGGATTAGGTTCAAATTGATTCATGATAAATTCATGATGCATAGTTTGATCAAGAGCTTTATCAAGTGTTTAGGGAGTAAAATTTCAAACCGTATATTGAAGAGTGGGAGTCAAAGCAGTGATAAAATTTTTGAATAAGTTATAATTAGTCATATTATGGTTAGATTTATGACATAAATATTTCCATCTTTTGATAAAGTTATGATCTAATTTATTGGGATATTGCTTGGCATTAATGAAGTGGTTAAGATAATTTTTGGGAAGATCATTATGTTAAAAATATTTAACCAAAGGATTAACAAAATCTTCAAGTTACCAAATAAAATGTTGGGGAAGTTGATTATACCATTTTAATACATCACCAATGAATGTTTTGGCTAAGATTTTATTAGTGGTGAAGGTATTAATTAGGATCCACTCTTTGTAAAGGCTACCAAAGGCTTTAAGAAATGAGGTAGGGTCTTTAGTTACATCATATTTGATAGTTAGAGATATGTTAACAATACCAATAGAAATAATGAAGGGAGCTAAAGGCTCATTTTGAATGGTTTGAAGCATATTGATATTAATTATGGGTTGAGGAATAATATTTCTTGAGGCATCCCGAAGAGGTGGAGATATATAGCTAGGATTAGTTTGAGGATGAATAGTTTGAGGTTGATTAGCCATAATAATTAAGTGTTGTTGAAGTTGCATCATTTTATCAGTGTTATAATTTTGTATAATGTTCATTTGTTGGATAAATTGGGATAAAATTTATGTTTTATTAGGATGTGGATTGGTGTTTGTAGGAGCATGCCCAAAATTAGTATTAGGGAGAGGATTGGAAGAAGATGGATTGTAAATAAATTACTCTAACATTAGTTTGATTATTTTGATAAGTTTATTGGTAAGTATAGAAAAGATTAGATCCATCAACTTCATCTTGAGGTGTTATTTTCACCATATTATAGTTCATGGATGAAGGAGGAGAAGTGGTGCCCCAAGAGTGATGGTGATCTTGGGAGGAAAAGAGGGGGAGAAATGAACATCCCATATAGTATCTAAATGGATTTCAGCTATCCAAAAAGATATTGATAAGCAACTTTATTTTGACTAAAGATAGATGAATATAATGTAAAATTAGATAAATAAGAAATTGGATTGATGAATAGGGAAAGAAAAAATAGTACAAGGTCAACTAGGTCAACCAAGCATAAAAAAAAGGCTTGCAAACTATATAGGGTTCACTAGTTTGATCTAGTATAGTAAATAGAGGTAAGAAAGAGAGGTAAAAGGAGCTAAAAATTGTATAGGGTCGACTGGGTCGATCTAGTATGATGAATAGGGACTAAAAAAGGTATAGGGTCAATTGGATCAACCTAGTACAATAGATAGGAAAAAAGAGATGGTTGATAACAAGTTATGAACTAAAACAAGATAATTTTTGTAGACAATCTAGGAAAGTAAGAGTTGAAGGGGAAAAAATAGTCAATTGAATCAATGTTGGCCAATCTAATTGAGACACATAGAACAAAACCTTGCACTAACACTAGCTAATGCAAGTTTTTATACACACAATTGAGCAAAGAGCAAGCAATCAACTTAAAAAGTAAATATCTAACTAATTGGTCAACCTAAGATGTTTTATTAGATTATTAAGAAAAGATTATAAATGTGATAGGAAGTTGGATATAATCAAGGTAATAGATAGTAATATAAGGATGGTTTGAGTTAGTTTGGGCTAAAAGGGACTATAGTGGTAATGATACAAGATTGGTATTGGGGCCTACCCCCTCACTTAACACACTATAGTGATAATAGTATCAGGTGATTAGCTATAATATAGCATTAAACATGCTTTATACTTGACTAGAGCATCAATTTGGCTTCCCCCTTGGTGATGAAATCCAAGTAGGTTGGATTTGACTAGATAAATGTTAAAATGTTTATTTATATTATGTTATTTAGACATGCATGCATAAAATCGAAATAGTAAAACTAAGTGATTAATTTAAAAATATCCTAATTAAACTATGTGAGCTATTCTAAGAATGTAAGTAGTAATAAATAAATGTGTGAGCTAATTACTAACAAATATGAGGTTAATTCTAACTTGAAATAAGGTATAGTGTTGAAATATATGCACAAAAAATAGAATAGGGTCAACAAGGTCAAAACTATATTATGGAATAAAGGTTTAAAAATTTATAGGGTTGGCCAGGGTTGACTTAGTTATTTTAGACAATACACAAAACACAAGACTCAGTCAGCAGGGTCGATCTAGTTGACTATGCAAGGGCAGTTTTAAAGACTACAAACTATGAAAGGAAAGACAAAAAATAAATAAATAGAGAGGTATAAAATAAAATTTGTGGATCATATATGAAATTAATAAATATTGATGATGAATAACCTTGAATAATTCTTGAAAAACCTACAAACTAGGTCGACTAGATCGATTAAGCTATGTCAGACCTATTACAGAGTGATGAAAATGTTTAAGGTCAGCTAGGTGGACTTAGTAGGCTAAAATAGATGTTCAAAAGGATAGAAACATGTATTGGGTTTATTGGGTTGATCCAGTTACCTATTCTTAGAAACCTATGCATAAAAGTCAAAAAACTCAGTCGACAGAGTTGATCCAATATGATAAAAAAATATGAAAAAAATAATGACTAAAAGAATGCAAATAAGGAAAATAAATATTTCAAGGGTTAGTTTCACATCAAGTTTACTAGAAAATTTGCAATAAAAATGCATCATGTCTACAAATCAATCTTGGCTTAAAGAAGATAGAGCATACCTACACTTTCGATTGAGATACACTTATTAAGTAGGATCATGAACAATATGGGGATCTGTTAGACCCGTTTAGGTGATCACTTATCACAACATATAATGATAGGAAGGGTTTCAAAGCCTATAGTATAAAATAATTATACAACATCCCTAATGGAGTCTTAAGGTTTAAATCATTCATTTATTTAAATAACAAGAAAGTAAATCTAATCTAGTGCACACCAAAGCTTATGGCACAAAGTGGGGCTTAGAAATAATATAAAAAACATGTATAAGGAATGTCAATTAAAGTAATTATGAGTAACACCTTAATACATGAAATATGAAATATAGTATTACTCGAGCAAACACTTATGCTACTTTTATCTACTAAAAGAGAGGATAAAAATGTTAGAATATACTTATCTTAATGTGAACCCATTAAGACTTAATCTCTCCCTTTGCCAGTTAGGCTTCACAAGAGTTTGTTATGGTTTATAAGGATAACTAAGAAAGTCCAAAGCATCTAAGACTTATCCACATGACTAGATTCTCCAAATAATAAACCTAAGCTAAATCTTGTCAATTAGAATGGTGGAAGAGTAGATTGTGAAGAAGTGCAAGAAAATAATAACTCTTGATTGCACATATGAAACAATCACAAAATAATCTTGTATATATGGGTGGATCTTTCCCTGAATTCTCCTTCAAATGTCAGCTATATAGGGTTGACCCAATTAACCCAATGTGTTTTTAGGGACAATTAATTAGTTCTATGCTAGGTCAATCAAAAGGCTAATAAGCTTAGAAAGTGAAAAATACCCCTAAACTATACTGGGTCAACCCAATCAACCTAGTACAACTAACTAACCAAAAGGGATTTAAGACAAGAAAAGGAGGGATGGAAAGAGGAAACTTTTCAAGGGAGGAGAAATAGCTTATGGAATGGTTTTGGGAGCTAGTTGGATTGGTAATAATATGTCAAAAAGGGACAACAATCCTATGAAGCACCAAAGTTATGCCCACCCCTTTCTTGGTGCACCCCTTAAGGCATGCACTCAAAGAGATTGAGTCTTGATGGGTTCTTGAAAGATTTAAAGTATTATTATTTGATAAAAGGTTGAAAATATTATGTGTATATACTCTGTAGGTATGTTGGATACAAATTATATAGAATCCATCTAAAGAGAAAGCTTTTTATTGTGCCCAAACTAGAACATAGTGGAAGGGTTTCCTTTTAATCCAAGCACCATATACAAAGGATAAGAGATCCCAAATGGAGAGGATGATTAGATCATAAAAGAGGTCAAATAATGTATTGTAGCCATCAATGAATAAATTACAATGTTAGAAGAGAAATTAAGATACCACCAACAAGAAGAGGAATCCACCAAGCTATAAGAATTGGATCATGCTAATTCCATCTTTATATTCAATGAGATAATTAAAGAAATAAATTATGTCAATGAGGATAGTGTTAATTTATAATAGCATTGCTAACTTTTGTGTCAGCTCTATGAGATAGAATATGCCTAGGTAGATGATCAACTACTTTGCCTTGCAAAAGAGGATATTAGCTTTAGAGATGGTGTTTATAACTCTTTTGAATATTATTCTACATTATAATCTCTATCAAGAGACTCATTTTATTATTATATTCATGACTTATTATCTTTTTATCATGAAATCTCTAATATTGAGATTTTAGATTATGTTATGCCTAAGGTAGGTATGTATTTTTATCATGGGGAAAATGAAAAAGGTATGTTGGTTTCCCTCAATAATTTTGACTATATTTATGAGCCCTCTTATAATGTAATTAATTCTCATAGATTATCATGCCTTTATTTGATAGATGCTAAATTCAATTTGGTGCCTATATATAATGTGTAAGGCACTATGGTTAATTATGTGATTGACCAAAAACCCCCATGTGTGTGGACATCAACATTACTCAACATTGAATCAAATACATTTGATTGCATATATGATGCCCGTGAAGTTACATATCTTCTAGAGCATAAATATTAAAAATAATAATAAAAGTATCAACAAAATGCATTGGATGAGATGATCCCTCTAGAATTAGTAGTTAATGAATTTATCACTCCTAAAATCAGAAATATTGAGCCCTAGGTAAACAAAATATTTGTTCATGATTTGGAAAGTCAAGAGCTGATTCATTCAAATATTGAAGGTCACACTCAAAGTTATATTTTATATGAGCTTTTTAAGGAATATGTTGTTGTTCATGATTACACTTATGATTCTAATTATACATTTGAGTTCCTTTCCCATAATGAGTTCACAAAGGATGATGACTTTCAATATTTTAGGTCAGATCTAATATCCATCTCAATAGGTACTTTTGAGTATTCTTTGTCTAAATTAGGTTCTCCTGAATACGTTAGTAATAATGGTGAACTTTTATAACACATGTATCACATAGAAGAGTTATTTGTTTAATGTATCTAGGATGTCCCAATGAGTGACCCTATTTTTTGTGTTACAATATAAGGGAAAAGATAAAAATTCCATTAAATGAATACAAGGATGTCCCTACCTATCGCAGAACTTTAATAGGCAAAACCTTGTTATTACCAAAGAATAAGAAGCATACCAAATAAAGTTTCCAAATCCATCCCCCATATTTTTTGGGTTTTATTTAGAGTAGGATTAGGTTAGGTTTCTTGTTTTTTTCATGTGTTTTCATTAGATTAATATTTATTTATTTCATATATTAGATTTCATGTCTTCTAGATTAGATTTTAGTACTATCTTAGATTAGTTGTTCTTTTCTTTCTCTGATGATAGGAATTATGTTTTCTCTAGATATAACTAGGGTAAAATCCAAAAAAATTGAGCTTATGAATTGGGGGAAAGGGTAAAATTAAAATATTGAATTATTTTTGGACTAGCTTATAGATTGGGTGCATTTCTATGTTTTTGAGTCTTTAGGATGAAGTTAGGTATTTATGGATTATTCTAAATGGTGTCACAATTAAATAAATTTACCAGGCATGTGGAAGTTGTTTTCAGAGTAATTCATACAAACTTAGAAATTTTTCTTATTTTATTTGATCAAATGCACTTATCACATTGAATACCTACTATAAATTATCATTCTAGGAATATGCGTGGCTAATAGGGGTGTTCTAGTAATGATTTTTTTATAATTATACTAGCTCACTGGGGTTCTATCTCTTCTCTTTTCCATTTAAGAATAAAATAAGAGTGAAAAAAATAAAAGAATAAAGAACCAATGGATTCAAACAAAGAAAATCAAAATCTAAAATAAAATCAAAAGGCTCACATGATGAAATAAGGTGAATGTATCATGCATCATGATCAAAAGAAAATAATATAATGAGAACAAAAGGAGCCCAAACTATCTCTATCATGGTTATGGAAACCTAGATGGTAGTAGAGTAATGCCTGAGCTTCCTTTTTTTTTAAGCTTTAATATATACTATAATAAAACCTATAGCCCCATCAAAGAATTTGAAAAACACATTATAGTAGGAGTTAAATAAACTAAACATTTTGAGACACATAGATCCAAGTAATTAGAAAGCAAATATGTTGTGTGAATTAACTTAGGATTCTCTTTTATGTTTCCAATTTAAGTATTCTACTGTGGCACACTTCTTGATTTATTTAGGATTGCAAACAAAAATTATAGGTTCTTGAATACTTAGGAGTATTCCCCCTATAAGTCACCATTTATTGTACCCAACACCCCCCTTTTTACATAAGGAAATAGGGATCCACTTTTTTAGAATATTATCTTGATTTTGAGCCCCCTCTTCTATGTATTTATGTAAATTTTTGGAAAAGATCATGATTTGGCCTTTTATATTTTGATAAGATGGCATTGATATTGTGTATTCATAGACTAAATATTTTTTCTATCGGGTTTGTTACTTCAAGCTAATTGTTGTGGACTTATGTTTTTATGGACTAGCCTTATTCAAGAGTCTTTGTTAGGCTTTATGTTTTTGGGATTTTCTCTTCAAAACATTTTTTCATAAATTTGTCTTTGGGTTTATTGTTGTAGACATTTTATCAAATGGAATTTTCTCTTTGTACAATTTCCCCACTATAATTTTACCAAATCAATTTCCCTTAATCAAACTTATTCTTGTACATAATCTTGTCAAGACATTTCCCCTAAGGATATGAACTTACCCTTTGGCCTTTTTGATATTTTCCTTGGGCCTTTAAGAAGTAGATCTTTCAGTATGTTTTCATAGATGAATTCTCTATGAAGTATACCCTTTGAATTATTTTTAGATTAAAATTACCCTTAAACATTTTGAACTTTCTCTTCAAAACTTTTAAAATGCCATTTTTGCCTTGCCAACCTAGCCTTTAAGTTTTATGCAACATATCCTTTAGCCTTTGTTGTAGTTTTTTTTGACCTGATATAATTCCTTTAGACATTTTGTAATTTTCCTTTAGCCCATCCACACCTATCCTTGGTAATTTTATCCCACATATATTTCCTTTTTTAACCTTTCCTTTAGATGTTTTGTTTCAGATACTTTCTCCCAACTAATTAAATTCATTCAAACTTTTTGTCTGAGAGAATTGGGTCTTCTCAAGAATTTTTGTGGATATTTTATCTAAATTAACTCCCTTAATGGAAATCCTTCAAGAATTTTGATAAGACCCTTTACCTCCAACTTACCCTTTATAATTTTTTTCAAGGACACATATTCCATCGAGACTTTTATGGTTAACCTTTGTGACTTTTGTAAGATCCCTTTCCCATTAAAATGTACCCTACAAAGTAGACCCTTTGGGAATTTTTTCCATGAAGTAGACCCTTTATCCCTTTTGAACATGCCCTTTAGGACTTTTGTCTTGAGTATGTTTATCATACAAGCCTATCCTTCAATAATGTTATCCCAAGCCAATTACTTTGAGATTTATGTTTCAAAAAAAAAATTGACACAAAAGGCCCTATATAATTCCCCTAAGGGTACATGCCATTTGGAATTCCTAAACTTACCCTTTATACATTTTTAAAAAGAACCTTTGGGATTTTAAAAATGACCACTTACCCTTCCCTAACTTTTTCCTAAGCCCTTTTCCCTTTGAGAATTATCCTTTGAGACTTTTGTCTTAGGCTTTTTTCTCTTCAGCCAATCCCTTCAAACATTTTATCTAAGAGATTATGACCCTTCAAGAGAATTGTTGTGGATATTTTGTCTAAAACAATTCCTATGATATAATTCTCTCATAATAATTACCCCTAAATAAATGCCAAATTTCCAAGTCAAACCTTTACTTACAGAGAATTTCATGATGTTTTGAGCTTAATTTAATATTTTATCCCAATCCCAAATCATATTTTATTAGTACTAAAAACTTAGGGTAAAATATTCATGTAGGGTTCCTTTATACATATTTTCCAAAAGTATTATTATAAGTCATTTTTTTCTTATGTTTGAAGGAGTATGAAGTCCCAAGGAAATGACATATGTCAAACTTATGAGATTAAATTATATATTCATGTAGACATCATATGATGGTCACGAGCATGCCATTTGATGGTTGTGTGAATGTCAAATTTAACCTTGGAAATAGATTAATTTATAAAATTAAATTTGATAGTCATGTGTACATCATTGACAATCATGATGATGTCATTTGATGATCATGCAAAAATAAAATTTAACGTCATAAATTACCTATTTGGATTGAAATAAAAATAATATGATGTGCATCTACATGGGCCCATTTGATCAAATAATGAAAGAGTGACTTGAAATTTCAAAGATCTATGAGAGTGACAAGTGTCACCATCACAGGAGCCCAATATATAGAACTCAGAATCCCTAACTAGAAACCAAGTGGCACACATATGAAGCAAATAAAAATAGGACATGATAAGTGTCAAGCTCATAGGAGTCAATGAGTCAAAACACTAAAATCCAATGAACCACATTTAAAAAGTATAAGCAAATCAATGATATGACATCAACATGGACTTTTGAAAGATCCTAGACTCAATTAGGTGTTGAATCGTGTCACATTTTAAAAGATATTAGGGTATTATAAATGAAACATGTAGATCTTTGGACTATGCTATATTTGTTAATAAACATTGGGACTCATAGTTAAGACCAGGAAAATAAACATGCATGTCTTAAATGATGAATATAAAATTGAAGATCTAGATTCTATAAAAGTCATAGACAAGCATACAATACACAATTCATATTAGTCATGACTAATAGTAGGTCATTGGTTCTAAAAACATTTGTAAATTAGTTTTGGTACTTCATGCATATGTCTAAGTTTTATTTAAAGGTGGTTAATCTGAAAGACCAATAAGTTGTTATCACAACCTATAAAAAGAGGCAAATGCAATTTTGGTAAAATTATGGATATTCTAAGTTTGCATATAATTCGATCTATAATTATTAAAAATTGCCTCTACCTTTCCACATGCACATATTACATAGTTTTGACAAAGGTTAATTTTAAATTGATATTTTCAAGTAGACTCTTCTATAGTCTTAGACCACAGTTATAAGTACATGTTCTAACTATCACATATAATGACCTTGCATTAACTTAGAGGATGAGTCTACCCCTTCCCCATGTCTATATAAATAATTATTATCCAACTTAAATTTTGATCAAAGAATTTTTTAATACAAATCAAGATTAGTTTTGATCATTAGTGAATGTGTTTGTGTATTTCCTTTACAATTTATTTTTGATTAGTTGTTACTTCCTTTGGTTGTATGTTTTAATAATCTTTAATGTACAATATCTATGAATAGATTGTTGACTATTTTGATTGATAAACTAATTTTTAGGTGTAAAATAATTTCTAAAAGATTGGTAAATATATTGGTTAAGATAGTCAGGTTAAAATTGATTCATAATTTTAATTATGCATGAGTGCTTTTTTTGGATGTAGTTTTTTGTGTGTGTGTAATAGTTGCCTTAGATACTTCACTAGTTTGAGCCATAATCTCTTAATTAAGGGTGTGAAATATCTTGCTGAAAAGGATAAAACTTTTTCTAATGCTTTTTAATTTCATAAATATTTATCTCTTTATAATTATTATTCATGTCTAGCTTTGTGCGTACAATTCTTGCTAGAAATAGGCATTGGTTCTAAGATCACTTGTTCTTTTAAGAACTAGCTAAAGGAGTAGTTATTAAAAACCATAGAATATTTATTTTTTACCTTACCCTTCTATCCCTTTTCATGTTTGTTTTGAGACTTGCCCACTTTATATTATAGGCCAACTACCCATCTAATTAACATAGAGTTTCACAATCCTTTAGGAACCACACGTCCATCTAAGAACCTTGTCAACGACATGTATGCCCTACCTACCATTCCATCAATAGGTTAGGATAAACTATATACCTATAACACATTTCCTATAGTGGAGTTTACCTCCATTGAGATCCCAAAATGTTAGACGCTACCTTATTATAATTGTAGTGTGTATAAAAATTACACCAACAAACACTTACTAAAAGGGTATATGCTAATAAGATGAAAACCAACTAGATTGATCAATTCAATTGAGTTGGGTATATAGGATAAAATATCATTCTTGAAATTTATTGGATCAAGTTGGTCGATCTATTTGGTCAGAAAGGATAAAATAATAGTCTAATTTTTTTAGATCAAGTTAGTCAATCTAATTGGGTAGACATGATGAAATATTAATTTTGAAACCTTATTTATCAATTTGATCAATCTAGTTAGGCATACAAAATAAAATAACAATCTATAAACCTACTAAATTGAATTCGTTGATCAAGTTTGGGATATAGGATAAAATAATAGTCTATAAATCTACTATATCAATTTGGTCAATCTAGTTGGGTAGATGAGATAAAAGACTAATCTACTAAATTGATCTCATCAATTTAGTTCTACAAGTATAAAAAATTAAATTATTTAAAATTGGATAATTTTATTAAAAAAATCAAAGTAAACACATAATATGAGACTGAGTCGTGTTGGTTGACATAGTCTATTCACACACAATCAACTAAATTGAGCTTGTTGATCTAGTTGAAACACACAACATAGAATTTATGTCAATAATAGATAATATATTATACAATATAATAGAGAATAAAAAGAAACAAGTAGAAAATATAATTTTATAACTACTATTTCTAACTAATTACTCAAAATAAGACTAGAAAGTTGTATTAAAAGCTCGTGTTAATAATTTAGGCTTCCAAATATACTAGATTATCTAATAGACAGTGATGGGACATTGATTTAGAGAACTAACTATGGAAGAAGTTCATTCATATATCCAAATAAACTTAGTTTTAAGGGTAATCTATAAGTAGCTTCTCAAAACTAATTGCTAATCATTGCATCAGAAAATCAAATAGATGGATGGATTCTTAAGCTTAAATACAAAGAGAAATACTATAAATTTATGAAATAATGTGATGTACATGTAAATTAATGATCATGTTTAGATATGTACTATGGATATGAGTATTTGGGCAATCCCCTCATACCATGATATTTGTAGAAATAAACAAGGACCATTAAAAAATATCATGTATCCCTTCATGACAATAACTAAGTAGTTTTAAAGCTTTTGGTACATAATTTATATAGAAAACTAAACAAGATGAAAATAAGTGAAAAAAATCAATTTTTTAAATTCAAATTGTAATTCATGAAATAAAATAAATAAGCAACCAAGTCTTTGTTTTGAAAGTGAAGTTATTTGTAATTACTAAGAAACTAGAGATTAGTTTTATTTTGCTTATGCTAAAATATGAAACATACAAAATAAGATAAAGTAATTTAGTTTATTTGAGAAAATAATATATAATATGATCGAGTTGATCGACATAGTTTGTTATAAAATTAGACCATAACAAACTAAATTATGTAGATCAATTTACTTTGGTGGTAGAAAACATAGACACAAAACTAGATCAAATTGGTTGGTTTAGTTTATTGTGTGGATAAAGTTTGATAGAATATATAACTAAGGAAAATATATAGGAAAATATTGAATTTTGAACTAAATATCTAGAATTATTAACTAATTGAGATTTAAAAAATTAAAATACTAAGTTATAAAGATTTAACATACAAAATAGAACACAATCAACTAGGTTGATTTAGTTATGTTGATGAATTTTTATTTAATGGGTCCTCTATATGGGATTTTAATAATGTAAAGGTATAGAGTTTAAAACACAATTAATAAGAAAATAGATGAAATCAATCTAGTTTACTAAGAATAAAAATAAAAATATTATAAACTAAACAAAATCAAGAATATTGATTTAGTTGACTTTAAGTAAAATATAGAAAATATGAAAAATGACTTCATTAACTATTTTAATTTAGTTAGTTAAAATTAAAATTTATTAATATAAAATAAATGAAATAAATAAATAATATCGATTTAGTTAGTTGTAAAAATGTAGAAGATAAGTTAAATGATTGAATTAACCAGTTCAATCTGATTGGCTAAAACTAAAACCTATAAATAGAAGATAAAAGATAAGTCAACCAACATGATCTAGTTGACTTAAAACCTTATACTTGTAGATAGATAAATTTACTAAATTAACTAGCTCAATCTAGTTAGATGAAACACCTAGATCTATAGATAATTAAAAAGACTAAATTGACTAGTGTGATCTAGTTAGCTAAAAACTAAACCTATATTGATAAAATGAAAGTTTATTGACCAATTTGATCTAGCTTATTTTGATTATAAAATTAATAATGTAAGGGTTATGTTCATTTCATGTTCACCATAATTTATGAAATAAATTTAGGATGTATCTAAAACTTTTCCTACTTAGTGAATTCAAAGCTTAAAGAAGGTTATCTTAATAACAACTCATTGCATAGATATTTATATTGATAAATAACCAATTCAGATTTAATAAACCTATTTAAGGGATATCTTATCCCACAACACCACTATAGAGGATTTGGAATCCTCTAGCCAAGTATCACCATATAATAACCCTAGCAAGGCCAATAATACATAAAATAGATTTAATCTAGTTCTCACTAAAGCTTGTGGCACAAAGGGGGATAGTTAAACAAAACATAACATGCAATTAAAAATTTTACTAAAGTCAATGTAGACATAATTCTAAGAAATCATTAAAATATTAGATCTATTACTTTGTGAAATATCTATCTAAAAAAATGAATTAGTAACATTAGGAATACTTACCTTGAATGAACATGTCATGCCTCAATATCTCCCTTTGAAAATTATTCCTTTAAGAGGATTTTGTGGATTTTTAAGGATCACACTATATAAATCAAGTCTAGGGTAAAATACTCCTATTTTTCATCGAAGACATTCCCACAAGACAGGCTTATTTCATTTTGAGGTAAAACCCTAAGAAATGACTCCTCAAGTGTAGAAGTTATAGAATTACAAGATGAAATATGTGAATATTAATATTCCTCTTTATTGGATTTAAGACAAGTTGGTATTTATAGCCAAGTATTGACCCTAAACTCTTTAAAAAAATTATTGAACATGATCGACTAACTTGATTTTATTTAGACAAGAAAAGTATCTATTAAGTTTAAAACTAGGTCAATATGATTGACTTAATTTTGTAACATCCATTAAATCCTTTCTAACAAGATCAACTTGATTGAATTATTAGGTTTAATCACCTAAAATTTGTATTTGATGCTAAGAATGTTGCTTCAGATAGACTATTCCTAGATTAGCCCTAAACCTATCTTAGATCCTTTATCACACTTTTCTAAATATTGTGTGGACCACAAACATATTTTATCAACCCAAACATAGTCCCAAGATAGCATTCCTAGATCCCAACCTAGTATACGTAGTATTTTTCCAATTCAAAATTAGTGCCACACTAAGGACATTTTAGCCATATGGCGCTAGTGTCCCTTACCCTAACTCTCTCAAATAGATAAATTTTCAAATGTGTCTACCTCCTAAGGTTAGCCTAAGTGAATTTTATTATATGATTAATCTATAGATATCTATAAATATAAGACTATTTGACCTCTATAGACTAGATGGAAAATAGATGCAAAATTATATGCAACTAAGAAATAAGTTGAGGAAAATTATGGTGTTTGATCCCTATTCTACCTTACTTCTACATACTACCATCTAAAACTGACCTAATCCTACATTTCAAATATTTAAAATCTCCAGCACACTCAAATAATTCAAAACCACTCTCATTTTAGTATTCACTTACACTTACACCAAACATTAGGTGGGAGAACTATATCGAGCTTGATCCCTCATCAGATTACTGATATGTAGGTAACTCTCTTTATAATGGGGTGTTAAGTATGTCTAGCTTATCCTTCTTACAAACACACATTATTATCTCATGACATTATTGTAAGGAGTATTAGGGTTTTCACACTAAATCAGGTTTTCTAAGCATAATATAAAGTTCTAAATTTTGTGCATGAAGGAATAGGACCCAAAAACATAGGTGTAGGTGCTTGCACAAAATATGAATAGTCCTAAAAAGAGGACATTAGCACCACTTTGAGGAAATTATAGTAGTATGGTGTTACTATCTAGGTGGGGTACTAATATCCAATGAATAATTAGGTCTTGGGACCCTATTAATGACATTCAGATCTATCCAAAGCCTATATCATCTATGACATTCACTTTTTAGATAAGTCTCTATTTATGCATATTTATTATTATTTTTAGAAAGTCATAAGAAGTCAAAATATATAAAAAATAAATGGTTATTAATAAATATTTTTTTTACTAATTTGAACATCTCAACCTTTTAATCTAACTTAGGATTTACATTTGTAAGACCCTAAAATGTTAAATCATTTAGTGAACCTGACTTACTTCAAATATTGTTTCAAGCCCTAATTTGCATTAATCTAACTTTTTATGCAATAAATTAGGGCTTCATACTTCTAATTTTTCAATTTTTTTAGATAAACTATCTAATTAAAATCAATTTCATATTAGGTTTCAATTTGTTTGAATATAATTTAAATTATTACAAAGAAAACCTATATTCAATAAACCCTACCCTAAGATGATCATAGGGTTTGTATCCTTTTTTTCCTATTTTATTTATCTACAATTAATTTTTAAGAATTCATATATTCTATTTTATTATCTCTATTCTAATTTGTTTACTATATGTCATCTATAAAAGATATCTCTCTTCCATTAAGAATAACTTCTAGACTAGGTGGTCATCCTATAGAGCATATTTAGACTCTTGCTATCAAAGCCTATAACATGGACAAAGAACCTGATACAAATATAATTATGAAACCTTGACACCCTAATTATGTGGATTTCAATGAAAATGCATCTGAAGATGAATAATATAACCAAGAGAAATATGAGGTACACATTGAGAATAGAGACACTCTTCTTCCACTTAACAATAATGATGTAATTATGAATAAATATGAGGTATTATAGGTCTTCATAAATATAATTTTCAAATAACCCTTTGATCATGCATACATTCTACCAGCCATATTAGAAATCAAGAACAAAACAAATAATGATCAATCTTTAACCCCTTAGTTAATAATGTTGTTACACATGTAATGGGATAATCATAACTAACTCAGATAGCACAAACTAAGATTGTTATTCAACCATTAGTGATAGATACACCACTTGTGGCTAGTTCTCCACTCTAGATGTACAATCCATTATGTATGAGATTCATACTCTATATTCTAAGGTGATATATCAAAGTGTGTGTAAGAGAATGTTACAATCTAAGGCATATGATGACCTAGTGGCTCCTTTTCCCTCTAGTCTTTTGTCACCCAAGATTGCATTATATGATGGAAAGGGTGACCTGGATCATCATCTTAGAGCTTTTCACATAGCATGCTTGGACTATGTGTCAAAAATTGGATCCTTACAAGTTTATTTACATGTATTCTCAAAGATTATGCCCTATAATGGTTCCATGATTTACCAAATCAATCTATCACAATAGTCAATACTTTAGCCAACATGTTTCTACCATATTTATCTATCAACATCAGTGATAAGATATCATATGCAAAAGTGGCATAGTTAAAGGAAAAGTCAAATGAGTTTATCACAAATTATATCTTATGATACAAGACAATATTAGACAAATGGAATATCCCTATGGTAGAAAGAGAGCTTTAGGATATATTCAAATAAATTCTCTTATGAACATTGCATGAAATTATCTAATATAAGAAGTTTCCTACATTTACCAATTTATACCACATAGTCAAGGAAAGAGAGGTTAAATCTTATCAATGGGAAAACTCAAGTAAACAAATGGATTAGAGTAAAATATTAGGAGTTAAAACAAACCTCCATATACGTTAAGGTCTATAGAGAACAAAAGTGATCAAAAGGCCAAAGTCAATGCAGCTTTTGAGCCATCTCCTAGATTGGTTTTATCCACTCCTTAGTATAGAGTCTTCACTAATCTTCTAGACTCACCAACACTGGTTCTACCAAAGAAATTAGAATGTAATGTCACATCTCTCCATTTCATTAAATAGGTGGATATGACATAACCTCCTCCAAATCACTATGATTCAAATATATTCTATTAGTATCATAGGGCACTAGGCCACATGAAAAATATATACATTAGCCTAAATCATAAGATATAAGATTTGATTGAGCCTACTATTATTAATGTGGGCATATCTAATAGAGGCACAAAAACAACAAGAAACAAAGGCTAAGTAACTAGAGATATATTTAGATATATTCCCAAAGCATATATTAAATGAGGTAGGGGCACATCATATGTTCACTATACATACCAAGAACATCCACTACTATATTATTATCACATAGTTACAGAAGAGACACATCCATTACATCACATTATTGGCATGTATCACACCATAGTGCCACCTAGGTGAATTATCACATTTTTAGAGTAGGAGATTGTGGTTGATTACATATATTTACATGTGTTATCAATATGAGTATATATATATGCCACCATCATATTCAGAGTATTATAATTGACAATGGGTCAAGCATAATCATGTACACTATGATACTCTTACAATAGATGGGTTATATAGAGTAGGATATATTCTCAAAGATACAAATAATAGTTATTTTTGTGACCATGTTAAAATATCCATCAAGTAGATTATGCTTCCATTATATGTAGGACCAGCACACATAGCCACTTAGTTCATAATAGTAACTAGTGTAGTTGTATTTGATATATTATTGGATAGGCCATGGTTACATCATCTTTGAGCCATCCCATTTTATTAAATTGATTACTAAAGTTTATACATTATAATTAGGTGGTTAAGGTTGACAGTGTCTCATATTAGTATCTTATTCCCATCCCATAGGAAATTATATGATAGCTTTTAGCTATAGTTCCTTCATAGATGCCAGTTATAGTTTTAGTCAAACACTAGTTATAATTATAGAACCACTACTATATATTACATGGCTATAAATTATAGTCAAGAATATAGATCCTATGTATACATCACATATTTCATTAGAGTCATTAGTGTAGGCCATGTCTATTATTATGGTATCTACATGTATGGATACTCTCTCATGGATACCATTACTAGAGAGACCCCTACATCAATGATATTTCATAGATTTTAGAGGACCTTACTCTACTCAATTTATGCTAAGATCAATTTTATTAGGTTATAAAGGTTCTTTTCACAAGGAAATTATATCACATACAACTTGTTCTTCCATATGGGTTCTTAAGACCCCTATAGATCACATGGCATCATAGTTAGTGCCACAAATTCATAGCATCACTACACAAATAGATTCAAATAGATTATAAGACACAATAGATTATGGGATCATATTTTACCTTTACAACCACATGCATGATCGTAGTTCACCTATTCAAAATATGACATGGTGATAGTGAATCTCCCATGAGACTCATTGGTCATTATGGTTCCTACTCTTATAAATAATTCCTTCTCTCTCTCATTACTTTTACATAGTTTATTTTAATTTGATTGTACATAGATTATATTTAGAAAAAAAAAAATATAACATGTCAAAATACAAAAAAATTAAAATAATACTCAAAAATATAAAATTTATAGATTTTATGCATTGTTATGGTTACATTTATTCCACTTCTAGATATTACATATTATTAGTTATCTTATATTAGTTAGATTTATCATACATAGTTGATTCACTTATTTTTGTAAAGTGCTTGAAAATTAAATATGAGAATCCAATCCACTACAATGATCCAAACTTTCTATCATCTACCCATTGGGGGCATATACACTAGTCCAAGATTATTCATTTGATACATCCACCCACTTAGGGGAATATCCTACATAGCTTCTACTACCAAGTTCTATGCTTACATTATATACATTCCAATATAAGCATTTATACATCTTGATATTGATTGTTGGTACTCACTAGTCTTTCTTTTTTAGTATCATTAATTAGACTCAACATATGTACATCCTAGCATTTACATAGATTTATACTACATAGTTATACATGCTTTCATTTCTAGATTTCTTAGATTAGACTTGATTGTATTTTGTATGGTTCTTACATTTATAGGGAATTTGAATATGTCATTACTCTTTGGATCTACACCAATTCTATGTTTGTATACCTTGGACATGTGCCCATGTCACTTTTATGTACTTTCTTGATTGTATTTTTAGACATTTAAACATTTCCTTATATGTGAATCTAATCCAAATGCTTGTGTATGTGGGCATTTGAACATGTCCTTGTATGTATTCCATTCTCATATTTAGTGTCATGTACCCATGTCCATTGTATTTTGTCCCCTTGGCCTACTTTGTGTTCGTAATGTGTTTATATTTATGATTCCTTATATGATTCTTGACCATGACACTTGTCTTTTTTTACACACACTAGTTTTTGATGCCATGAGGGACCTCATGCATCTAGCCTTCTATTTAGGTGTTGCGATGGACATCATAACCCATCCCCATAGAAAACTACTTATATTTACTAATATACACATTGATTACATATATCTTTACACCCTTATGTAATGCTAGATTACAACATACATATTTAATCACCTACATATGCTTAGATTCTTTCACATTCTGATGTTATTTTTGTATATTGTATTGGAATAATGCTATAACTAACACATTTTATAAATATAAATATTTTGAGGATAGTTATTACATAGGTTACAAAACTATCCTCAAAAGAGGGGGAATTCACAAGGGTTTGTCACAGAGATCAGGCTCTTAATTTTATATTCATAGATTATTTTTTAGCACATATGCTCAGTTTTAAAAATTAGACACAAGAAAAAATAGGGACTCAAAAAATAGTTTAGATTACCCATATTTCAAACTAGATAGACATTAAAACCCATATTGGGATACTATCACCATAGGTCACTACTTTCCAATAGCCCAAACTTCAAGGTAGTCTAGATTATCCAAACTAGTACATCAAGAGCAATACAAATTTGTATAGATATAGTCACATGTTTGGAAATTATGTTCAAATTTTCTCTAATAAATTCATTTCAGATCATATTCATACTAGTCACTTAGATTTAGGGGAATCATGCATGGAATGATCACTCTCGCATTCAGTTTATTTAGATAGATAAAGTATCACATACTCAAATTATAATCAATATACTCAGATATTAGATTGGGGGCATGTGTGTAACACATAATTTCCATATTCTTAGTTACACATAGGTTGATCAGATGGAATGGAAAAATCTATGTCATTATCTACATTTTATGTGCTTCATATCATATTCTAGGTTGTCACCAATTTCATGACCTAATCCATCTATAATGGTTAGCATTATCTAGTGGCCCAGATCTGGTTAATGTACCCCATTGGCCATATAGCCAAAATACATAGTTAGATAGTCTTAGGAATTTGTAGATTATAGTTTCATATGCATTTACTTGACATGGGTGGGAAATGATGGAGTCATATCCTACTTGAGTTCTTGATCCACCCACATAAGAGGGTTAGACACACATACATTCTTATCTAAGCTATTCCTAAATCATGATCTAATGAGCAGGGGTGGGCAATGATGGAGTCAAAACTATATTGAGTTCTTAAGCCACAAAAATATGAGGATTGATCAATCGATCATCTCAGTCCAATCTATTCAATGATTTTATCACTACATACACTAACACACATAGGTTATTGGTAGATTCATGTATTGCCTTATGTACCCAATGAGGTGTATTCAATCCATTCCTCTCTATTTACTCAGTTACATTATTCAACATAGTATTTTGTTTTTTATAATCTCTTAAGGACTAATTTTTGTATGTTTCATTATAGGACATTACTTTAGATCATGTTCACATATGTAGATCCAGAATCACATACTTATTTTTAGATACACAAGCTTTAATTTCGAGGTAAGTCTAGATATGCTTCTTTTTCCTTTACATTAGTCATTTCACTTTATTTAATTTATAGCATAGGAGTGTGGGGTAAATGTAACTACTTAAAAGTGATATTTGGATTCTAAGAGTGTTTCTTGAGATATCATATTCCTAGTTTATCTTTATACCTATCCTATATCCTTTATCACAATTTTTTAGCCATTATGTAGAATACAAACATCTTATATCAACCCAAACATGGTCCTATGATATTATTCCCAAATCCCAACCTAGTGTTCCCAATAGTTTTCTAGGTGGACATTATTGCTATAGTAATTACACTACAACAACATGGCACTAGTGTCCCTTTCCCTAACTATCCTGAATGGATATATTTTCAAATGTGTGCCATTATTAACATTTTTATAAGTAAATTGTATTATTTGAGAAAGAAATATATATATATATATATATCTATAAATATAATACTATTTTACCTATATAGACTAGATTCGAAAGTCTATCCAAATAAAAAACATGTTGATAAAAATTAAGGTATTTAATCCCTATTTTACCCTAGTTTTGTATACTACCATATAAAATTGCCCTAATACCAAATTTAAAATATTATAAAGATCAATAAAACTCAAGGAATTAAATACCACTCTTATTCTATCATTCACTTTCACTTTCACCAAGCACCAAGTGGGGGAAATACATTAGGCTTGATACCTCCTCATAGTATTGGTATATAGGCAACTCTCTTCATTACAGGGTGTTAAGGATGTTTATCTTATCCTAATAACACACATTTTTATTCAATGTCATACTTGCAAGGATGATTAGGGTTTTCACACTAAATAAAGTTTTGTAGTCACAATATAGAGTTTAATTTTCTATGCATGCAAGAATAGGACCCAAAAACATAGGCACATGTACTCCCAAAAAATAGGAATAGTCTTATAAGGAGGACACTAACACCACTTTGAGTACACTATAATAGTATGGCACTATATAGGTGGGGCAAAACTATCCAGTGATCAATCATATCTAAGGACCCTATTGACAACACTTAGATTTATCCAAAACCTAGTTTTCAAAACCCAAATCATTCACAATAGTCACTTTCCATATACATATTTATTTATGCATATCTATTACTATTTTAAAAAAATTTAAAAAATTCAAAATCCAATAAAATTGGTGGTTATTTATTGAATATTATTTAACTAATTTAAACATCTCATCACTTTTATCTAAATTAGTATTTACACTTGCAAAAACCTAAAAGGTTAAATTAGTAGGTAAATGAAGAAAAATGATGTTTGTGTAGTAAGGGGAAATTTGGAAATGGAAATTGATTAAAGAAATGGATAAATGATATTTAATTGATTATGGATTTAGATAAAGTGACTTTTAGTGGGTTTATGCAATGGTATAGGGACTAAAAATATTGAAAAGCACCAACGGTCTACCTACCCTTTTCCCAGTGCACCCTTTAAGGCACACACTTAGATTAAAAATTGATAGATTCCTATAAGAGAGAAAGTGTTAATAAATTATAAAGTTTAAAAATATTATGTGTATAATTTATGCACCCAACTCACTATTTAGAAATAAATTAGGTAATAAACTGAATTCTAGGGATGAAAGAATATATTGAGTGGAGGATGAAAGTTAAGATAAAAGGTATAGCAATTGT